>VXAY01004102.1:330258-405033 GCA_013399855.1 Oxyruncus cristatus
TCCGGAGCCTGTGCTGTGAATGCAGTGACAGCGGCGAGAGCGGCGAGAGAGGGAGCGGAAGACATTAGAGACCGCGGTGCCGAAAAATGAGGGAAAAAATTAATATAAATTCGCCCACCGCCTCAAACCGGACAAATTTCGCACAGAAATTTCCCCCGTGGACCCGGCTACCCGTGGGGTGTCCCCCGGACCTGGCGGCTGCGGCTTTGGGGGGATCCGGAGTGACTTTGGGGCGCTCGACCCCCCTTTCCCGTCGTTTTTTGGACAAAAGTTTTTTTTTTCGTAATAAAGAAACGAATTTGCCTGCTCTCCCCCTCCGAGTGGCCCAGGAGCTTTTCCCTTCCCCATCGGTGTGTGTTTAGAGAAAAGTGTGAACCCAAGTAAGTGCTGAGTCGTGTTGCATTGGGGAGGGGGGTTTTGCTAACTGAAAGCAGGAGAGATCCGGAGAGAGAGAGAGAGAGAGCAGGGACAGCTTGTTGTCAGTATCATAAACAACCAAAATGGAGGGAGAACTGAGGCATATAACAAAATAAAAATCAGAAAAAAATGCCAAAAAATACCTAAAAATCGGGGCTGCTCCCCCTTTTCTTCCTCAAGGTGACAGAATAAAACTCGTGTCTTCCCGAGACCGTTTTAAGGTTTCAGGGAGCAAGGAGTTAATATTTATTATTTTTTTTTTGTTGATGAATTCTTTGGAAAGGCAAAAGCCTCTTATAACTCGCCACCGACAATGAGAAAACGTGAAAATCCCTTTCAGAAGAGAGAGGTAGGGGGAGATGATGGTGCAGAAAGTGTGTAACTTGGGGGTAATGTAGAGTGATCCTAGATAAGATAAATGCTTTATGTGCTGCTTTATAACTTCTTTTTTAAATGCTTTTTTGGTATGTTTGGGGGGGTTTGGGGAGATGGGGGCTTCTTTCTTTGCCTCTGTCTTTTTCTTTCCTTTTTTTTTTTTTTTTTTTTTTTTTTTTTGGGCCGGGATTGAAATTCCTTTTATGGTTNGGACCGGAATGTAATGCCTTTGTAGTGTCACTTTCCTGATCTAATTAGGATGTGTGAGGCAAAGAGTAAACCTTTCCGGTTTATAAAGTGCGTTTTCGTTGCCTTTGAATTTCAAGTTTTCCTGGTAGCTCCCTCCTCTATTTTAAACTGGATTCTTCAGAGTAATGTGGGGTTGAGGTAATGCTCCATAGGGAAAGAAGAGAGGGCTCAGGGGCAGGGCACCTCTTCTGCGAATGGTTGCTGATTTCCCTGGCACGTTCAGTTCACCTGTTTGTCTCCTATAAAGAATGTATTCTGCAGTCTCCTCGTTTTATTTATGTAAAATAATGATGCCTCATCTCACCTCACATTGAAGTTAATGCGAAAGTGCTGCTGATGTTGGTTCCACGTGGGATCAGGGACATAGCAAGGCATTTTAAAGAGACAGCTTCTCTTTTCCTAGGGTTATCATTACCTCTGCAGCACCTCTGCCTCTAGCAGAGGGATGGTTCGTTGTTGTTTTTTTTTAATGGAAAGTTAACAAATCGGCCCTGGTCTGATAAATTAAGGCAGCATAACAGGGAAAAACGTGCAGATTCGTTGGGATCAAAGCAATTCTTTTGTGTGTAGCAGGTCTTCAGGGGAGTTTTCTTGGTGTGTTAATTGAAATGCTGTGTTTTGGAGAGCGTTTTTTGGAATGTGTGTTGCAGAAATTAAATAGTCTCAGGTTGTTTAATATTAAGACCTAGTGCTGTTTTGCTAGCTGTGAATTCCTTGGGAGGAGCTGAATTCCCTATGTGTGTAGGGCAATTTCACAGACATTTTGTAAAAGTTGTGAAGTGCATTATTTTTACTTTGAATACATTCAGTTTTGTTGGGAACACCTGAGTTTGTTGAAAAGCTTGGTCTGTACTTGAATCTCCTGAACAGTCACCAAAGGTTTTGAAAATAGTGAAAGTAACTGTAGGTTTTAATTGGCCAAAGTAGGGGCTCTTTACAAGTACACCTTAGCTGTGTAGTTATAACATCACTTGGAAGAATTGCCTCTGGCTTTGTTTAAAGAAAGAAAAATCATCCAAACAGTGGTCTAGTTTCATGTATATGTGTGCATGTGTGTGTGCATGCATGCTTTTAGCATGGGTTCTGGCTGATACAGTTTTTTTGCTTGATTTTTAACTTGCAAATGTTTAACTGTAATGATGTGAAATGCTCTGCTTATCCCTATTATCTCCTATGTATTTTAATTTTCAGTGAAATACCCTATTTAAAAAAATTAACATCCCCTCTTAACATGGCAATTTTATATCTTTATAGGAGTTACAATGTTTCCTTTGCGTTTGCTTTGGTTTTTTTAGTCTTTGTATTTAGATCTAGATTGAAAGTTGAATACAGATGCGTGGTTCTTGAGTGCAAAGCTGAAGTACTGAACTTGTAGGCAGGCTATTTCAGCAAATGTTTTCTTTGAATTTGTGGAAGTTGAGCATCAGTTGTGATAGCCCTCTGTGTTCAGTAGCATGTGCTCGCAAATGATCTGTACCTTTACTGCAAGTGTGACCAAAGAAGCTTGTTGTCTAGGATAGCTTGGTGGTTAAAAATTTGGGAAGAAATCTCAGAGTTTTCCAGTGACTCACAGTTGTGAAAATTAAATCACGTTAACTACTTTAAGGCTAGAAAAAAAGGGTCATTAAGGAAGAAAGATTAATCAGTTTGTATAAAGGAATGAATTTGAACATTTTTCCAAAACTGCCTTTTATGGTTTAGAGATCTCTTTTATAGTTAGCAAGAATTCAGACTTAAAAGTTCCTTTCCGAATATTTCTTAAACTGATCTGTTATTTTTGTTGACTGAAGTAACATTACCCTGGAATGCATAGAAATTTGATAAATTAATAGCAGGACACCATGTGTTGGTGGTTTTAATGTACCAGGGTAGATAGACAGATAGTAGTAGATGTGCAGAACTAACTTAAATAAACTAGTTAATGGTATTGAGAACAGTATTTAAGAACTCTTCAAATGCTCTATCTGTGGCCATCAGTATGAAGTGTTTAATATGTTACTATATTTTTACCTAATTAAGAGCTTCTTAATCATTAATATTGTAATGTTGAAAATAGGTATAGGCACTGGTAATAACAACATCAAAGAAGCACGTGTAGTGCACTATCTTTCTTGACTTACAGCTATGTATTACAAAGTAAATTCAGTGTATCCAACCATAGTACAAAATTCAGGACACAGGGAGGAGAAAGAGGAAAGGGTGTTTTCACAGAATTTGATACTGTTCTAAACTGAGTTTAACTTTAAGGTATAGTCCAGATGGTGATAATAATAGCAGAAAATAAATGTTGTTTAGGATTATTTTTTTACAAACTTACTCTCTTTTGTAGAAAACTGAATTTTTCTTACAGTGTTGAAGTATTTTTTAAATAAAAATAGAAAGTAACTTTCAAAGCTTCCTTAGTTCTAAGAGTTAAGACAATCTCCTGTATTATGAGTTGGTCTGATTCTACACATGACACAGAATGATTTTTTTTCAAGATTTTCTAAAATTAAAACACCTGAAGAAACAAATGCTATGGGCTGTTGTTTCTAAAGTTACCCTACTTTTTGTAGGTAGACTGGAGAGCTGTAAATGTGTTAAAATCCTTCTTAGATACTTATCGTTCCTATTCAATATAAAAGTTAATAACTACAGTATTCTACAACAGTACAAGCAAATACAGGAATCTAAATTGATACGCATTCAGCCTTCCTTGAATGCTTAGTTCAAATGTGTCTTGGTGTGTACTTTTGATTTAGTAGTTCTCCTGAAAAAATTAGTTTCCCAATATAGAACTTTTGAGATTTAAATTAAGAAACCTTTAAAAAGTTTGTGTAATTCCAAAAGGCACTGCATACTAAGCAAAGACACTTCTAATGGTTGTCCATCTCTGCAGCTACTTAGTCAAAATGGTGCCCTTAAGTCTCCTCCTTTCAGGGTATTACATGTGTTTTAAAATTAATGGGTTAAAGAGGGTACTGCTCATATTCTAAATAAACCACTGTTTGCAACTATTCAAGGTTATTTTGTTAAAATAGATGTTTTACTTCAGAGTCTAAAACATAAGTTTTTAAATTTTTTTATAAAATTGTTTATTACCTCTTATGTTGTTAAAACCAGTTTTTGTGAACAAATGCTTTTTGGGAGGGTTCTTGAACAACTTTGTCTGTTTAGCTAGGGGAGATATTCTGGAAAACATGAAATATGTTAGAGCACTTAGACCATTCTCAAATCAGTGTAGAGTTAAAAGGAGCTAGCAGTCATCACCACTGAAATGATAGAGCACTTGCTTTCATGGAGATATTCTCCAAATATCTGCTACTAGTAAGAATTTAGATTGCAGAGCTTTTGAAAAAAATGTGCAGTATTTATCCACTGAATTTGTAAGCATCTTTAACCAATTACCAAATGTTTAGGTAGCCTTAAAAAACTATTTTGAAATAATTCAAATATTACACCAAAGTGAAATTTGTATTGATGAAATATAAAATGTTTAAATTTCTGAAGCATAGGGGATTTTTTTTTATTTATCTGAGCATTTTGATAGTAGAGAATTGTGTATTTTTCCTGCTAATCAAAAAAAAAACACATCTGGAATTTAAGTTAATTTATATTGATTTTTAAATTGTGTGATCTTGTAACTTGAATGTAAAACATTGATTAACTCTCAATATAATCGCTTATACAGATGCTTAAATATTTTTTAATTCTTCAATAAATATTTATCTGAAATTGCATAGATTGCAGTTACTAATGCATTTTAAATGAACAGTTTTCCTCCAAATATCAAATGCAAGAAATTCTAATTGTATACAACTAAAGAAAACCTAATATTTAGCAGAACCGGTCACCATTGCTGCAGGTTCAGGTTTACTTTTATTAAGACTGGCTTGTTAAAGTGTTTTTTGTCTACTTCAGTATCAATGTTCACCTGTTATTGTATCGTCTTAAGATGAATAGCGAAAATTAATAGAATGAGAGCGGGTTTTTTTAATTTTTGACAAGATATAAAATGCTTTTAAAAGTAGTTATTTGCTAACAGTTTTAAAGGATGGGGCCTTCTCATAGGATGTATTAAAATTGTTAATATTTAAATGGCCCCTGCATGTCTAGTAAGCAGTTACTGTAGGATCTTGGCATTAAAATTAACCCCCATACATAGCGGGGTTTTGAGGTGACTAAGTACATACTTGACAGTGAGGAGTGGAAAAGGATATGTAGTTACTCTCATGTTGAAGGAATAAATCAGTTTCTATTACAGCCTTCTCTGTAATAACTTCTGTCCCCTTCCTAGTTCATTGTCTTTCCAGACTGTAAAAATACCTTGTTAAATACATTGGAATACTTGTCCAGAGTGATGGGCTATTTTTTAATGCTCAACTCTTGTGGTTTTGATAGACTTACAAGAGGGCATGGGGAGAGTAGCATGTGGCCCAGTGTGCATAATTTTATTTTATTTGTTTAGAGGAAAGGAAAGAGAGGGAAAGAAAAAACAGGTCTGAACTGGTATCAAACCAAAAAGTGAGACAGATAAAACGAATATAGACAAGTGTGGCTATAATACACAGAACAGTAACATAAAACTCTGAAGTAAAACAGCTCAAATCAGATTTGTGAAAGTCAAGTGGGAATGAGCAAAGTAAAACCTAAGAATTGCCATCAGATGCAATTAAGAAATAACTATGTAAAGGAACTTGAAAAAATGCAAGAAGTGTCTGTTACAGTAAACTGAATTGCTATAATCTTCTTTTGCACTTAATGTGCTAAATTCCTCTCTCAAGGAGAATATCCCTAGAAATCAGATTAGAAGGTGTTTAAAGGGAATTATTTTTCAAAGTTGTTTTTTCACTAAAGTTAGGATAACTAATAATAATCTCTTCCATATTGCTGTAATACTACTTCATTTGATATCATTTAACCATGCAGATTGCACATAGACTTACTTATGTATTGTACAGGTAATCTACCTAGTAGCCTGACACTGTACTATTAACCATAAGAGCTTTTCTTTATGGTTGTGAGTCACATCAGATTTGGCAGTCTGCAAAGCATGAAGTATTTCATATGAAATAAGATGTAGATGGTTGATTTTGCCTTATGTACATTTACTGTGAATTGCCAAGTAATCAGAAAGGAAGGAGAATGTCAGAAAACTTACTTTTCCTCTTCATGTATTGAGTATGTATTTGTGTACTACAGGGTATCAGATTTGCTAGTGCATGAGTTTTCTAAAAAGCCCTGCAAATCACCTGATTCTGAATTAATGAGATCTCATTACACTAAGTGTTTGAACAGCAGAAAGACCCTGTATATGCAAATCAGATTTTACTGTCCCAAGTGCTTGTCACTTCTAATAAAACTGTTTACTGTGTGGTATATGTATTTATCATGAATGTTACATTTATATGTAATAGATACACACATTTTAAGGAAACATCTGGCTGTTCAGGGAGAATATAATGTCTTTTGAATCAGTTGTGATATAGGAATATTTTTTTTTTCAAGAGACCTTTTTGAAGAAAAGGCAAAAAGAGAGATTCTGGCAGCTTGCTATTAAATTTCAATCAAGCCAGTATAGTTAGTAATAAAACATTTACAAGTTTGTAAATGTTAAGTTTCTTCAAACTCTTACTGTCATGTGTGGCATTTTCATTTATACTAGTTGTGCATTTACTGCAGCTGCCTACATGCAAGGCTTAGTAATACTGCACTTATCATATGCAAGTATAGATACAATATAAATATGTAAAAGTAGAAATTGCCTGCAGCTGTTCTTATGTTTTCATAAGACGATACACTACAAAGGTGTAAATTTATGGTGTTAGCTACCTGCTATCAGTTACTGGTGCTCTTCTCCTCACAAGTACTTTGAGAAGAGTGCGTATTAAATTAAATAAAACAAATACAAAATCCTGTCAAGGTTTCATGCTCCGTTTAAAAGCTAAACATAGTCATTGTTCAAGCTTATTTTGTTCACTGAAAGTAACTGTGGTTGATACTCGCATAATTTGTTTCATCTAGGACACTAGGAAACGGTGAACCACGTAACTTAGAGAAGAGCTTAGACGTAGCTGATCACAATAGATACCAGTTAATTTAAATATTTGGATTTTTTTTCCTCTTTGACTTGACAGTTTTCTTTTATTCTTTTGAATACTAGGATTGTGTTTAGACTAAACCACTTCTAATTATGCCCCAGAACAAACATATAGCTTATGGCTATATTTTAATCAGTTTCAGAAAAAGTAGTAAAAATATTATTGCATCTGTCAAAGGATGGTGTTGCTACATGCTATTTTAAATGGTGTTTAAGTACAGTTATAAGCATACCAGTACAATGAAATCAGATCTATTCCTAAACAACAAAGTTGCATTATTTTTTACTTAAAAAGTTAACCCAGAATCCTAATATGTTAATTATCCTAATTATTCAGACTGGTTTTAGTATGTGTTGAAATTGCTTTAGAAAGTATATGTGGAATATTTATATCAAACTCGTTTAATTTCTCATTACTTGTAAAACGTAATGTTTTCCTAGTTATAATTTTAAAGGGTTTTTGTCTTAGCTGCGCGAGAGTGTCTTTTCTTTGGGATGCACTCTTTTCTGAACCCAGCAGTAATTTCACTTATTTAAAACTCTTTTGTTCTCTTGGGATGAATTTGTGTCCCACTAAGATTTGATATTGATTGTTTTTTACCACAAAAACTGTGCTGAGGAGTACTGTGTAATTAACTTGAGCTCACAGTGCTACAAGTGTAAAAATTGGGTGTAGAGTAACACAGAAAACTTAATCATAATGGTGTTTGGATGATGGGAGTAGACCCCAACTGGATGAATGTTAAACTAACTTATGAGGAAAAGATGTCAGTTTTTACAGTCTTGTAGCATTAGTCAAATACGTACTAACCCTATTTCTCATAAGAAATACTCAAACACACTCGTAGTATCAACTGCTGTAGAAGGCAAACAAAAATCTAGATTATACTTTCAGAAATGTTAAACGTTAAGATGAGTTTCTTGGAACAAAAAATGGTTTTAGAGGTCTCCCCTGCAGTATAATATTATTTCACCTTTAAAAACTTAGCCACTTCAGAATATTTGAGAACAAGTAAGTTAAGTTCATCTTGAGTAATACATTTTGGTTTCTAGTACAGTTTTTAATCTATGCATCATGTAAAGCAAACTTCTTGCTTTTCATTATCCTTAAATATTTATACTGAAAGGAAAGTTTGTTTAAGCAGTTTTTAGCTGCATTGGTTGCTCATCCATTTAATTGGAGTAGCAAGGTGCTTTAGTGTGGGGAGGTTGAATATGTATTATTATTATTTTCATTTTTTCTGTGGTTTGACTAATAAAAATACTGAACATAAAATGAGACTGAATTTTTCTTCAAGCCTTGAATGAAAAGGGGAGTGTGATGAAGAAGGGGCTCTGGTAATTTAAATCACTGCCTCTCCATCCTGAATTTGTGGTATCAGTCACACAGTAATGTTGCAGCCTTGAAACTGATGATATATTTGGTTATCTTGAGATGAACTCTGTAATTCTTCATTAGGCAGATTAAATTTCATGAAGGTCTTGTCTGAATAAGTACTTGAGTATACTACAGTGCTATTCTGTTTTTTTGATAGGAACCAAGCGATAGAAAATCTCTCAACTCTGAGCAAACCCTCAAAGACTTTAGGGGACATTCAGGGCATCCATTTTCTTGTCATAGTTTTAGTTGTTAAACTGTGGTTGAAGGTCAAATAATTCATTCTGCTAAGATCTTCATAAAGCAGTTAGTTTGGTATTTGAAGGTAGTTTTAGTGTAAAAGTTTTATGTGGGTAGCTTAACAAAAAAGCTAAAAGAGAGGTGGAAATTTGTTGTCAGGTTGCAAGTGCTCTGTAACTGTTCTATGAAGTGGTACTTAAATCCCATTTCTTACACTGGGATAGTAAGACTCATAGTTCGAAGACAGAGCGTAACTGATTTGTTAATTCTTTCTTTCCAAATACATGTCAAATTTGCCACCACTTTGGCTGACAACAGTCTCTGGAGAAGGACTTTTTTATAAGGGCGTATAGTGAAATGACAAGAGGTAAAACTGTCAGAGGACTGGATTTGATTTTAGGAAGAAATCCTTTACTGTGAGGGTGGTGAGGCACTGAAGTGCATTGCCCACACATGTGTTGTGGGTGCACCATCCCTGGAGTGTTCAAGGCCTTTGAGCAACCTGGTCTAGTGGAAGGTGTCCCTGCCTTAGGCAGGGGGGATTGGAGCTGGATGATTTTAAGGTCCCTTCCAACCCAAACCATTCTACAATTCTGTAATATATCCAAACGTTTTGTTACTTAGGCCTTTGTAGGAAGGTTGTAAGGTCTACTGGACGAAGATCATATTGCGTTTGTATCCCTCTAATGAATTAACTGTTACTTGGCAACTGTAATTTTGTGATGTGATTTTGTGTTTAGGGGTGCATCTGAGAATGGATGTCATCAAAATTACTTAAACTCCCCTCCCCATGCATGGCAGAACTCTGGCCTGAAGAGCAAGTGTTCTATCTTATTGCTTTGGGTATTACCTCCACTGGTTATGTGGAGGTAAAATAATCATTTGGGTTTTTTTCACCTCAACTTGTTGCGTTTGTCAGTTGCTGAGGAAGTCTGTTTCTTGGTATTTTTTTTAGTATGTTGCAGTGGCTAGCAAAGTTATTAAATGATCTGAACTATAGAATTTTTTGGTGGAAGAGGGAGATTTTTTTTTCATGTCTGATCTTGACCAGATTATTTGAAAGTTTTCTTTGCCTTTTCAACAGTGCTTTGCTATAAATGAAAGCAAATTAAATTGAACAAGCAGTCAATAAAAATGCGTGTCCCAGGTTCCTCTGGCAAAGCTTATTAAAATCCAGTTGGATGCTAACAATTCCTTTTCACTGTGACCTTCAAGATATGAAGCCTCTATTTCATGCTTTCCAAATGTCACCATTTCCATCTGTCAAATTCTAGGTGGGCCATTAGTAGCTACACAGTAGTAACTGTATGGTCTGTAATGCCAACATATTAAACCTGTCTTAGAACGAGAAATGTTAATTTAACCTATGTTAAAGCTGAAGTGCTGCTCAGGGAGCAAGTGGTATTTCCCCATGAGCTTTTTTTATTTAATATTGCAACATGCATTTGAGATTGTTTCAGGTAGCACTCATGAAAAGGGGTGATCTTTCAGGTTGTCCAGAATCAAGCTGTTCAGCAGGTTTTTTTGCAGGTTAAAACCAGTATTTTTTTAGCTTCATTCGGAAATTGGTGGTCATTGAGTGTACATCATGGAACAGTAGAGTCATGTGCTTCTCGGCAGGGGATGCTGCTTAATGATGGAACTGCAGTGTCCTGAATGTGGAAGGAGCAGACCAGCAGTGAAGGACCGGTTGCTTTCTAGAGTGTGAACAGGGAACTGCTTTACTCTGGCTTTTATGAATAAATTAATTATTTGGAGTAAGATCCTTCCTTCACTCACTGGCATTTTGATTTTTTCCTACAGTATCAGAAATGGACACTTCAGGGTGATTTTACAAGTCTCGTATCTTGAAAGGGCAGTTAATGTTACCACGTATGAAGTTAGAGTGTTTGAAAAATATTTAACTGTCTTGAAAGCAAAGAAAAATAACTAATATACTCATCTGTGATATTTTCCAACAAAGTAAATAATACTTAGATGTCATAAAAGATTCATCAAGCAATAACTTGGATCCCTCAATAGGGGAATGTTTGCTATATGAGTATATTTATTAAAATAATATATAATGTACATTTAGAAGAATGTAGTTTTCAATAACAAAACCTTCAAAACTTGATCAAAGAAAGAAATTACATTGTGTCCATGTGCATCCATAGCTTCTTCTTTTGAGATGAAAAGGTTAGGTACCTTAGACATGCATAGATATTCAGAATCTCCCATGATGATTTCTGGGAGCTGTACAAACACAAAGCTCTTCTGCTACATTTAGATAGTGCACGATAAAGTGCTTTCTAAGGTTAGTGAGTTTGTTGGGTTTGTGGGTCTGAATTCAGAATTAAAAGTGATACATAGAAAAGTGATACTATGCTGACAGTAGCACACAGTGTTTTAGTCCAGTGTTGAAAGTGCATATTATAAAACCTGTATGTGAATGTTATATGGCTCTTGAGTTGACTCTGTAGAAATGTGGATTTTATCTAGGAAAACAAGTGTTTTGTTTTGTCAGAATTACAGTTTTCCTCTGGTGTATTTACCCTTAACTGAATTCTGCTCTGTGATTATTTTTTTACTTGTTAGTTGCACAGAATTGTGCTCATGCTTTTTCCTACAAAAAATACAAATAGCATTGTACTCCTGCTGTGATTATTATGCGTAACACCTCTGACTCAGCAGATCAAAAGTTATGTTTACTGGAAAACAGAATTAACATTTTATACTCTTTTTTAAGAACCCTTAAAAATAGCTGTGTCAAAAGAGATTATGCTTTTAACATGCTAATCCACTAAGCCATCATACATCATTCTGTAGGCAATGTTTCTATCCTAAGCAGCTACCTCTTACTAGAGCCCATCTGAAAGGTTTCGGGACATCACAGAAATACGCCCATGAAGTTGAATTCTTAAGCAGAGAAACTTCTTTAATAGAATGCGTAATGTGTTCATTATCAAATTTCAGACTTTTTTCCAAGAATTGTTTTATACGTCAGCATGTTTTGGCCTGCTTTAAGGCATTCTGGCCGTTCAAGACAAATTGATGATTAAAACTGGCATATGCTAAAACCTTTTCACGAAGTGAGGGGGGAGCAATTCCTAATTCTGATGTAGATTATTATGTTGTGATAGCGAAATACCTGAATAGAATGCTATACTGATTAGGGGAAAGATAATTGGTTGTGAGAATCTATGCCAGCTGGATTGGAGACACTGAGATTCATCTGGATTAGTTGTTTCAATTGCTAATCTTGCCCCATGTCCCTCTGCCACTTTGTTTTCTGAAGTTGTCTTTTCAATGTTTGTAATAGTGTACTGTTGCTGAGTAAAGAGTCACACAGACGTGGGAAACAGCAATACTGACTTGGCAGAAAATTCTGTAAAGTGCAAAAATACAACAAAAAAAATAGTTCTGCCTTATCTTGTGACTTCAGAAATCTTGTGTGTTGCTTGTAAGAACTGTGCCTTTTGCAGCCGGACTTGCCTATCTCGCATTGGCCTTTTTAGCCATCAATGCGCTTGTAGCAAGCGTGCGTAGAGTCCTTCTCAAATCTTCGTTCACGAAGCCTAGCTGTGATGATGATATATATATGTGTGTTAATCTGAAATTTGACTGGAGTTTGACTGGGAGTGTGTACATCAGTGACTAGAATTTTTTAGGTAATAAATACCAATACAGGGAATCTGCTTGTATTTAGTTAAATTATAGTGCAAAGTTTGCTGAAACAGCATAGAAATAACCATTTTAGCTTGTTTTGTAAAATGCTAATTCAGAATGATACAACATGAGTGAAAAGTTTAGTTAGTTGCTATTACTTGATACTCTATTCTGGCTAGTTATGGAGCTCTATTTAATGTTATCTGACAGATTAGAGTATTTAACTTGAAAATGTGCTGCTGCTTGACTGGCAAGTTGGGACATTGCCTACTGTGATTTCCTACTGGCGAGAAGTCTGTAAAGATTGTTTCAAGGCAAGCTTGGCCATACTTGAAACAAACAGAGTTAGGTAAGGTTTGATACACTGCTTTCTTCTTTAGGCCCACTGGAACATCTTTTGGAATTTGTGCCAGTGTATTTTTGGACTGTAGAAGTGTGTTTCGTATAACCTAAAAGACTCCTCGGGTTTGGTGGGAAGAGGGAAAGAGGATGTTACGTGATACAGAGTAAAATGAAACATCCTCAGGCCTACCCTGAGGATGCAGCGACAGCCCAAAGTATTGTCTCCTCACAGTGTTTTGCTGTAAGGCAGTGTAGCAAACAGTGTGAGATAGCACTTCCTACATAGCACCTAGAGATTATGTTAATAAATAGAATATTTTCCACAAGGAGTTATATGTATTAGTAGACTGAAGTGCTGCGTGGAAGTAGCTATGCCAGTCTTTATGTGAATTGTTTTTAAATAGACTGTTGAACAAGGTGGTGTTCCAAACAGTCACAGTTGAAAATCCTGATAAGGCAGGAATTGTTGTAAAGTGTTTTGTTCCAGAGCTGTATACTGAATCGTCCTGGCAGACAGAGTTCTTCATTCTTCCAGGGCTGGATTTTCACTGAACAATTAGATGAGGTTACCTACATTTGAAATGATTCCTGAAGTTAGCCTAAGTGATGTGAGAACGATAATGCTGGAAACCAGTACATAAATCACTTTGCGGAGCTGTGTAGTTAACTGCATTAGTAAAAAATACGCTCTTTGACTCACTGATTTAAATATAAAAAACCCAACAACAAACACCTAGTGAGTTTTGTGTGTGGTTAGGATAGGATATTACTCAGTTGACATGTATGGTCAGTGCAGAAACAGAGAATGTCTCTAGATTCAGCAAGTGGTGTGTGTTGCTCTAAAGGCAGCGAGTGACTCATGTGACTGTCTTAGCAGCTGGGCAGCAAGATTAGAGAGCTACTATGTACACATTCTCTTACTGAGGGGTCCAAGCTATTGCTAAATGAAGTTGTATTACTGCCAACAAGTGAATAACAGGCATAAGAAAATATAATAAATAAGTGTGTCATCAGGTTAGTGCAGTAGTTAGTTCAGACAGTCGTTACAGTAAAGGGGAAAAAAAAAAGCCCTTTTCCAAGATTCGTATTTAAAAGATTTTTGACCTTTTTTTTCATACTAACTTCATATGAGATTACATGTTAAGTGTTCCTTTCAATTTACAGATTTGCAAAAGTCATCTGGAAATGGGTGTTTCTGACACTGCAGGGAAAAAATGGGAATGTTAGTGAGTTAAGAATCTTATTCCAAAGAACTCATTTATTTGTAAAAGTACTAAAAATATGCTTGTATCATGAAGTATTTTGATTTGAACTGGAATTGGCAAAGTGTACACTTCTTGGTCACTTGCTAATTTGAAGACTTATTCATGATGTTATTCCTCATGTATTTCCTAATTGTAAGAATTTGTGAAGTTTGTTCCAAATTGTCTTTAAGTTTTCCTGGCATGCCAGTATGGATTAGTGGAATATGTATTCTTTTTTTTTTTTTTTTGTGTTTCCCTAATCTAATTTGGGTTTTTTTTGCTCAGATACTTTCTTTTCTTAAGAAATTTGCTAAACATTTGTGACTGCTTTGTTCTTTATGCATAATGTGTTTACAGTTACACATTGAATTTCAACTATTATTCATGGATTTAAGCTGAAAAGCATCACCCTGTCAAACAGTGCTTTAGGACTAACCCTCAGAAGAACTCCTTTGAGTCTTGAGGACCAGAGGACATATGCTTGACTGTTGCAATCAAGTAAATTGATACAGAAATCAAGAAGACGTGAATATGAAGCTCCTTAGTGCTATTTTTAGTGTCAGCTTTCAGACGATAATTATGTTTTAAAGATGAGAATGTATTTACCGAAGAGGAGCTTTTATATTTAAAAAGCCAAGTCAGACAAGAGGTCAAGCCTGTGATAAATTCCTTATAGGAAAAGAGGACCAGGAGAGTATGCGTTCCTAGTTATCATCACCGTGTCCCAGTGTCCTCAACAAGGTTAAACTGTTTGTTTGTTGTTTTGCTTCAGGTTTTCCAGGTTTCTGCTTTCTGTCTTCTTCTGTCTAGTAATGACTTGTTTCTCGTCTTGTTACTCTTTCATGTTTATTCCAAGTTTCAGCAGCTTTCTTCAAAAGTGGTTTTCATTTATATCTCCAAGAAAACATGGAGAGCATAAAATAAAATTGTCCAGAGTAGTCAGTGCATCTGGAAACTACCTTCTCCAGGTGGACCATCATTTTAATAATGCTTCAAAACACCTTGTGGATCTATCCCTTTTAGTTTGCACGTTAAGATTTTTCATAATCAAGTCTCTCATTGTTCAGTATTTTGAAATCTTTGATTTAAAGGAAAAGTTCAGTTTGGGTTTTGTTTTGATTTATTCTTTCCTGAATGCTTAATTACTACTTTTTTTAATGTACCATTTTTCTGTACCAGATTGCTTTTCTATTCTGCTTTCATCATTTTTAGTCCCATATTACTCATCAGTTGCAAAAGAAAAATGTGCACTCATTTCTGCACCACTTATTCCGTGACATAGGATCACTAGGAGACAGAGGAATATTTGTGTATTGACAAGTAATTTGTAGATAAAGCACTAGCAGATTGTACCAAGGATATACATACCTGCAAAATATGTTGATCCTCTGACTACTTGAATGCTTCAGTGGATTCTTGTGTGCAATTCTTAACACATTCCTTGAGATGAACTATCTGAGATGTCCATTTGCCAGCAGGGTTTCAGGTCCTGGGTCTTGCTACTCTGTGTTCTGTGCCACAGCAACTTCTTGGGCTTGGACTTCTTGCCCCTGCCCCCTCCTTGTCCCCAGGGAAGAACTCTGCCATACTGTGGGTTGTGTTGAGCTGCTGCGCCTTCTTCTGCAATGTGCTTTGCTTTTTAAGAGCACCTTTTGCACAGCTGGAAGAATTATATAAAATAAACAGCTGCCCTGAGAGGATATTTGCGTGAACTTGGACGTCAGCTTGTTTGTTTGTACCTTTCAGAATTAACGCCTGAAGTCTCTTAGCCACAAGTTTGTGCTGCTCCACTGAACTGAAGAGGGATTCTCATGGATTCTAAGAAGGAAAGCTCTTAGTCTGCCTTTAACCAAAAATACAGTATTATCTTTAATAAATTTGGCATCCAAATGTCCAAGGAGAAACAGCTGAGCAAGATCAGACAAAAATATCTTGTATTTGTGTGAGATTGCCTCTTGTGAGCAATGATGGTTTAAGAAAGGAGCGGGAATGATTCTTTCTTCATATAGTCTTTCTTCTCCTGCTCCCTCATGCTATTCCATTCTTAGGATAGGGAATTATCATGGTGTTTGCTTCTCAGGGCTGTTAGAAAATCATGGATATTTTGAAGGAAGTTGAGATGGTGTTTCTGATGCTATTTGTATCCTTCCGGTAAGAGTTTCACGGTGTCAACTGTGTGTGCCACCTGCCCAGTATGCTTTCCTTTGGCAGGAAGGCCTACAAATAAGAAGAAAAATGGTCTGGGGGAAGTTAGTAATTTTTTTTTTTAAAGAAAAAAAAAAAAAAAAAAAAGCTTGACCTGTGCGCTCTGATAGCATTTTTTAGGGCTAGAGTTGGAGTCTCACCTCTTCCTTGCCTTGGGGAAGGCCTGGCAAGAGTTTCTGGAACTTGTAAGCTGATCAGAAGTGACTCTTCAGCTCTTCAGTTTCAGATGTGATATTGGTATTTGATTCTCTTAAGGGCTGATGAGCTTCCGGGTGATGAGAGTGAATTTCAGTGGCTGCCTTTGGAAAGAGGCAAATCTTGGTTCTGGTATCCTCTGAGCAAGCCTTCTGGGGCAAGCTGAAAAGTGAAGCATGAGAAGGATTGGAGCCTAGATAACTGAAGCACTCCTCTCCAGTAACTATAGATACTGTGATCTTTCGCAGGAGAGCAGTGGACAGGAAGAATGTTTGTTTCTAAGCACTGATGACCGGGTAAGAATAAATAGAACTAAAGGAGGCTTTAGGAGTTGTGTTGCTTTGTTCATGTCTTAGAAAAAAGAAAAGTAGCATCCATTTTTAGGATTCAGTGTACTAGAGGCTGAAAAGGAAAACACAGCAGGCATCTGTCCTTCCCCTGACAAGCTTTCAGTGTTACTTGAAGGAGGAGAACTGAGACATGTGGAAAGGAAAGGAAAAAATGCAGTTTGAGTACTTGTGGTTGCATGTATGCACCCTGTTTAATTCTGTGTGTTAATTTAACAACAGTGACTGACACTACTGTTTTTAAATCAAATAGTAAATTCAGCTGTCCCTCATTTACACAAAGCCAAACTATGTTCCTCTCAGTCATTGCCATGGGCACTCCTATGCTATCCTGTTTTACAGGCCCTGAATCACTGAAGGCAAATATCCAGTGGGATGCTAGTTCTATGAGCTGTATGTATCCTGCAGATGGGAGTTCACAAGCCAGTTTTCTGGCTGGAAACTTATGCATGGATCTTGACAATGGAACATATTTATACAGAGTTCTGGTATGCTCTCTAGCACGTTTGATGTTTTGCTTCAGGCTCTGGATGCTGTGAGAAAACCTGCCCTACAGCCAGAAAATCTGCCCTACAGCCACAGGCCGTACCCTGGTTAAATACTGAGCTGCTTGTATGTTGTTTCTGACTCTTGTGATAGAGAGACACCTCTTGCCCAACATGCATCATGATACTTCTACTGTAAAGCACCTTGATACCAAAGGAGGAGAGCCTGTATTGCATGCACAGGATAGAATGCAGAGTGAGAATAAAGTAAATTACTCTTGTGGGTTTTTTTCTTAGGGTTGTTTTTTTAAGAATCAAACTTCTGTGGCGTTTTTTGGAAGAACCTGTTCTGAGATTACTAGGAGGAATTTTTCAAAACCATTGTCTTCATAATCTGTTTAGAATGCAGCTTTCACTGCCTCCCAGTACAGCTTCAGGCACTAAGTATTTCTGCAAATCACTCCTTGCAGACACACGCTAAGGACTGAGAAAATTAATGACCTTCTTTGTAGCGTTTAGTTTAAATGGCACAGAGATTTCTAATAGAATGAGAGTCCTTCTAGGACAGCTTTCTGACTCAAAATACTGATTTCTGAATACTAAAGGACTTCTGGAATAAGTAATCAAAAATTGGCTAAATTTGGGTAGAGTTGTCAGGAATTACAGCTCTACCCCTATCCCTGTCTAATTTCAAGTCTCTATCTTAAAGGACAGGTGTTCAAAACACCGGGAAAAGGAAAAGTAGGAGAAGTCTGCCAGAATCTTATGACCCAGACAAAACTATTTGACATTAACCTTTGTTTTTGAAATGGCTGTGCTGTTTTAAATGAATAAAAAAATAAAGAAACAAAACAGGGTAGCAGACTGATTTGTAAAATTTCGGCCGAAACAATGTCAGTTTGGCAAAGTTGTCTTGTATAGAGGCATTTGTCTTATAATGGCAAGTGTTTGGCAGCGTGGTGAAATGTGATACTACTAATTCTGCCAATAGTAAAATATGCTGTATTTGAGTTCATGTTTGTACCTACTGACAGCAGTGTCAGTTCCTGTGTACATTAACAGAGGAATTGTCCTGCTATTAAATCAAGAGTTGTAAGAGAACTGTTACCACAGGCCTTTGCAGTCCCATCAAGGCCTGAGATGACAGTACTTTTATTTAACCTGATAAATGCTGATCAAATTCTATGTTTGCATTTTATTTAGGAAGAATAATTATACTTGTGTGCATATCAAAGCCTGGTGTTCCGTTTCTGACACTGGCAAAACCAAAGGTGTCATATAAGTTAGAGGAGTAGGGATGGCTTTCCCAGAGTATTCTCCTGATCTTCAGTTACCCACTTGTCAAAGGCTTCATGAGCCAAACATGATGGGTTTATATTTACTAACCTTTCCTGGAGTTTTGCCATGACTTTTCCCTGTGACCTCTTGAGTCTTTAAATTCTGAAGTATCTAGAGACCCTGTTGCAGGGAGCTACACAGCAGAAATGTCAAAAGCAGGTACATTTCCTTCTCAAGCCTGTGTCCTTTCATTTAATTTCGTGTCTCCAGCCCTTTTATTGGAGGAAGCAGTAGCTACCAGTCTGTTCAGCTTTGTCTCTCTCCAGCCACTTCAGTGCAGGCATACCTGTGTATTGATTCCTTCAGAGAGCTCCCTTGCTTCGTGGAGCTTGACTTCTTTTTCTAAGTTGTGTTGCCTCTTCACCAATATGCTGTATTTGTTCATGTATCCTCCCACCCCCCAGTTGTTATTCAAGTTTATCCTGACTTGCCTAGCGTAGACATCAAGCTTACTGTAGTATTTCGATGGATTTTGGGAATTAATTGTTAGGAAAGAAATCAAACAGGCAGCAATCTGTGGTGTGTCTGTCTCCTCAGTACTGTACAAAAGATACGTAGCACGGCAAAAATACAGGACAAGGTGATGAACGTGAAGAAGGAAGGCCTAAGTTGGCTTAGACTTTTCAGCCTGGAATGAGACTACAAAAGGGAGACTACTGAAAATAGAGATTTCATATCACAGGCAGAATCATAAAGGAACGATGAGTGGCATTGATGGGATGAAGGGGGAGCAAAATCATTAGCTAAGAGAAAAGAGAAATGGTGGGAAATGGGTTCAGAACAAGCTAAAAGAAAGCAGTTGTTAGTAAAATGTGAAATTAAGCTGTGGAACTCCTTGCTGTGGGATGTTGTCAGTACAAAGGCTTACATGAGCACAAGAGAGGGCTGCCAAAATAGTGGGAAAGAGGGGTATTAAATCTATCTAGCTCAGTAACTCGCTAAATCACAAATGGTGAAATTCCCCAAAATACTGCATCCTTGTCTTCCTCATGATCTGCTGTTGGCTGTTATTGGAGCAAGGCTGCTGGGCTGGATGGGCTTTTGCTCTGGCCCACTAGGACCATCATTTTGTTTCAATGAATATTCAGAGACCCCGAACCGGAACAAATCACACAGAACTGGAACAAATCACCCTGGCTGAGCCAGATGCCTTGCTGTCACAGAAACCATGTCTGTCTCTGTGAACCTAAAGAGAACCACTTACAAACTAGTGAAGTTTTTTCCATGTAAACTTAAAGCCAGTGTTTTGTTTTCTAGAAAGCCTTTTAATTTCCAGCCTAAACTTACTTTTGATAAGCTTACACTTCTTATTTGTTCCAGCTCTGTGGATTGTCTCTTTGGTATACTTATTAAGAACTGTAGGCTTTATTTTTTTGGTCAGATGTTTTGTTGTGCTATCCCAGATAAATTTTTTTGTGAATTTTTATTACCAAATTTATACATGGTGTTCACAGCAAGATCTTGGTAGTCCACTGTAGTAGCATCTGTATGTCCCTTTCTGCTCTGAAAATACAGCTTTTTTCAGTTGTTATATTTTCTTTCTTCTGAACCAGCTTGTTTTGGTGATTTTTACTAGCTGCTTATAGGAGGGTTATACACAAATTTTTTCCTTCTCTGCTGCTTCCAACTAACAGTTCATCACTTCTCAGCAGAAACTGGTAATCTTTAAGTGTGTTACTCTTTGTTTTTACTTCTCATCCTGTTTCTGTCCTTAAGATTCGTTACCATTTTTCTTGTGTGTTGTTTCAGTCTGCACTGTACTTCTGCTACCTTCTAGTTTCATATTTTCTACACATATTGGTAGTGCTCACTTAAAGGCATTAAAAAATTCTAAATGAAATTTCTAAATTAAAATGTTGAATCAAAAAATACTGAAGACGAGTCTTGGCAGAAGTCCATAACTAACATCCTTCCACCTTTTTCTGCTGCTTTTCCTGCCATACTATTCTTGAACTAACCCCTCTCTCCTCAGCTCAACAAACTATTGCTCAGGTGGTAGTATAGCAGATTTCTTACTGAGTGAGACTAGAACTGTTGTGCTTCTTTTGTATAGAGACGATTTGTAATGGTGAAGAAAAGTTGGGTGTTTGATGTGGTTCAACTTTTAAGCATCACAAAATATTTTATTTGATTTTTCTCTTTACCTTTGTGTTTTCATTCTTTCGTTGAAAACGTGCTCCAAGCAAGAGGCCATGCTGTCATCATTAGTTGCATGTCCAGATAACTTTTCTCCAACTTTCCTCAATGTTGAAATGAGGCAAAAAGTTTGTACTTGGATTTGATGCTGTTCTGAGGGACTTCCATCTCATCACAGCCTTGCTTACTGTTAAATCAGAAGGTAGTATTTCAATAAGAAAGGTGAGATTATATAGGTGTAGTAGACACTTCCTTAGACTTCACCTTTCAGAAGCTCCTGTGTTGGAGTCTGTGTTTGACATCCATCTCTGGTGCAGAGGACTGTAAAATTCTACATTATTTTCACTCTAATAGGAATAGTGAGTTCAAACAGTTGCCCAGCATTTTCTCTGTTGTGATTGTAGATGTTTGGCAGGCTTGGTTCGAATCAAGTTTATTCAAGGAGATATATGCACCACCAATAATATGGACTTAGCCATTTAGTACCTTTCATAACCGTGGCTAAGGTGAGAGTCTCTCACAAGTGTCATGATACTCCATTAGTCTGTGGTGCTCAGTTCTGCCAGGTTGGTTCCTCTTGGATGTTGGGTCTGCAAGGCAGAGATGGTGCCACATCCCCTTGTCTAGGAGGATGCTGAAATTTCTGCCATTCCTGACTCTGAACTGCTACTCAGTACAGTTAGTATCAAGAGACCACAGGAAATCTGTGAGTGCAGGGGGGGCTAGGCATGTGGGAATCCCAAACTGCTCATCCCTCTTCATGAAGTGGCTCTTCTCTGCCTCCCTTTGTGCTGGCACTAAGCCACTCCAAAGACTTAGACTGCATGGAAATGGTTAGCATTTTTCTGTAGGGTTAATTTGACTGTTTTAGCTCTTTAGGGTTAACTTGAATGTTTTAGGTGTCTGGCCTAGTATACTGTGTAGCCAGAGAAGCACTAGTGTGAGAAGGAAAGGCAGGGAGGAAGAAGGACTGTACCTTGAACTGTTTCAGTGTGGAGGCATGCTGAAAATGACTAAGTTCTGGGTGTGCTAACAGAGTGCTGTCCTGTGCTCTCCTCAGCATTACAACTGAACAGATGTGTCCATCTCCAATCCCAAAGCATTAGCCAAGACACTGTGCCAAATCTGTAACCCCTGCCTCTGAGCTGCTCATGGATGCTTTTGCCACACAACCTGGCCTCCATCAAGAAGGTGGCTTGTGTCTGGGCAGCTTTGGGTGTTGGCTGAGCGTGGTCACCTCTTCCTGTGGCTGACCCAGTAAACAAGGTGCTTGCTTGGGTGGAGTTATCTAGTTCTGGAGATAGCTGCTTTGCTTTTGGGATTGGATCCAGAGATGAGAAAGTAACTGCTGAAGTTGCTTGCCAAGGCAGATATCAAATCTGATGAAGGATCAGGCCTTGAGGTTAACTGACAGCAATTATCTGTACCATAGCTATATACTGAGTGATTCTTCTGTGTTTTGTTTTGTGTTGAGTTTTGTTTTGTGTTGAGTTCTGTTTTGTTTTGAAAAGGTGATGTCTCACAGCGCTAGTTTGTGTGTAATTCAAGGGAAATACCAGCCCTCGCCTTGGCAAGTACAGCGAAGTACAGCCTTTTACGTACAAACCCTGAAGTTTTGGTGACAACCATGGTAACAATGAGAAATTGAAATGTTAATGTCTGATACATTCTCACATTCTTATTTGGGATAGAGGCTCCTCCGAAAGCAACTCCTGCTTTGGTAAGAAAACAAGTGATTTCAAAAGAACATGTTGAAATCTTTAGGCCATTGTACCTGTTTTTGTAGTGTGTCTTTTTTCTTAGCCATTCGTTTGCATAGCCCTAACTCTTTTCAACAATTTTATTACCTTTTCATTAGAAGATGCTTCCCCCCAGCACTAGTCATGGTGGCAGCTTGTGCACAGTGGCGGGGCTGGGTGTGTCTGGGGAGAGGGATGGAAGGTTGTCATCGCCACAGGTCATAAATAAGTGTATTGTGTGCGGTTGATAATATGTAACAAGTGTGGTTTAGTAAGATGAGCTTCCAGCCCTTCCTGCAGAAGGGGATGCATACCTTCCTTTACGCCGGCAGATTTCTGAGATATGATAGGAGGCAGGAAAGAAATGTAACGTCTACAGCCAAGTTTCTGTGTGTTACTCTTTCATATGTTCTTAATGATAGAAAGCTGGGGTGGGTGCCATGCTGTCAGGCTGCTGTCAGTGTTAGCTGGTTATGAATCCGCACTTCGTATCCACACGTATTTCTTTTTTCTTAAAGGCTGCTCATTTGTGCAGCTACAAACACGGATGGCATAGGCATGAGTCTCCGCATCTCTCTTCTCTCCCTCTGCTACTCAGATTTGGGTAATCAGGGCAATTGCAGTTTGAAATTTGCAATTGTAACATTATCTGTTAGAAGTAAAGGAGAAGAAAAAAAAACCTGCTGAAATCAGTAGTGTAGATCATACTAGGACAACTAGAATTTACTAGATCTGCTTCAGATAAGCCTGACCGTTATCGTGTGCAGTTAGACCAAGTGTTTTAAAGGATTAATAAATATTATATTTTGAGAGATTGGTTAGTGGTAGGAAGTAAGGCTGCCAGTGAAATTTTTCTTTCAGAGTCCAAATGGGAAGATCTCTTATTAAAATTTATGCAATTGTTTAGGTTTTCTTAACAGAAGGTTCACAGGCCATAGAAACAAGTGTGGTATGAAATTTCAAACTCAGTAGTCACCTGCTTTTAAAGAAAAATAGTAATATTCCATAATTTCAGAAAAGAATATAGTAAGTGCTTTTTGCTGTCAACATATGCCCCTGTGTGTTTACATTTGTTTGTACTCAGTGTTTTGATTTTCGTTTTCTTAATTTTGTTTTTAGTTGTAGAAGCCTTTATAGGCTCCCAAGGATTTAATTGGCTTTCTTTCTACCCACTCCTTCCTAAACAGTGACCATTCCAAGGGTGTGAAAAATCCTTTTCCTCAGCATTGCCTTGTAATTTGTTAACACTGCTGATTTGCCTCTGCTTGGCTTCATTTCACTTTTTAGGCCTCCTTCTCCTCTTCGCAGCATTCTCTGTTTTGAGGGATTTTTTACCAACCTGTCATCTGCCAGATGAAGGGAGGGATGAATGGAAAAGTGTGCTTTCTTATAACTGTTTTATTAAGAGAGCCTTGTTGTTCCTAATCGGCCTCTAATTTATCTCTGTTTCCTCTTACATAATCTCATTTTACCCCTATCTCCAAACTTCCTGACCCTCATCTTCATGACTCCTCCCTCCCTGATCTTTGGTTTGGATGAAGCCAGGAGGAGTGGTTAGATGCCAGAATAGCTCAGTTATTACTTACACAGGGAAACTTCATCCTGTCTGACAAGCATACTATTCGTAGCCTTGAGGGATATACCTGAAGGGCACGGAGTTTCCACTCAAAATTTAAGCAGATTAGATTATGTGTACATATTTGTTGTGACTTGGCAGGTATCCCAGTGCCTGAGGTCTTTAAACATATACTTTGCTATACTCGAGGCAAGCTCAACTGCATGTTTCAAAAGATGCTCTGGAGAGGTGGGAGGCTGCTGTTTGGAGTTCACAAAAGTGTTATCCTCTCTAGATCTGATACAACATAGGAATTCTGACTACTGTTCTGTCTAGTCCTGTATTTTGTCTTGACACAAGGTGCTATCAGATACTTCAAGGGGTGGTATAACCGTAAGATACAAAGAAAAAGATCCTCTCTTTTTTTAACTCTGTGCTGGTTTGTATTTTGCCCTGGAAAAAGAGGGTTGGCATTATTTTTTTCCTGAAGCCCTCTTGAAATTGTATTAATTCTGGATGATCCAGTTATTTATGTAAATCTTGTCTGTCTAATTGTATGCTGTCTTCTGGCAGCAACAGACTAATACTTTGCTGTTTAAAAATAAAGTTATGGTGTTTATTAGTTTAAAATTTACTCAGCTGTGGTTTTATTGAGTATCTCTCTCTGTCATAAGAACAGATGAAACCATCTGAACAAGTTAATTCTACTGCCAATAATGTCAATAGTTTTATCTTGTCATCTTGTTAAGGAAAAAAAACCCAAAACAATCAAACATAAAAATGCAGCCTCAAAATTCAGGTGCTGCAGATACACTGGAGGGAACTGTAAAGTTAAAACAGCTGTATTTTATGAAATTCTGTTTGGCATGGCATTTTTCCTTATAAGGACCAATGACCAATTGTTTTGATTATTTAGAAGGAAAAAATTCCCTGAGAACTGTTACTGAAAATTACTAACTTGGCATTAGTGATCGGTCGCTCTTACAGCATTTGATGCAATACTGAAGTTAAGATCCAGTGCTTCAGCTGTTCCTGTCTGACCCATTTATTATATTTTCTTGTAAATTGCTAATGATATCTGTAAATAAATACTCCTCCTGTTTGTAGTGGTGTCTTCTTAACATCCAGGCCTTTGTAAATAAAGAACAGCCTGTGTATCTAACAGAAAGCTCCAACACTTGCTTCGTGGTGCACAGTGACCTACAGGCTTTTTCCACTAGAGCAGTGAAGCCTTGGAAGCAGGAGTGTGGCTTTTCAACTGCTTATGGCCAGTGGAGGCTCTGCAAGACTAGAGTGGCTTGGGCTGCACTCTAGAAACTAGGGATGGTTGAGTCAGGTTGCAAGAGGAGGGCAGACTTGACAGAGGTAGGCTGGGTTTGGGTAAGTAGTTTTATTTCTCTTTTTCAGCAAGATTTGAAAGTTGATAAGAATGTGTATGTTGGTATGCCTAGGACGTGAGCTGCTTTTGCTCAAAATTGCAGAGGGGTATGTGAGAGAGATGGGACCAGGACTTAGCAGATCTGAAATGTATATCCATCTGACCCATTCTTTTGATATCTTAGTGGCTTAGAGATGATCTGCTTGAAAACAATGATTACAAACCAGTTTGTATTATCTATTGCAGTACTCTCTTAAAAGTAGAGGATAAGGAATAATCTATTGTGGGGAATTTTTTTTCTTTACATTATGCATGATATTCTTTCTGTATGTTGAAAAAGAGATTCTCTGTAACAAACAGAAACTGCATGCAAAATTTACTGCCTTTTCCATTCTTTACTTCTATTTTGTTTTTTTGAAGTATGGAAACATAGGATTCACTCAAGCACACAATAGGTCGAATTGTCCCTTTGTGATCTTTAAAATAGAGGAAGTGAGAAAGAATGTCTAGGCTGATGATTACTGGGAAATAATTAGTGAAACCAATTTACTGTGGCTTAGTCCACAGTAGGATGTTGCCTTGAACACACTTCAGTTCCTTTACAGCATCATGTGTCCATGCTGAACTTAATTCTCAATGTTGCATCACGAAGGACTACTTACTTTAGTAAATGCTTGTTGTGGTGGGTTAGTTTCCACCTTAAAGTTTCTTTGGGTTAATTGCTTCTAATATACTGGAGTTTGTACTTGGAGTTTATATTCCTACCTGGCTCACTACCCATGTCCTTCTTTACTCCAGGATCATCCTGAGGGGATGCTCTATACATTTTGACAGGTAGGCAAGAGTGCTGCTCTTTGTGGTGGAGGCTGTAAGCAAGTTGCTTGGAATAATAAATTAGTTTTGAAGAATCTGCCAAGGCTCTGGGTGGCCTCCAGTTCATATATGACTGACCCTACACAGATATGAATCGTTATGGGATAGACAGGTACAGGTCTATCTCTGAAAGAGAGAAAGCACACCTGGACCTGGCCTTGGGGCTGAATCAACAGAAGGGACCTCAAAGGATATAGCAGAAGACAAAGAAACACAACAGGATTCTTGATCAGTGCCCTCAAATGTGCTCTGGGCTGTGGTTTTACAAGTGACATTGCCACCAAATCCACCAGCAATTTATTTTTTTTCCCTCGGATGGTGCCTCAGCCTGAGGTAAGGGGGTAAAAACCCAGGAAGAAAAGGCCAATAGCCTCACCCATGCCATAGTGTCTGTCTGGGGCTGGGCCTGCTGCAAAGCACTGTGTCTCATCAGCTGTGAACAGTACCCAAGAAACGGCTACAGGATCCTGCAGAGGCTGGAGGAGGAAACTGATCTGGTGAGTATTGCATGCCCAATTGCACAGTAACTTGACAGGAGGGTTTAAACTACTTTTTCTGGAGCGGAGCTCTACTGCTCAGGTAGCAGACTTTCCCTGGACATTTAACTTAGCCGTTCTCACACCTAGATCAGACTCCTGTTTTATTTATTTTCTGTGGGCTCCTCATCCACACAGATGCACTGTCACTCACTGGCCACCTCCAAACTTCTGCACTCCAGCTACTGTCCCTCCATCCTTTCTTCCCTTACACTCTCACCCGGAGTATCAACCTTTACTCTTAGTATCCCCTACCCCTGTCTCTGGTCCTTGCTCAGCTAACTTTGCCTACTTATCAGTCCAGCTGTACTGAAGGACTTTTTGGAAACTTTACACTATATCAGCTCCCTGGTACCTCCATGTCTTCTCCTTCCCCTTATACTCTGCCCTCTCTGCCGTTGATGTAAAAGACCCATTCCCTGAGGAATAGCATCAAGTTATCTTCTCTGCCCAAATCAGTTGTTTTCACTGTCCAAATCTTTGCAACTCTGCCCCGTACCTGCCTTGCCCTATTTGGAAAGCCTCGCTGGAAATCTCCAAGAGGAGAGCGGTGACTGATGTCCCTGTGGAGCACACTGCCCACTCCCTGCCTTGGGGTCCCTGGGGCTCTGGGGATGGCATGAAGCAGCCCAGCCCAGCGAGACGGAGCAAGGAGCTGCCTGTGTTAGCTGAGCTGAAGCCATGGCATGGCTCACCTCCCTGCTCCCTGGAGCTCTGCTCCTCATGTAGGTGCAAGGGGAAATAGTTAGAAGGCTGGGGGGAACCATGTGTTCAGAGGCATGCGCAGACATAGAGAGTGGATGGTGTTACGTGGGACTGTGTTTCCTCCTGCCGGTGCCTACAACCCCTGCCCAGGTGACATCCTTCAGTTTCTCCAATTCCTGACTCTGCAAATACAAGAGCTCTCTGATCACACTTTCTGATGCTTTTGCATTTTTATTCTTTGCTCTCGTTCCCCTCACTGAAATGTCATCTTCTCATCAGTCTTACTTTAAAGCTTTAATGATATATTTCTTTGCTATGCCAAGTCCCAAACATGAGTTGCACTTTTGTGCCTCCTTTCGCAGCTGATTTGATCTCCTCTCATTTCCTCCTCACTAATCACAGCTTTCCCCAGCTTTGGTTATGCTGCCCCCCTGCTCCAGATCTTAGTCATGCTCAGAGTGTTTATACGTCTTAATGCAGTCTCAAGTATAAAGCTGTGCTGTCACGGAGTTTCATTAGTGTGCTCAATCTTCACTCAGGGTGAAGTACACAAAGAATTTTGAACTGTGTTGCTGTTATAAAACTTTTATTTAGTAGAGTGAACTTGTGTAGATCTAACAATGTCTGCAGAAATTTCTTAGCTTTGCATAATTTTTAGGAGCTCTAAGAAGAGTGAAAAGTTGTGGGAGGGAGGTTTGACACGAAAAGTGCAGGTAAAGGAGATGTTGAATTGTTGGGGTCTCTTTTCACTTTAAAGAAATGCTCTGCTAGCACTCCTGGATGAGCTTGTCAATAGGTAACCTTGCAGTGCATTATCACAAGTTTGCCTGTTGTCTTTATAAATGAGGCCCTTAAGTCTCCCAGGAATTTTCTAGGGAGTAATATCCTTCAGGATAAGGACAGCTAGTTGCACATGTATGCAGTTAAATATGTAATGCCTACTGTTTTTTTCTTAAAAAAAAAAAAAAAAACAAACCAAAAAAACAAAAGGAAGCAAAACCCTTCGTACTCAGATACCTATCCAACAGTGTATGACCATTTCAATTTTTGAAACAGTAGCAACCAACTTACCCCATTATGTATGTCCCAGAAAAACCTACAACAGCATATGTAGTATGTGGAAGTAATTTGGAAGGCATCTTACAGTTTTGAAGGGCACACAGTAAAAAGAAAAATTGGGATAAAATAATCTGAATGTGGTCATGAGGGAAGAAACTAGTTAGCAGTATTAAAATAGAGTTTGTAATGAGTGGGTTGACTAGTAACATGTTTATTTTTTTCTGATTTCTCTTAGCACATAAAAAAGCTGGAGCCCATATGAAGAGGGGAATTAGTAGCTAAAAGATAGCCATCA
The DNA here is from genome assembly GCA_013399855.1 of Oxyruncus cristatus. Classification (NCBI taxonomy): domain Eukaryota; kingdom Metazoa; phylum Chordata; class Aves; order Passeriformes; family Cotingidae; genus Oxyruncus; species Oxyruncus cristatus. Next base: position 359,077 of record VXAY01004102.1, read on the forward strand.
GATTTCAGAAGATAAACGAAAGGTGGATCTGAACCTTGAAATTGTCAGCTCAGCAAAGGCAGAGTGGTGAAAGGAGGGTTTCCTGGAGAATTCCCAGAAGATTGTGATGGATTATGCATTTCTGAAAGGGGACAAGAAACAGGCAATAAAAAGGTGCTAAACACAAAAAGTTGTAACAAAACACTGTTCAAGCATTTTATCTCCAACACCCTGCAAAACATAGAAGATGTTCCATATTCAGACCACTATGTCAGTTGAACTGAAGTGCTTGCTGACTCTTCTGATTCTTGTGTACATCATCTAGAGGAGCACTCTGTGCATGACCTGCTTTTTTTTTAAGGTCATTATTTTTCATTGAAAAAAATTCACTGTTGGCTAAATCAGTAAATAAATCACTTTTAAACACCAGTCTGAAAAATTAATGGAACATGTGACTATTGTAAAACTCATTTCCTCACAACTTTTTAAAAATAAAATAAAATCAAATATATCTTTTTGATTGCAATTTTTGTGCTAGCCTATAGCTAGCTTTCCCGTACCGTGAAAGGAGCTCAAGTGTCTTGTTGGAGAGCACTTTCAGAGGAACACATTCTACAGGATTCACAAAAGCATTTCCATTTCATGTTTCCATCTGTTCTCCAGGATTTCTTCCCATAATGTGCATGAAACATTGATGCATACCATGTATCATAGGACTGTTTTTATTCAGTCTTTTTGCCACCATCTTCCTTCCACCTTTCTGGAAGCCTGTCACACTGGCAGTCTGCAGCTGTTTAAGGCAACATCTTGCATGTGTTTTTCTCCCATTACCTAATGTAGGATTGAAAATCAGGGAAGCAGAGTCTACTAAGTTGCTTTAAAAAAAAAAAGGAGAGCTCATAAATGTCCTGGTGTCTGTGGAGAATAAAAATTACTTTTCAGGACATGGGTCTTTTGTTGTAGATCACCTGCTATTGGTATTGGTGAATGCTTAATGTGGTAAACTGTGTCCAGCAAGACTGTGTAGGAATATGCCAGTTTGTTGATAAAGTCTTAAGCCTGTACATTTGGGAGGTGGAGCTGGGATGGAGTAGGGCAACAGATATGCGTTTCACAACCTGTGGGAGCAGGGAACCCTATTGCTGTGCCTTGACATGACGTAGAGAAACCCCCGTCTGCTACTTCAGCCTTCCTGAATTGGTTACCTTGCCAATAATGAGGTGATTAACCTTGTGATTTAATACAAGAGTTGTTTGGTGACCACAGTGTTATGACATTTCATCAGGCTGACAGGAGCTCCCAAAATGGTTTTATGTTGGTGCAGCTCCAGGGAAGAATCTGCATGGACTTCTAGCAGGTTCTGGATTTGCTGCCTGAAACTGATCCGGTAGTTGCTGCCGGTCACCTGAATCCAAATATTGTAATCCAGGTGTCTATGCTGGATACTAACTGGCTGGCTTATCTCTGCTGTGTTCGGTCATGTAGCTCTAAGTTATGCATGAGCACTTTTAGTTGTTCACTAATCTGGCATCAGTCTCAGAATCCTTATAGATTCAAAGGTGCATCCCAAAATGGCATGGGTAGCATCACAGAGCTCTGGAGCAGAATGTTCAAAATACTGCATGGGAGATGGGAACAAATGCAGAGCTACGTACTTACCTCATTCACAAGGATGCTCTCATAGCAAAATGGTGTGAGGGACTCTGTGAAGTCACTCTAGTGACTTTTAGGTGTATGCTTACGCAAATGTGGTGCATGAGCAAGAGTCAGAAATTCATTCAGTGTCTGTGCTGTGCAGCTTCAGAAAGGCTCATTGATTACAGCTTTGAAGAGGGATTTGCTTTGTTGTTATCCTAACTATTCTGCATCTTCAGTTATCCTTCCTAAGGCTTTTCTGTTTTAGCTCATCAGGTCATTGGTACAATCATCCAACATCACAGCTGTAGCAGCAGCAAAAGCAATCACGGCTAAATGTGACACTTGCTATTCACTGTAAAGCTACAATAATCTATGAAGTATTTTCTTTTCACATGGAATAGCAGTTCCTTGACTCTAGGCTGTAGTGGAAGCTAGTGGCTACTTGGAAACTGGGCACTCTTTCTTACTTGTTGCCTTTTTATGAGGGCTGGGATAAGGTGCAGAGGAAACAGAGCAACCAGAATCAGCATTTTAATTGTAATAGCTCCAGTAAATAATGATGAAAATCAGAGGTTACAAAAAAAAGCACTGCTAAACCCTATAACAGCTTTTGCCCCCAGGCAATGCTGTTCAGGCAATGGGACTCAGGGCAGGGCTGGGCTTCTGCTACAGGGTTTGGACTACTGCACAGTTACCACCTACAGCCAGGATGCTGTGTATGTTCTGGGGAGACTACCCTGTCTCTCAGTCACTTTATTTCTGTCCTTCACAAGTTGTCTTTTTGTTCCCAACCATGTAGTGTAACGTCATGAGGGAAGTTATCTCCCATGAAAGGCCTTGTCCTAGTGCAGTCCTTGCAGCTTCTGTGTGGTATTATGATTTTTTTCAGCCACTGCCTTGCCCCTCTTATTTGAGGTTGTGTTAGCTAGCAGGACTAGAGCACCAGTAACCATTTACCTGACTGATAGCTGAAACTGTTAAAAACATCTTGAGTTAAAATTTGAGTTAGGTGACTGTCTCAAAAAGCAAAACTTGGAACTTCGTATCCTATTTCTGTGTGCTCTGCAACCTAATTATGTTGTTTAAATGGTACATGCTAAAGTGTTCAGGTTCATTGTGGAGAACAATGGAAGGGTGTTAAAGTGCTGAGGATGTTTGTGCAACAAAATGGGTGATAAAATTCAGTGTAGATAGATGAGGATAACTGAGAAGGATAACTAGGCAGAACAATCCCAATTATATATTAGGTTATGAGTTTAAGCTGAGTATTACCATTGAAGAGTAATATTTGGGGATTGTGATTGGTGATCCTGTGAGATCATGAGCTCATTGGTCATCAAAACACAGCCCAAATATTAGAGTAAAGAAATACAGAATAAATTTGAAAATGTCATAAGAGTGTATGGTCCAGTTGTCTTCTGAGTGCTGCGTGAACTTCTGGAGCTTTCAAAGGTTTATTAGAACTAGAAGAGGCTTAGAGAAGGTCGGCAAGGATGATGAGTTAGATGGAGTGGCTTCCATATAAAGAACATTTCTGTAAACTGGGATTTTGGTCTAGGATAGGAATGACTTGAGGGCAATATCGTGGAGATGTGCAGAGAAGGAGGATGAAGACTAACAACTGCCTTTCAAAACAAAAGCATACTCAGGAAGAAAGGCAGATTCAGAGCCTTCAAAAAGAAGAGGTTCTCCATGACATCAGTAGTAGAGAGACTTGTAGGATAACTTGTCAAACATATGCAGTAGATATTATAAACTGATAAACTGATACAGTTTCCAGGGGAAGTCCCGACTATTGCTTGGAAGGGTGATGTGCTGAAAGTTGCAAAACTAACAGAAATAACATATGGTTCAGGAAGTTCCTGACATCAAAGTAGTTGGTGATCAGAAGAGTGTCAATGAGAATTGCCACACATCTGTGACCTCTTCCGTACTTTTGGCTATTACTGAAGACGGAATACTGGCCGAGATGTACCACTAATCTAGCCTGCACATCCAGTCTCACTTTAAGATGTGTTGTGACAAAAGACAATATTGTTACTTACAAACATCAGTTAATTCCTGATCATGTTAGTGTATAATCTCATATACACCTTGAGGTTGTGTGTTTGTGCTTACATGTACATCTGTATACATCTAGCTTTTGACTAGGCTTTACTATAAAAATGACCTGGTCCTGTATGCAGATTAGATAGTAACCGAAGTTTGTTTTCACAGAAGCACCATCACTTCAAAAATGGATGCAGATTATTCTTGTGAAGGGGTGGGGATCGTGGTGTAATTCCAAAGCACATGAGAACACTTTTGCAGGTTTTAAAAAATTCTAGCAGTAATTACAGTAACAATGTTATTTGTATCACAGCCTCTCCAAAGCTTTTAGAAAAACATAGATGCAGTGCCATAGAGATTCTTAAAAAGCCCATAAAACCACAATCATCAGATGGGTTAACTCTAGGCAGCTCTTGTTTCCTTCAATTTAGTATATAACCAGGAATCCTTTGGAACATTTAGTAACCAAGACTGAGCTCTCAAGATTTAAAGTGGACCTAAGTAATCTGAAACATGGAAAGCCCACAAAGAGATGCTAGATGATGTTGTGATTTTTTTTTTTCCCTTTAAATTACAGACTATTAGGTCATGCTAAAATAAACATTGGTAAGTTCATGTTCTAGTTTTCCAGAAAATCAACAGGAAAAATAAAGGCCAGGCATGATAGAATTTTTCTTCTATATTCTGAAGAAAAAGTTATGTAATGCTCTTTTTACTGTAGCATATTATAAGAATGAGTTACTTTCTAAAATTAAAAAGCTGGTTGTCCAAATTTCATGACTGCAGTATGGATTTCAAGAATTGTGTAGTCTTATGATCATGGAAAAAAACGTGTTGAACTTAATAGTCAAATCTATAGAAATACCTATTTTTGTATGATGGTTACTGTCTCACAGGAACCTAGTGCATTTTTTCCTCTAAGTGCTTGCTTTATTAATTAATAAAAGATATGTATGTTTAACAGATGTTTACTAGTGGAATCTGTGTATTTACTGTTCACAAGAAAAGAAATGGGTTTAATGATATTATGCATTTGTTTCCATTGCTACCCAATTTTCAGACTAATTTGAAATGATTGGGATTTTTTTCCTGCTCAACTTTACGCAATTTCAGTAGGTTTCTCTGTTTTGTGGATGTTTGAAAAAAACCCCAAGACTTAATTAAAATTTTGTATTGATGAATCTTGTGTTCTTCTACCTTCTATATAATATTCTTTGCAGCATAATCATTGCTCTGCACACAGTAGTTATTAGTAATGTGCGGTCACTAACAGTAGACTACAAAGATTGCCTGGTTTTAGTTTCAGTGCTTACATGATTTCATTGTTTTCTAGATGTTAGGCTGTTTCCCTGAGGGGTGAAGTCTTATGTGTTATTATGTGTAAGTCATTCTTATGTTTATACCTGAGATCACTGGAGAGATATTTTCACTGTTTTGCCCACATCATTCCATTTTCCTGCAGCACCTTTCACAGGCAGTTCTCCTGATGCATGCTTAGATTTGGTTGTGTCTTCCTGCAGCCTGTGCATGCTCTCACTGCTGTCCTACCACGCTTCCTCAGCCACTCCTCTACGCTGCTGTAGGCTAGAGCTTGCATTCATGGAGCAGGATTTCTCTGAACTCAGCTGCCTGCTATAAGAAGTTGTGAAGTTCAAGATAAGATAAGATAAATACAGCCTTGGATGTATTTAAAAACCCAAACAGCTAACTATCTGTTCTTACATGAAACACTGCTGTACAGTAGGGCCAGTGCCTACATCTTTGAATGGTTATTTACAGTAGATGTTGTTTCAAAATGCAGAAGGCCAAGTGGCATCACCCACCTCTCCATGCCATCTCATCTCCCTGGGGCCTCAGTGTCGGACCCCTTTGTCTTTTCACATCTCTCTGTCAGCTTCTGAGAGGAGCTGTAAACCCCTGGCTGATCCCCAGCTGCTGTCAGGTAGAGTACCTGCCAGCTCTCTCCCTCTCCCTACCTGCCATATGAAAGGGGCAGGGCTCTGGGCATAAGGTCTGTCCCTCCTGCCGTTTGGCAGTGCCATGTTTATAGACAGTTGTGCCAGGTGTCTTCATTGATTATGGTAGAAAACACATCTGTACCTGGTGCTTGGTGTTCAAATCTCTTCCAATTACACAATAAAGCAGGTGGAAAATTAAATTTCACTTTTTGAAAGTGTAGGTGTGAGCCCCTCCTGGCCTAGGCAGACTTTGTGGTCAAACCCACCTTCTGGTTGCCTCACCCCAGCAATGCCCATTCTTCTTCCTTCCTGTCCTCTAGAATCAATGTCTCAGGTTGAGCTTCCAGATGTAGGAGAACTCGGGCCACAGAGGGACAGCTCCCTTTGTTGCCCCCTTTCCCTCTTCAGGCCCATCCAGACAAGAACAAGTGGGGAAGGATCAGCACCTTCCTACCAGAGACAGGATTCTTCTTCTAAACATGGGCAAAGGTGAGCAGGTTTCCCTGGCTGCCTCCTTTAAAGAGTGACATGCTGTTCAAATAGATTAAATGGCCTGCCATGCAGAACATGATGTAGCCCACTGCATCAGCCAGAAGACTGATTTTAATTCTACATGGAGAAAGGCACCCCTGAAGTCATGAATACTTCAACATCTTTGCCAATTAAACATGAATTTTTCTTACCTGCTTGACTGTTTCCATTGGTAGGATCAGCTTCTCCATTGGAGATCTTCCCTTACTGAAAGTTAATTCTCTGTAAGAGGGACCTCTGAAAGTCACGGGTTGGCAGCTAGATCTTCTGCTAACTGCAGCTACTCTGAGGTGAAGCTTCTGCTGCAAAAAGCCTAGTATTTTTCTACAAAGCCAGTCAGACCTACTGCTCTCTCTTTGAGGTCTGTACAAATGTGCAGTAGGCACGTTGATCCTTGTTGATCCAGGGAGGATGTCTGAGCCTTGCAGGGCTGCAGGTCCCAGCATGCTGTCCTGGAGCAGTGCAGGCACTTTGCCACTTATGCCCTCAGCCCCTTCCAACAGCTCTATCAGCAGAGGTGTCTGAAGGAAGGAGGATTAAATCTGCATCTCCACAAATGGAACTGCCTAGTGAGAGTCTTGTGTGTAAGTCCACAGCACAAGGAAGGCCAGAGGAGGCTAAACGGTTCTCCTTCTTCAGTTGTCTGAGCATGGGGTTAGATTCCTTCATCTTGAGGAGCTCTGGCGACACTTGCATCTTTTTAACAGCCCCGATTGAGGGGTCGGGCACAATGAGATTTGTAGTTGGAATCATGGATTGGTTTGGGTTGGAAGGGACTTTGAAGATCATGTAGTTCTAATCTTCATACCACAGGCAGGGACACCTTCCACTACACCATTAGTTGCTCAAAGCCCTGTCTGATCTGGTCTTGCACACTCCCAGGGATGGGGCATCTGACTTCTCTGGACAACATGTTCCAGTGTCTGCCACTCTGTAAATGGAGGTGCTGTCTGTGACTGTGGCTCTTCTGAGACACAGTAACTGTCTCTTGCTGATGCTTTCACCAACTCAGCTCCCTCAGCTATCCCTAACTGCTGAGACAGAGCAGGTGTCATCTGTCAGTACTTTTTGTAGTCAAGTGACTGCTAGTCAGTACTTTTTAGACTATTAGTTACCTGATACAGAAAAGAGGAAAAATCATTACTTATGCTACAGTAATGGTGGCTCTTCCAGGTACATTTGCAATAGAGGCACCACGAGTCATCTGTTGTCCTTCACTCGGAATGAGTCTTTACTGTTGGCAAACCCAAGAGAAGTTATACTGGAGCATTCTGAGCTTAGTTTGCTCCATTACCACCCTGAGCAGCAGCAACTCCTTGCTGCCTTGGGCTGCATTTGTTCATCCTTCTTCCTAAAACAGAATGCCAGTCTGTGTTTCAGCTTTCCAAACCTCTCACCACACTTCCAACTAGGATATCAACTTTTGCCCACGTATTTCTCTCCTGTGACCCTACTCCCTTCCGTCAGCCACAGCAAACCTTGCCAGCTCAATTCCCATCAGCACCTGACCCCCTGAGATGGGAGCAGAGGTTTGGAAGCAGCAGGACTACAGCAGCCACGGAAGAGGGGGGTTGCTGCTTCCCAAGGCAGCACAGTGATGGCAGTGGTGTGTGTGATTGGCTTTTGCCCCATGGTGTGAGTGAAGAGCAGAGTGGGAGCTGCCACTGCTGCAGAGTGCCTTAGGGGGTGCGATGGGGTGTGTGGCACTGGTGGGGAGTCCTTTGCCTTACACCACTGCCTGGATGGACATAATGTCTTCAGAAGACTTGATCCTGTCCATGTGAGTATGTGCTCACCTGGGATCTGTGCGCCAGCACTTCTTAAAGAATCACAGTTTCCATGGGGTAAGTAACTGCTTTTCATTTTGTTTCCTTAAAGGAATATTTAAACCCTGGGATGACTCTGTAATACTATTAAATCCTTATTGAGTTCCACCATTATTATGACTGAAATGTTTCTAGGATCCTTCCTCTGGTTTGAAACTGATTGATTTCAGGAATTGAAACTAGATTTGCTGTTTTATGTAAAAGGCAAAATGACAGATACTGTGTTCTCAGTACTATGTTCTCATTATTGCTCTTTTACTTTGAAAGAAAATAACCATGAAACTTGCTCTCCTTTACTATGCTTGAACACTCTTATGTATGATATGCAAGTTAGGAGGAGGCTTATTGGTTATGTTTGTGTAATGTCTTCATTATCCTTTTAGCTGAGATGTCAAATGTTTTAAAATATTTTCAAGTGCAGCTGTTTTCTCAGATTTTTAAATACGATCTGTGGATTTTAGAAAAAGGTTACTCTTTTTAATATTAAAAAGAATAAATTATTTTATATTTATATTTTATATTATCTGTCTTCTTTATTAGGGTTTGGGGCTTTTCGTTTTCACTCCTTATATGGTAGAAATTCAAATATTGTCCAACCTGGAATTATCTGGGTGTTTGGAAAGTTAGCAAAATTAGTGCCTCACATATACTGGAAGTTCTGGTAAATTCTAAGAGTTATGACAAATTATAGAAGTCATATTTTGTTACTAGTACCTAAGTGCGCTTTGGATACGTGCATGTGACAATGCATTTTGCAGTGTGATGCTTCTCTGCTTCATGTGGAGAATAATCTGAGTTTTGTTATTCATTAAAAATTCTTCCTGCCCTATCTAATTGAGAAGAAGCTTAGAACAATATGACTGTAAGCAGTTACAAGGAGAATCGTACATCTTTGTGCAGTATTCTGCCCCAGAGATCTTCTAACACCAAAAGCTTCTGAGAAAGGTGGTCTAAAAATGAGCATTACCATGGTCAGCTTCTGTATTCTGTGCATAAGGAAAGGTCTTTTCTCCAATAGCATATTTATTGTTGTAAAGCATAGGAATTATTTTATTTTATCTTTTCACTTAATCCTGTCAAATGTTGTAAATGTGTTCATTATTCATACAAACTTATCCCCTTTTATGTGTATGTTGTTAAACTCTTTAACTAATAATGGTCTTGTAGAAGTTGAGATCCCAGCTAATGTAGGTATAGCATTGCTCTCATTTGGATCCACTGCATTGTGATATTGCTGTATTTGTAAGGTAATAAATAAGAGTACCTGACTGTCCTCCTTCATTCTCTTCAGCATTTTTGCTACATCTGGTGTTTATCTCACTTTTTACTTGTTCCAGTTGCTTTGGTTTCACCTGATTCAATAGTCTTTCCATGCCTCTACTGTCCTATTTCTGAAAACCTGTACTTTTTGCTAGAGCAACTTCATATGTATGGTGAGCATTGAGGACTATAAGCATTTAAGAGAAAATGTTAAGTGCTGTTGAGAGGGCTTTATAATATTTTAGATGGGATTTGTTGGGTTTTTTTGTTGTTTGTTGTTTTTTTTTTTTTCCTGAACAGCAAATAGTCTGTAAATACAAATAGTGTATTTGTATTATGTTCTCCATGAGAACGTAGTCCATTACATTTATGTGGCTGTCTTAAATATTGTCTCCTCATTGTGAACTACATGAGCAGAAACATCTGGGGAATGAAGCTCTTCCTTTCTGCTGCGATAGTGGAAGATGTTGAGAGCCATTGCAGAGTAATCAACTTACAAGGGTCTTGCTGGGAGAGGGGGTCAGCATTTTCTCCCTTAAACAAGGTGATGGGAGAGGGGGTCAGCATTTTCTCCCTTAAACAAGGTGATTTGGGGACTCCCAAAAGAGGAGGTGAGGGTTGTGCTTATTAGTTGAAAACAGAACTTTCACTTTTTCTTTGGGTACTGGAGCTGTTTCTGCCTCTTGCCTGTGTGTACAAAGCCCCCGATAAATGCTCCTTGGCTGTCAGAGAGCTTCAGTCGGTCGCTCTGAAGCACTTCTGACATTAATAGGTGTTCAAGGACACCTGTTTGCTCATGTTCGTCCCTACCAACAGAGGAGGCTGGTGCCGTGCGAAGCTGAACTTGGTATCAAAAGGAAGAATGCTTTCTGGAATGAATGGGAAGCAAGAAGGGAAAATGGTTTGTTTGTGGGGAAATGTTACATTACTCTGGAGCTCCTGCCAAATAATTTCAGCCTGTTATGCCACGCGGGATATGTGCACTGTATAGGGCTTTGCCCTTATATATCTGGAAGAGCTGGACAGGATAAACCTCCCCATTACAGTGAGGCACTGAACATGTTTTGTGCATATACCTGTGTCATTTAGGAGGCCTTCTAGCAAGAAAAGGAAGACCTGCTGCAAATTTACAAAATTATGGTGGCAGGAAAAAGGGAGATGTAAGGGAAATTCCAGAAAGGCCCTCGTGGTTTGCTCAGGCATACCTAGACTTGCCCTCTATTGGGATTTACCTGTAGCATGTACATCATTAAGAGGTTTTATTATTATTTTTTAAATTAATTTTATTTTCCTTTGCAGGTCACCTTTTAAGCTGCTATTTCCTGTATAATTAAGCAGAATGAAGGCATTAGGTTCTAGTAAAATTGGGCCTAATCCAGAATCTTCTCTTACTCAGTCCTTTCTGAGTAAGAAACTCAAGTCTGGGCCCAGCATTTTATGGTTTTTGCTGTTACTTCTAAATTATTTGTGGTCTGTGGATTATTTTTTGTTTTAACTTCATGAAAACTCCTTTGCTTTTGTCTAATTTTATCTCTTTATGTGTCACTGTCCAGCGTAGCGTTAGTTGAAATTATGTAAGTATTCTGCAAACTGAAGTGCATAATTGCTACTGATAATTGCAAGAATGATTTTTACAGTTTATAATTAACAGTATATAATGTTCTGTGCATGGGTTGGATCTATCCCTTTTAACTTTTCCTTTCCGATTCTTTCCAATTCCTGGTCTTGCCACATCCCAGCCTTTATGAACATCCTGGTTTCGCTGGAGTCTAGTCCATTCTTCCTTTTGTTTTTCAGACCAGTAAAAATGGGAAGTACTGGATTCTGGTTTCCTCCAAGAAGAGTCAGCGGAACTGGTTAAGAGCAAAATCTGAGGACTTTAGTGGGCAAACATCAGGTGTGCATTGAACAGAGGCTGCTTTAATCCTGCTTTAAGTATATGCTTCTTTAAAAATAGTATTATATATGAGCTTTTGTTTAATGTGTTTGTTATTTGATACTGCGTATAATCATTCATCCTGCAGTTGTGAAAGCACCAGTAAGAATGGGGATTTTAAGTGATAATATGTTGAGGCACAAAGAGGCAATATTACTCATAAAATTCTTTCAGCTGGTCTTTGAAAAATTTAATATTTGAGGATCAGTGTTTTTTAAAGTTTTATCTCCATTGCTCAGTCTGTATATCCACACACAAAAAAAAATGGTTATTTGCTATTCAGAGATCAATACTGAAGTTTTTAATTGCTTCAACTGTTGAGAAATGGTACTGAGATAATAGTGCGTACGTGGTTTTTAATAAAACGCTGTCGTTGTCAAAGATTGGATCCACACTATATTTGTTCTAATGATGCATTTTTAAGGACACTTAAACACAGTTCAAAGTCAGCTTAATTAGAGGAACAAAACCCAAATTCTTCATCCCTGTGAATGTTCTGACTTACTTCTGGTACAGCAGCTAGGTTACCTGAAGTTTTGGAGAAGAAAACAATAATGTTATATTGGCCTGAATATAGGATGGCTTCCAGCCTGAGGTGTGATCTTTGCATTGAGAAAAGAAGTGAGTTGTCGTCAGTTGTTAATTTTAACAGTTAAGCTTAACATGCTGTTCTACAACAAACACTGCTTTTGACCTCACAACAGACCCTGCAGATCACCCTTCTGCATGGCCTAATATCCTGCATATCCCCAGCTTGATGCACGTTCAGTTCCTCCTCACCAGCCCTCAGTGTTACCAGCTCACCCCTATCCACATATGTCCTTAGATATTCCCAACCCCTATGCAGGACTCCCTGTGCCTCCCCAGCCCCACAGCCCCGTCCTGGTTCTGACCACTGTCCCTCCCTGCGGCAGCTCATCCTCCCTGCCTGTATCTTGCCTGCTGTGTGTGCTTCCCTTGTCACTGGCTGGGCAGAGAGTCTACTTGCTGCTGAGTTCTGGACCCAGCATGGTCAAAGCAGCCTGTGGAGGCAGTTGCCTTGCCCTTTGATGCAAATGCTGACTGCCCTGTCTCAGGCTTGGTGTGGATTTGGCAGGGAGGCAAAAGGGACTGGAGTGCCTTCTTAACCCTGTTGAGGCTGTAAGTGCCGTAGCAGTGAGGGCATGGCTGCTGTGCTGGCTGTGTGTGGTGGGTGTCATATAGGTGCCTGTGTGGTATAAAAGAAAGCCTGTGTGAGTGTAGATTGAGTTGAATTTTTTTCTCCCCCCTGAGTTTCATTTGTCAGGAGAGATTAGGCTAAAACAAAATTTCATTCTACATTCAGGCCAATATGTGTTGAAGACCAGTGAGTTTGTTAACAGAAAAGCAAAATTAATTTTATTACCAGATTCTAATTGAAACTTATATTGAAAAAAAGAGTATCTTTCAATCCACAAATATATCACAACTTTGATGTGAATCAGATTCTCCTTTTGATTACATTGGTGGCTTTATTGAAGTCTTTTGGAACTGGTCTTCATTTACTTTTATTGAAGAAAATTATTCCTCCCAAGTCTCCAAACAACTGTTTCACTTTTTCACTTATGAACTAGATAGTTGATTATGAGACAGAAAATTAAGCTGATACTTTGAAGTCCTGTGCATGTTCCCACTCTTGGAACTGACGTCTCCAGACTTCATCCCATGAGTGGGAATGAGTCCGAGAGAAGTCTGAAATCATAGGAGTCCCTAAAGAAACACCTTTTCTGTCAGTGGGTATCTTTAAAGAGGTTAGTGTTTCCTTATAAAATTTGAGAGATTAAAGGTGATCTTACAAAACTACTTGCTTAAAGAAGGTAGCATAGTTTAACCTGTCATTCAAGGACATAAGGGTTGAAAGGAAGCAGATTTTCATCTTGGTGTGCCAGTCCTTTTCTCCTCTTGTAAAGACAAGGGAGAAGTTACAGGGAGGAGGGAGGAAAAGGCATAGATAAAGACATAGTCTGTGTACACATTTCCAGTGGAGATCTCAGTCTGAAGATTCCATAAAATGCAGACATTAAAGAGGAACATCCCCTTTTCCCTCTCCCGGCTCCTTCAGCCTTCCTGTCCTGCCATGCATTGAGGAAAACACAGGCTCTCCTTCCTTCTCGCTTTCTTCCAGGACCATGCTGGGGCTCTTGCAGCAACCATGTAGTTCTGCCCCCCATGCACCTGGGCGCTGCTCTCCATTCCCCTCTTGACCAGTTGACTCCCTTCATCTCTGCTGAGCCTCAGCAGTGGAGAGAGGACAGCTAAGCCAGGCCCAGGCTCCCTCCCTCCCTCGCTGCCAGCAGGGAAGAGCCCGGTTTGTTTTTTAGGGAGGTGGCGCTGGGCTGGAGCAGCTGCAGCCTGATGGTGCCTGCCCAGCTCCCAGCTGCCCAGCTCCACCTGTCCCAGCAGCTGTGGCTTCCCCAGCCCTGCTGCTGGGGGCTGTGGCGGTGCCTGGCTGCCGAGCCCCGGCCCGGTCGTGGCCTGGCCCTGGTGCCGCCCAGCCCCGGCCGCTTCTCACGCAGCTGCCCCAGCAGAGACCAGGGTGGACAGCAGCTGCCAGCCCTGACACTGGGGCCAGGGGGTGGGTGGTGGCACTTTTGACGGAGAAAAGGCCAAATTTTGAGGCTTTCCAACCCCAGCTTGCGCTGAGTGCTGTCCTCCTGCTGTCCTCCTTGCCTCCGCTGCTGCAGACCTCACAATCCACCCTTAACACAACTGGTAGCACTGGGTTTTGGTATCTGTAGTAGCAGTTGTGCTCCAACGATGAGGAAAAGCTGTCAGCCACCCCTGACAAAGGAGGGCTGTTGAGTGCCCTGTGATGGCAGGTGCCCAGTTGCCACTATATGATACCAGATGACGAATTTAAAGCTGTTTACCCAGAAGTCAGACACAAAGGTCACGTCACGCACCTCCTGACACTGAAAACCTCTGATTTAGTTCACAGTTTACCATGCCACAGGGGCAGGACTAGGAGCCTCCATCCTGAGCTGGCCTGAGTCAGAAAACTTACAGCCCTCGTGTCTCACAGGCTAGCATGAGGAGGATGGGGGTCTCCAGCGCTGGGCTGATAGTCTATCTCTAATCCATGGGATTTCTGTTGTCAATACATCAAGTCTGTTTGCAGAGGGCAAGTTTACAGGAGAATTTCACCTGGCATTAGCCATCGCTGGCAATGCGTGCATTTTGCTAGAGCGGATGCATAGATGTCAGTGATCACACTGGGGAGAGGTGTGCCTGAGGGAGAACACAAGCTTTGTCCCCCGTACTGTCAGCATGGGTACTGCCCTGTTCTGTGCAGGTTTTCAAACATCTTGAGCCTTACAGACTTTCACTTTGATAGCTGCGTGCATGTGTGCGTGCCTGCGTGCGGATGTCTGTACAAACACCACAGGCGCGGCTGCAATTCCTTTGAAATCCGAAGCTGCCAAAAGGTGCCTGGGTAGGTAGGCTCTTTGCCTGATGCCTCCCTTAATCTGACAGAAACTTTGCTGTTCTCCAACAGTGTTTGAGGGAGAGGTTGTGAGGTGTGATTTCAGGGCATATGTGGATCTGTTCATCCTGAGCAATGCGTTTTAAGAGTTGCAGCAAATAGTATAAAGAAACCTGCAGGTATTACATTAGACCAGCTGAACCTAATTTTATTTTTAAGTTTTATTCAGAAGCATCACATAGCAAGTAAACTTCAAAATCTAAGTTTAGTTACAAACTAGTTGTTTCTTATTTTTTTTTTCCAGTCCCCTTTTGCTTTCTTTTACGACCACATGAAACTTGAGAAGCCATCTAAAGCTAAATCATTTAGTGGAGTTGGGCAATTCCCAAGTGTCCAACAAGAAGGCCTGGTTTAGGCTGCGATGGCCACTGTCATTCCTGGTGATTTGTCAGAAGTAAGAGATACCCAGAAAGTCCCTTCAGGGAAACGTAAGCGTGGTGAAACCAAACCAAGAAAAAACTTTCCTTGCCAACTGTGTGACAAGGCCTTTAACAGTGTTGAGAAATTAAAGGTTCACTCATACTCTCACACAGGAGAGAGGCCCTACAAGTGCACACAACAAGACTGCACCAAGGCCTTTGTTTCTAAGTACAAATTACTAAGGTATTAAACTCTATTTATCTTTCAGATTATATTATCTATTTTATGTTGGCCGTGTTAAGCCGTGTAAAAGTATATATTTCTGTACGCCTTCAGCTGATTGCAGAGAGGATGTGTTAATTAAAGTAGTCATTGGATTGTTTCTAGAATTCTAAATTACCTAAGTTTGCAAGCTAATGTCTTTGATTTTGTTTCTTAATTTGTTTTCTGCTTTTGTTTTCTGTTTGTTTTTGTTTTGTTTTGTTTTGTTTTTAATGAGCGTAGAATTGTCCTTTGTATAAGGAATTGTCACAAGAAAAAGAGTATGGACTGAAAGTTCTTTGACTATGGACTTTTACACAAGTACTTTCATACTTGCCCATATACCCCTGTTACAGTAGCTAAAACCCACCAAAACTAAAGTGTCGATTTAAGAGAAATGGCTCGTGTTTTGCTATATTTAAATTTGTCAAAATGTCTTTGTAGTGTCATGCTTTCAGTTAAAAGGTTCTGTTGCAAAGCAATTCTTAGTGTAGTATTTAGCTGCCATTAAAAAATGAGCACATGTGTTTTTTGATCAAAATAATTACTTACAGAATATATCTGTGTTTAAAGGCATATGGCTACTCATTCTCCTGAGAAAACCCACAAGTGTAATTATTGTGAGAAAATGTTTCACCGAAAAGATCACCTAAAGAATCACCTACATACACACAATCCCAACAAAGAGGCCTTTAAGTGTGAAGAATGTGGAAAGAACTACAATACCAAGCTTGGGTTCAAACGTCACCTGGCTTTGCATGCTGCAACAAGTGGTGACCTCACCTGTAAGGTATGTTTGCAGACTTTTGAAAGCACAGGAGTGCTGCTGGAGCACCTAAAAACTCATGCAGGCAAGTCATCGGGTGGAGTGAAGGAGAAGAAACACCAGTGTGAACACTGTGATCGTCGGTTCTACACCCGAAAGGATGTCCGCAGACACATGGTAGTGCACACTGGAAGAAAGGACTTCCTCTGTCAGTACTGTGCACAGAGATTTGGGCGGAAGGATCACCTCACGCGCCACATGAAGAAAAGTCACAACCAAGAACTTTTGAAGGTCAAAACAGAGCCAATGGACCTTCTAGATCCCTTTACCTGCAATGTTTCTGTGCCTGTTAAGGATGAGCTGCTTCCAGTGATGTCTTTACCTTCCAGTGAACTGACATCAAAGCCATTTACAAACACTTTGCAGTTAAATCTCTACAACACTCAGATTCAGTCCATGCAGAGTTCTGCATCTGCACACCAAATGGTTGCCACATCGTTACCATTGGGAATGCCTTGTCCAATAGATATGGAGTCTGTCCACCCTTCTCACCAGCTATCGTTGAAATATCCACTCGGTACTACCTCATACGCAATTTCTATGCCTGAAAAAGAACAGCCATTGAAAGGGGAAATTGAAAGTTACTTAATGGAGTTGCAAAGTGGTATGCCTTCTTCATCCCAGGATTCTCAAGCATCTTCATCAAAACTAGGGCTGGATCCACAAGTAGGGCCACTAGATGATGGGTCTGGGGAAGTTTCCCTTTCCAAGGGCTCAGTTCCTATTAGTGAACCTCTAAACGCCCCATCATTGGACTTTTCTCAGCTGTTCAACTTCATACCTGTAAATGGCCCTCCCTATAATCCTTCTGCTTCAGTGGGAAACCTCGGAATGAGTTATACACAAGAAGAGGCACATTCTTCTATGACTCAACTTCCACCACAAACCCAGGACCCACAAGATCCTAGCAATAGTATAGGTCTTGGGTCTCTGCACTCATTGTCAGCAGCTTTCACAAGCAGTCTAAGCACAACCACCACCCTACCACGATTTCATCAAGCTTTCCAATAGGATGTACAAAGCTGGCTTGTTACTGTCTATTTGTAGAAATGCCTTAGGTGACCATTTTTAACTTAGTGCCTACTATAAGACATTATAAATTCTCTGCTTTTGTACAGTACCAATCTCATGAAGCCAGTAAGAAATTTAAATTAACTTTTTTAAAATGTTTTGAAAGTGTTTATTCTCAGCTGTGTTTATTTTGGTTTTTGTTTTGTTTTTTTTTTTTTTTTTAAACAGTCTCATTGTATTGTTTTCATATTCACTGCCAATTTACACATTTAAAATGTTCAGTAGAAAGTCATCCCAAGCAAACTCTCAACACTCATCCCTTTTTT
This sequence comes from Oxyruncus cristatus, assembly GCA_013399855.1. Classification (NCBI taxonomy): domain Eukaryota; kingdom Metazoa; phylum Chordata; class Aves; order Passeriformes; family Cotingidae; genus Oxyruncus; species Oxyruncus cristatus. The sequence goes on from VXAY01004102.1 coordinate 376,540, forward strand.
TTAAAGTTTTTTAACCATACCAGCTACTCTGTTTTGTTGATGTCAGTGGCAGAACCGCCACTTTTAACTTTTAATATATTTTACTATTTGCAAATAATCCAGTTAAAATATGTATGACAAATATTCCTGAAGATTTGGGGAAAAAAATCTCCAGTCCATTTCCAAACAAATCCTCTTCCCAAATGGTGACACATCTGATCTGTTCTATAATGACAAATCTAAATTTTTTAAATAAATATAGAATTCAGATTTTTCTGAAAACTTGTGTGTGTATATATAGAAGTCCATATATACACATGTACATATATACAGCATTTTGACTTGTATTGAAGTCATTATAAGAGTTGTTAAGAATTTTGCCATTTTCTGGCTTGAATTTTTGTGGCCTGTTATGGATAACAGAAAAAAAAATTATGTTAATTCTCTAAAATTATGGCTGAACAGAATTTCAACAGAGAATCTCTGCTTGCCTAGTTGACAAATGTTTCAAGTTGAATTTGGAACTGTGTTGTTGTGCTTTCGTGACTCTGGTATAGGGAAACAGGCAAAATTAATGGCTGATCTTGAAATATAAAAGTGTTGTAATGTAGTAATGCAGAATATTTTGTCGCAGTTTTTGTTTTAATTCTTAACTTGCTGTTTTTTCTCTTTAGTAGCATAGAAAGAGTACTGCATAGGAATCTTCCAGTAGTGTATTCACATTTGTAGGCATCAGTCTTCTCCCAGCTGCCACCACCAAAGGGTGGATCAAGTCCAGCCAGAAAGTGTGTATCTATTTTCAGTTCCAAACTAGTGTGCGGTCAGAGAGTGAATGTAAATTTGCAACTACCAGGTTTTTTTGTTTTGTTTTGTTTTGTTTTCCTTTTTTTATTGGAATGATCTTTTCAGTTGTGTTACATGGTGTGTTATGTCCTCCTAAGCAACAAGTTAGATGTTAATCACACTTTCTACACCTGGGTACTTGGTTAGGGGCTTTTTGCCCGTTGCCAAGATTTAAAGACAGGACTCTTAGGAGTGAAGTAAAAGCATATTGCTTACACCACTTTTACCTAATGCAATATATTCTATTCCCCAACCCCTAATAACCAAAAGAGGAAAAAAAAAAACCTAAAAAAACAACCAACCCTGTGATGCATAAGAGCAAACTAGATTTGCTGTAATTCAACAATAACATTATTTTCCTTGTCATTTTTGTACAAGGAATTAAAAAATAGAAATCAAGTATATTAGTATCTCTCAAACAGTAATGAGGATTCGTACAAGGTTTTAAGTGGTTAAACTGAATATACTTCACAGAAACAAAAGTTGCTCCCATTTAAGGAGCTCATGCTCCGGATGTTTTATCAGTAGCTCCTACTGTTTTTTTTTTAATTCTAGGAGCAATATGCAGGTGTAGTTTTACTATTTTATACATATGTGTATTTAAATTTTATTACTGAAAGATAACATTTTTATAAATGTGTTTGTGTTCCAAAGGCATTAAAATAAGGATATATTAATAAGGAAAATACCTTTTGAAATTCTGCAAACTACTCCTAGATTTTGGGGTTAGGAGCATGTTATCTCAAAGTGGGCTTTTAGCTCTGCTTCACAACTGCTTCCTCTGGTTTCTGTGAAACAGAATGCTCACTTACTTACATCTTTAGTTGAATGATTTGTTCAATATTGCTTTTCTTCCCCTTCACCTTTCTAAAGGAAAGAAAAACACAGATGAACAGAGCACAAAGTGAATGCAACCGAATGTAACTCTACTTTAAATGTGCAACCATAATGCATCTAGAAAAAACTCGGGTTTATTCTCAATCCTTTTAATCAATCTGAGATGAAGATAAATGGACTTAATTCCTCCAGTGGGTTGTGTCCTGTGTGGAGCCGAGCATCTGTGACTCTCCCTGCAGCAGAGGAAAGCTGTGAATGCTTGTCATCCTGCAGCTGGCCCAGCAGTGTGACCAGGCAGCACTGCCCATCCTGGGTAGCCTCTGGCTCACAAATTTCCAGTCCATAGCCACTGTTTATCAGTCTCAGTTGCCGAAAGACTTCATTAGAAAACAAAAACCAACAGACACCTTGCCAACACCCATTTCTTAGTGTGTAGCCAGAACCCTTACTACTACTTCGTTTGTGCCTTAGCTTCCTGAAAAGGGATTGACATTTCACCTTGGAGTTAGATGTACATTTCACTTGAGAAATAGGGACCTCAGACAAGATATTGAACCTCATTCAGTCAGGGTTTCAGTGGGTGGCTGCACCCAGCGTGTTTGCGGCTGAACTAGGATGTAGGGTAATGTGGAAGCAGACTGACCCTGTAAGCAATACCCCCACCACCGGAGTGCTTTTGAGCATCACTTAGGCAGAGTCAATATTGGCCACTACTAAACCATCAGTTTTTAAACCCCGTTTTTTTTATTTCAGATGGATTCTTGGCGGGAGGGGGGAGGGCTGGCTGATCATGCACCACTCTTTGTGCAACTTCTAAACTTCTAGTAAGGTTGTTTTGGTTGTGTTTTTTTGTTTTTTTTTTTTGTTTTTTTTTTTAATATATCTAAGTTTGTGTACTTGTTGCTTGTGCTTTATTTAGTAGTAAATTGTGGAATAGAGTGATTTATTGTTAATTTGGCAGTAGCGGTTTTTAAAAACCATATACTGACTGAAACATGAGCCAGAGCTGATTGCTTTATTAAGCTAATAATGAATGTTAAGAGTACATATTTTCAGGATCATTTGCCTAGTGAGCTAAACTTGTATTATAGGCCAATATTTTTTAAAATAAAGCTTGGTCAACCTCTATGTTACACATATTACAAGATATAGCACTTTCAGAAAGAAAACCTAAACCTTTTAAGAAAATTTCTTACAGGTTATGCTTTTTATTATAAAACCTTTTATTATAATTTGTTTCAAGTGCCATTAGATTACATATATGTAGGCCTTTGGTATAATGCTTTGTGTACAAAATGGTAGACATTGTAATTTTAAACAGGTACATTTTTACAGTGTTTTCTTATCAATTTGCTATATTGCACAGAACCAGTGTGTCTTTCTTAAGGGTTTTACAATGGTTTTTACTAGGTTTACATGTTTCAAACTACACTGTCTTCTACTGCCATTTTGAATACCAGTCAAAAACAAATAGGAGTTTGTCCTCTCCGTTTGCAAACTGTGTCCTCTGGATTTCTGGATGATAAACTATGTCAAAAATGTTTAACATGCAGTATTTGATACAGATTTTTTTTATCATATCCTATCATTGCTGTGCTGCTGTCTGAAGTTAACTTAGGGCCTGATCCTGCATCCATAAACGTCGAGGGCAGCAGGATTGCATCCTTCGTTATGTCTGTCTCATACACTGGTTTAGCAGCTTCTCCTGTATTTTTCTCAGTCTATAGATAAGCCTCTGACATATATGTACTTCTCTGGTATGTAGTAAACCGTATAGGCTTAGCTGCCCATCCTGCATCCTCCCAGTGTACAGTTAAAACCACAGCTTACTTAGCATCATGCTCAACTTACAAGTAATGCCACAGTAGTTCAAAATGTGTTTGGGTAGTCCCAAAGCTTTTATGCAATAAGGGTGTCTTACTTTTGTTGGAAGGCAGTGTCTTTTGATAACAGTTATCTAGCCCTGGAAGTGACACAGAACTATTGCTAATCATATGTAAACACTTTTCAGTATAAGCTTCAGTGGTACAGTTGAACCAGAGTGAATGTTTATCTCCTCAGAAACACTCCTGCAATATTGTTATATTGGATCATGCTGCTAATGTAACTTGGGATACAACTCCTCTCATGGTGCTACAAACCTCCCTGTCTCATTCAGATGTATTTTTACCCATAGAAAAAGAGGACTATACTAGACCTATAGTTGTATGATATATTTTTATACTGTGACTTAATTTGTCATTAATGAACTTTGTGCAACACCACAATGTATTCATGTGCACTTGCAAAAGTAAAATTTTGGACATGCAAATTTAAACGCTGACAAGCCCAGCTCTTGTTCACAAAAATAGGTGACTGCTAGTTAATGTTACATGCGGGCTTTTTATATGGTGTGGAGTGAAGAACATACTATATATTGTTAAAAGCCTTTGGATTTAGACAAAAACTGGGAAAAGTGTATTGGGGGATGATGACAGACCCTATTGCTGAAATTATATTTTTAGCTAGTGGAAAAATTGTTTGGACTTGTATGCTAAAATGTTTTTAATGATAAAAGTTTTGAGTCAAAAAATAGAGGAAAAAAAAAAAAGAACACAGAAAACCCTGCATTCCAGACTGAATTTGTATATGTTTCTTGCATTTAAAATTTGCTATCCTGTGATATGGGAAATTGAGTTGCTTATCATGTATATGTACTTTAAAATGTATTCACAAACTACTGTTGTATTTGTATAAAATATAGACAAAAAGATTGCATATATATTTTTGTGTATAAGCTCTGTAAAATAGCAATCACATTATGAAGCTGCAGCAGAACTTCATTTTAAACATTCACATCCAAAGAAACAGACTATTTATTGTCCACATACCCTGATTATAAAATATACCTTGCTGCTATTAAACAATAGTGCTGCAGCTTCTTGTGGCCTACAGTGTTATGTTTGCTGTACAAAAATATGTGAACTCCACAAAATATATCAATAAAATTACAGAATGGTTTTAGTTAATGAATAACTTATGCCTGGCATTTCAATAGTTAATCTTGGTCTGCGTGTTTGGGATTACAGTAAGTAATTACAGAATACGTCCAGCTTTGCTGGGTGTAGTTATTCTGAGTTTGCAAAAGCATAACTGTCTTTCTAATATATGACTGGTAAAATGTCAGTTTTTCAGAAAATATTAAAGCATAAATATCCGCGTTTCATGATTTCACCAAGGAACAAATGGGATGATGCTACTGTGTCTGTGACAATACAGATCTGAACTGAAGGAAGCAACTGAGCTTGCCATCCAATTGCACTTTGAAGTGCTGTGGGACACTGGAAGGTGAGTGTGGGGTTTCCGTAGTGGGACCATTCATTTGGGAGGCATAGGTGAGTGATTCTCTATCGTTTCAGATTAATGCAAATCATTTACATCGATTGTTATGGTTTACAGGACAGACTTTAAGGGTGTGGCATGTGCTAAGCACAGTATGTGGGTTTCTCTCTGCAGTATTTCCAGAAACTCTGTTACTTTGATCCCATGGTTCTCCTGTCTGCCCATGACTGCCGAGAAAGTCAGACTGTAATGGGTGGGGGAAGAGATGCCTTGCAGCCAGACGAGCAGCCTGCACACAACTGTGGAAAGTTGCCTCTCTGCTCATTCCATGCAGTTGTTCCCTAGCATAGAGTGTCTAATAGGGAAGTAAAAGACTAGCATTTCACATTTCGTTGCTTTTCGGAACATATTTTGGTAACATCTTCAGCCTTCTCTGTTTTTCCTGCTTTTGAGTTCCCCTCTTTTCTGAGTCTTGACTTTGTAGATTTGTTGCTGTAACCCAGTATGAGAGAAATGATTGTAGAGAGAGCTGTTGGCTTTTACCTTCTCCATATGCAGACATCTTTCCTTTCTTGTAATTCCTACCTACCCCTTTTCCTCTTAGCTGATTTATCACTTCTGTGCCACAGGTTTCTAACTTGTTTGAGAGGGTTGACCTTGTTATGTTGAGAGTCAAGAGCTCTACAGATTTTCTACAATAATAAATGCTCTGCAAAACCCAGAAACACACACACCCTCAACCACAACCCCTCGAGAGAAAACCATCCCATCATAGCTGGTCTCACCCACCATTACTTATTTAACATGTCCTCCTTCCAAATGGACAGCCTCTGGAAACCCTCTAGAAACTCTGTCAGCCTCTGCAGTAAGTGGAATGTGATTGCACAGATGCTATCTGTGTTATACCCAGAGATGTCTTGCTGCAGTCTTCCCAGAGTTTCTTTGTTAGATTCAGAGCCACAGGCATCTTCCCTTCTCTCTCTTGTGTAACCTCCCCTCTCCAAAACTTGCATAATAAAGTACCGAAAAATGGTCCTTCAGTATCCTCTATACCTGTCTTGCTGTCCTGCAGGAGTGAAAGAGTAAGACTAGTTTTCCCCTTCACCCTCCCTCACTTTTCATGCCTTCTTTTCCTTCCCACAGATAAGCATGCCCTAGGATAAAGACTGTTTTTTGACAGAGAAATCCAAAACTCTGATGCAGAGCTACTGCTGACCTAGCAAGAACTGAGCAGCTCCATGCTTTTGGCTTCTCCGCTTTGCAAATCAAAACATTGTATTAAATCGGATAGAAAGTAAGTTTTACAAAGTGGCAGCTGCCGTAGTGGGCACAGCAAGGGTTGGTGATCACGAACAGGCAGCAAGTAGCACAGCAAGATAAGCTCTATTACAAAATTTAGTCTGAACTTAATAGTTTGAGAAGTGTATTGGAAGATTAACTGCTGCTTATTATTATGAGTTGGGGCCTTTAGCAAATAAACAGCAACATTGTATTTCTGTGTTTTGAACAACAGTGGAGATACTATTAGTGAATATTGCAGACCCCAGCAGTAGTGTGAAGTTTCAAGTTCCTGCTTATGTGCTATATCCCAGGTAATTCAATATAAACTTTCTCTACTCCTAATAAAGCTGTAACATCTTGCCTGGTATTTTGATCTTTATATAATTATATTTATTTGTTGTAGTGGCCTGTGTGTCCTTAGGAAATTAACATTTTCAGAGGAGTAAGTACTTGTAAAAAGTACAATGAGCAGTTCTTCAGTGTCATCATTGCACAACCTTGTCTTGTTTGGATATACTTGTATCATAAAACCACCAACTGTAAAGCTAGTTTGCTTCAGATGGAGCTGAAGAGACATCAGCTGTTGGCTGAGCAGTCTGAAAACAGGACTATGGTAATGCAGTCTGTGGCTGAGCTGGAAATCATTTGAATTGATCCCTTGATAGTTTACTCATGGGACTGATTGTTACTGTTGCACAGAAGTGCAATGTAAAAAGAAGAATGGCTTAGTGTAATTTTCATATAAATCAGTCAGATCGCTGCTTGATATGTGTTAAGTAAGGCAGAGAACCTGAATAGTCATATTCTCTCAAAATCAGTACACTGCTTAAACTTTCATGTATGTATGTGTGCGTGTGTGTATATATCTATATACTTATATATACATTTGTGTGTACATGTAGATATGTATGTATGTATGCATGGGAAAGTATCAATGTAAGATGGAAAAGTTGATACTGTGTTTTGGTTTACTTCAAAATATGTAACTCCCAAGAGTTTGTGTTTTACAAGTCCAAAGTGAATCATGCTGTTTGTTAAAGTATCCCCTCGTTAACACAGTGTGTGGTTTCCCATGCAAGCTGGAAGAGTTTCTTCCAAATACTTGATTAATCTATGAGAGACAGCAATTTATCTAAGGAGCGCACAGGCTCCAGCGAGGAAGGTGTTTGTCAGCTGTCCCTGTGTAGTACTAGATACAATTTCAGCAGAAAAGTTCTGTAGGTTGTGCCTCTGAAATGAAACTCAACTCTGGCTTACTGGCTTTTGTGTTAAACTGTTACACACATGGTCATGGGTAAATCCTTAAGTTCCCTCACAAGTACTTACATTGAAAATAAAAATAAAATACGGGCTCTGTATGGTTAAGGGGCATGCCGTAAGTGAGCAATGTCTGAGCTGTAACACAGGAATATCAAATATCAAACGTTAATGACAAATAAACACAGACTAAACTCCCAAACTTTCTGAAGTCTGTCCTCGCCTGAAAATTGTCTCCTTTTGTCACTGTCTGGCTCCTTATGCCAGTAAAGTACTACAGGGTTGCCCCATAGTTTATGTGCTCTGTTCAGCTTAGGCGTATTTTTCTTCAGCAGTATTTTTATAAGAAGCTTCTGCTTACTCCCTGATGAAACTTTATGAATTGCAACAATGTACTTGAACTGTATAACCCGTTTTAATCAGTCAGGTTTACACCTTAACTTACAGGAGCCTCTGAGAATTTGCTATGGCCCACAGAGTAGCCAGGTGATCATTTCAGAGCCACCAAATTTAGCTGATCCTCTTGCCCCTTCCCCTCTACAACTCTGCAGAGAGGTGGTGTTTGCAGGAAGCCACCACATTTGCTATGGCTGCGTATTTAATATACAGTCACAGAGCTGGGCATGATCTGTGTTAATGGGATTGTGCAAGCTACTGGGAGAGACTGACCCCTTTATGCATCAGTCCTAGGCATCAGCATTAGATCTATGTACCTGGGAAAGCAGGTCCTCCCAGCACTAGATTTGCACTAACATTACCTCCCTGGGCCCTTTGCTGTACGTGATTAAGTATTCTCATTAAGCACTGAAGCTGTTTTCTAGTCCTTAAGCTACGTGTCTCATATTCCATCACTATATTTGGCACCTCCCTGTGACCCAGCAAAGTCAGCTTTGCTCCAGGGGCAAGACTGCAAAACACATCTTGGACAATTTGGCTGAAAATACTGAAATTGGCTGCCATATGACAACAGTCAACCTGCCAGCATAGGTGTCTGTCTTTGTATGGCCAGAAAATATTGCTATGGGTGAGAGCTGGTATTTCACATTTCATTGTCTTTATCTCTAAGTTTAGATTCTCTTAGCTTGTTGCAAGGTACTCTTTTGAAATTGTGATATTAATCTACAGCAGAAGATCCCAGATTGTTATCCCTGATCCACCTTGGTCACTGTAAATTATCTGTGAAACCTCACCTGCCTTGCCAGTACCTCCAGTTAAAACCTCAGTGTGTTCAGGTAAGGAGAGCCTTTGCTTCATGTTCTTGAATGCTTGGAGTAACCTTTCTGTGAAGGAGAAAAAGCATCAAGCAGCTGTTTGGCAATGTGTGTTTGAAACTTGATCTTATTATTTATAAACTATGGCTTAACCTTTTAAAATATTTATTATTATTATGTCTCAGCAGTAAAATAGCATCACAATTCTTGTAGATGTATTTTTTCTTTGCATTTGGGTTTACCTCTCACTGCTTTAAGGAAAACTTGCTTATATTTGCTGTTCCAAGGTGTCATTTGTCTCACCAAAACAGCCAAACTCTGAAACATGAACTGGATTCTTTTCTGGCTTGCGCTTTTAGTGTAAAAAAAAAAAAGTGGTTAATCAGAGGCCTATCTTCAGAGAAGGCCTTGTAGGGACTGGCTCCAGATAATGGTATCACTTACACTTGTGCAGTTGATCATATCAGAACTCCTTTCAGGCAGCTCTGAATATCATTTGAGATCTATGAGTCACGACTGGAAGCAAGGCTTGGACCATGAAAAACTATGTGTGTAAGGAGAGTGTAGGTTCATCATCAAATCCCAAACTGAGATCACAGGGACTGACAGTAAATGGAGAAAAAGGAAAACTTTTATTTGAAACAGACAGGAAAACCTCTCAGAAGTCACTAAGGCACAGGCAAAGGAACTGTCTTGCTTTGAGTAGGACTGTAATTTAAGTCCTGAAGAGCTACATTTGGCTCCTTTAGCAAGATTACAAAGTAACTTATTAGAAAGACAATGCATTATAAAGCAGTTCTTAGAAGCCTCTCGACGGCCAAGCCTTCAAGGGTTTGTTACATGGTACACCAACCAAATGTACAAAGAAATAAAGTAATGATTGTGGAGATTGTGGAGAAGGCTATTAACTGTATACTCCTAAACTCTGTGAAATCAGTTCCAAATCCCAGTTCTGTCCTTCGCCTGTTTTAGACAAAACTTTGGCTGTTAACCACAAGAGTGATGCACCCCAATCAAAATGAAACTCTACTTTTTGGTATGTGTCCTGTGTTACATCCATATCAGTCCTTTCAGGCCCTTGGTATCAGGCCTGACTTCTCCTGTCCAGTGATCAGACAAACAGCAGTAGTAACTAACAGCAGCAAACAAAGAGTTTCTATATTTCTGATAAACAAGTGAAATATAAACAGAGGAACTGAGCAAGACTGATTCTGTATACCTTGTCAGACAGAAGCACAGATTAGGCTGGGCATCTGTTGCAGCACTGGATGCACAGGTGTGTTTTACTTGCAGAAATACAGCACGCAAGCTTGGAACAAAGTCATCGCTGCTGCAGGTTATTGTAGCTGTGACATACTGCAGCCCACGGGACACAGACTGTGTGTTTCCCTCTTGTCACTTGTAAAAGTTCCTGTTGCATTTTCTGCCGATGACTTCTGGTTCCTACAGCTTCCTTTTTCGTTGAAGAAATAGCAGTGCAGTGGGAACAGTGTGGTTGGGGGTTGCTGTGGGTTCCCCGGGGAAGGGTGGCTGGGAGGGAAGGGGCAGCTTGTCCCCAGCAGCCTTGCTCCCCTGTGAAAGTGGCTCCCCAGGCCTCGCTGTATTTCCCTACTCCAGCCTGTGGTAATGCTGGAGCTAAACAAGGCTATGAAGCATGGCAAGGATGTCCTACAGCAGTTGTGTCTCCTGTGATGTCACTGGGCCAAGTCATCAGTGGATTAGAGGAAAATAATGTTTATTCTTAATAAAAACCTGCTTGCATTTTAATCTGATTTATTGGCGTTCAGACTGAAAGACACTGGATGTTCCCTTGCTTTGGTCCGCAGCAATAAGTCTGAGACGAGACAGCAAGTTACATTAAGACAGTTCCTGTTCAAAAATTCAGTGTATTCCCCAAGAACAATACAACATGTCTGCCATGACAGGGGCAAAACAGAAAGGTTTCTAAGAAAGAAGTGTAACAGGAAAATTATCAACAAAGGGACAACTGAAAGAAATGGACATAAAGTTTGGAAATAATAATATGGAAGGTCTGGTATACCCTTCTGAATGAGATTTCAATCGAAGAAATTTGGAAACAACCCTAATTCTAACCGTCTGTTTTATGAACATAGATTTTACTGCTGTGTTCTACAGCATTCTGAATCATCAGATATGCTGCTATAGTTGTCAGCCTAACAGGTCTCTTCATCCATGCATCCTTCTACCTATGCCTCTCTCACAAACAACTTGCCCTTTGAACTTCACAGCCAGCTTAACCTGGTGAAAACACGCTTGAGTTCCTGGAGAATTCAGAGCAGAGATGTCTTTCTGGTGCTTTTATATACTATTTGGCAGAGAAGCCCATTGAAGAATTGGAGCCCTAACAGTACTCAGAAAACAGACATAAAAATCTTTCCTCTCTTCCATATAGTTTCATAAGCTTTCTGCAGCTTTTTGTTTCCATCACAACTCACCTGCATAGAAAACATTCTCTGCAAAGATTGAAAGTGAAGACTTTTACATACAAGTAGAGCATCACAGTTCTGCTCAGAAAAGGAAAGTAAATACACTAAAGATCCTCTGGTCCTCCCCCCACCCCCAAAGAGCCCTGTGTAACTGATGTTGAGCAGTGCTTCAAACCAGAGAGCTGCCCCAAGGAACAGGCAGCAACAGGGTATTATTACGTGGCTGGTTTGTACTAAGAAAGCTCACAGGGTGTGATAGCATCTGAGGCAGGGGTCTCTTGAACTGTTAGAGTCCCTTCTGGGAGGGGCCAGGAAAGAGGAGCCTTTTGCTGTCAACCAGTCCCATCTGCAGGAATTGTCCTACCCAGGGCCACTGAAAGACCCTTTGCCATCCTTAAGTCTTTGCACTCTCACTTGGTAACAACTCCTGTTAGCACCTGTTTATCCAGTTCTTTCACTGCATCTCTGTTTCACACACTGCCAGGTGATAACCCAAATTTCCCATTCTCACTCATCTCTGGTCCAAGGTTGCTTCCCTGTGAATTGCTGTGACAAATTTCTCCTGATAGTCCTTAGTCTCAGTACTGGGGAAGATCTCCATCACTGATTTACTACAGAATGAATTCTCCCTCTTGAGTTCAAGTAGGGTCAGAAGATGCCTTTTGGACATCAGGTTTGCCTGTTGAGGTGAACAACTGAATCCATCTCAAGGTGGAGAACACTCCAGTTCTGCTTGCAGATGTTCTGAGTACCCCTGAAACCTCCCTCGGTGACCTGTGCTGCATCTTATCCAGAGAAGCAAAACAAAGAGAACAGAAAACACCAGGAAGACTCTTCAGGAACTACCTGCAGAGCCAATACTGCCCAGAGGTAAACTCTGGAGAAACAGGCACTGCCAATCTTTGAAGTCCCATAGCAGGATCCACACCAACAAAGCTGACATCCAGAGGAAGGTTCTGAAGGGTGAGGAGGTGGGAAATGAGGCCCAGTCTTTCCAAGATGCTTGTCAACATGTACAGAAAGTTACTTACTGGAATATTCAAAAGCCCTTAGTGTTTGGTACCTGCTGTAGTGCCCAGGTATCAGAGCACACTTATGGAACCTAAAAATTATGGCAGTTAGAATGAGCACTGTGAATATGTGAAAGCAGGGTCAAAATTCCAAAAGCCCCTGTGAAAAAATACCAAGGCAAAGTTACATTTTTTTATTTCTGCCAGAATAGCTCTGTAAATTCAGCAATAAGTTTTCAAAGGAGGATCCAGAAATAAAATACACACTTCTAGTAACTGCATGGGGTGTGATGGGAAGATTAACAAATAAGTATTTGTTAATATATATAATTCTAGTTACTATATCCAAAGGATGATACAGAGCAATTATTTGTCTTTATGCTGCTATTAAGGTTGCTGTCCTGTATGGGCAGAACTGAGCAGCCAAACCAGTCCCTTTGTCCCAGTCATGTTGAAGTGGTAGGTTTCTACAAACACGCTTTTATATTTAGTTATGCCTGCTGTAGCCTCATCAAACGTTAGCACTCACCATTTCAGCTGCTTCCCGTGACAAAGACTTTGAACTGTTTAATGCACCTGATGCTGATCATTCCTGCCTGGAGTCATGGTGAAATGCATTCACTAGTCACTGCTTTATTAACTCCTGGGGCATTTTGCTAGAGGTATTCAATGGGCAGAACATTTTTCTTTTTGAGATTAGAAATTATGTGAAATACTTATGAGTTATTAACTTTTTAGCTTTAAATCCGTTTGCTTTGACTTTCTAGAGATTTGCTTCAGGGTTGGAGAAGAATATTTCCAGGTGAGCCTGATTTGGTTCAGCTAGTTGAGACAGATGCAGCTCATTTGGGGGCGGGAGGGAGAATGGCGAAGGGAGGATAAAAGGCTTTGGAAGGCACTGTAGAGTCCTTTCTGTTGGGGAAATTTGCTAGTCTTTTGACTTGGCCTCTGGTTTTTTCCACCTTATTATGCCATCACCTATTCCTCTTAATTGTTTTCTTTCTTTTGAGTACTCCCCATCTGCAGTTTTGCGCCCCTGCAGCAGCCCTTTAGTTATCCCTGGCAAAGACAGCAAAAGCCTTTTGGGGGGAACTCCTTCAGTCAGGACTCGCCGCTTGCCTCCACGCCTGGCCTGGTGCTCCATTGACTGGGAGCAGCTCTGCCTCCTGCAGCCCATAGGCTCCGGGGGCTTTGGTTCTGTCTACAAAGCTACCTACCACGGTACAACTGTGGCTGTGAAGCAGGTGAAGAAAAGCAGCAAAAACCGGCTGGCATCGCGACAGAGCTTCTGGGCTGAGCTGAACGTAGCCTGGTTACAGCATGAGAACGTGGTACGTGTGGTGGCTGCCAGCACGTGTGCCCCGGCCAGCGAGAACAGCCTGGGCACCATCATTATGGAGTATGTGGGCAGCATCACCCTCCACCATGTGATTTATGGCACTGGTGATGCATGGAGACAGGGTGAAGATGACGACGGAGGATGTGGAAGGAAGGCCCTGAGCATGGCAGAGACTGTGTGCTATTCTTGTGACATCATGACTGGCTTAGCCTTTCTCCACTCCCAGGACATTGTGCACTTGGACCTGAAGCCTGCAAACATCTTCATCACTGAGCAGGGAGTGTGCAAGATTGGAGACTTTGGGTGCTCCCAGAAACTGGAGGAGGGCTTGTCCCACAGCCCCCATGTTTGCCAGCAAGGGGGCACGTACACACACCGTGCCCCTGAGCTCCTCAAGGGGGAGAGGGTCACTGCCAAAGCAGACATCTACTCGTTTGCCATCACCCTCTGGCAAATTGTCATGCGGGAGCAGCCCTACCTGGGAGAGCGGCAGTACGTGCTCTATGCTGTGGTAGCCTACAACTTACGCCCTTCACTGGCTGCTGCTGTTTTCCACGAGTCACCACTGGGCCAGAGACTCCGGAGTATTATTAGCTGTTGCTGGAAGGCCAATGTAGAGGAGCGCCTGAGTGCAGCCCAGCTGCTTCCCAGCCTCAGGGCCCTCAAACAGAGCCTGTAGGAAAACTCAGGACACTTTAAGTTTGTTTTGTCAACTTTTCTTTTCCTTAACCCTTCCTCTGAACATAATGAATTTAGCCCCTGTCTGTTGTAAAGGTTTTGTTGCTGTTTTTTAATACTAAAAAAAAAAGCAAACTTTTGATATAAGAAGACTATAAATAAAGAGATTTAATAAAACTGTGGGGTTTTACGTTGGAAGGGGATAGATGCAAGGATCGAGACACTGGCAGATACAACTTCTTTAGGCTGATCTGTTGTGTGCTGTCTTGCTCAGAGAGGAACTGAGGAATGCAATGTGCAAAAAAATAGTTGGTTTTAAGTAAGTGAAGTACAAAAAAAGGGGCTAAGGAGCTGCTTTTGGAAGGTTCTTTATACATAATACCTTTTGGTATTTTCAACATGTCAGATACGAGTAGTTCTTTCACTAGCTAGGGTTACGCATTTGAGCTTTTCCTCTCCATTTACCAAGGAATGGGTATGTATCGCAAATGCAGAAAAATAAATACGGAGTGTCAGTGGGGCTTTTTTCCCTTGTTCTTGGATGTACTTAATTCCAGTAAGTATGCTGCTTCTGATAAGGAAAGTGTGAACTGCCCGTATGCTTCTTGAAATAAGGAAACTTTTTGCCAGTCTAAGGCTATTAAGAGTAAGAAGATACATTAACAACCTGTGCCTTCATAAGACCTCCGTGCTATGAGGGAGGTGTTAGTCGCAACTTGCTAGTTGGAACACTGTAAACTTTAATATCTGAAGCATTATAAGAGCATCTTGTGTGGAGTAGGAAGTTTTTGAGGTACAGGGTGATTTAGAATAATAAAATTGGGGGGAAAAAATAATGGTAAAGGGAGGATTATTTGTGCTTCATAATGCATGAGTCAGTATTAGACAAGGTACTGGAAGTACTGAAAAGGAAGTTTGCTTAAAGCGGTAATAATGATACTCTGCTGGTACTCAAAGTGCTTGCTGTTGAACTATCCTCTGCACTGCTTATGTCTTATCTACTATCTTTCCTAATCTGGCTGTAATGTGTCTGGGAAAGGAAGTGCTGTAGGCAATGCAGATGACAAAGAGCTCTGATCCATGATTTATCAGAACTGATAATTGTACATCTGAGCCCTTATCAGAGGCCAACTGCTGAAGCTGATATTGCCATTCTGCTCAAAGACTCTGCTTCTTTTTAAGACAAGCAAAAGAGTGATGTTTCAGTGTTTTTCTTCTTTACCCTTCCTCCCCCTTCCTTCCATTCTGGAAAAAAAAACCAAACCCAAAGGAATTGAGCCAGTTTCCTGATTTCTGACACACATCTGTTCTTAGCCCCGTGAAATCCTGGAAATGAGCAACTATGTGAATTTGAGATGATTCTGTAGGTCTTTATGGTATTTAGGTTGGTAATTGAAATTAATGGTTTATAAAGCATATCTAAGCTTAACTATTTCTTGGTCTTCTGTCTCCCTTAAGTGGAACTGTAAAATGCTGGCTGGAATCAAAAAACCTAAGGTGAATCCTGGAAAATATTTCCCATGTTTTCTCTGTCAAAATAACTATGCCACAGAACCAGAACTTTTTTTGTGTGAGTGTGTTGCATAATTTATTTTAATAAAAAAGTTATCTTAAAGAAGTTATGATAAGTCAGTTGCCTTTTGAAATGATTAGCTGAGAGTATCTAAGATAAAATGTTAGATAAAGCCATCGACATGCCTCATCTTAACATCAAGCCTTAAATAAAAGTTCTTCTCCAGTTTTCAAAAGTATATAATAAAAAATGGATTTGAAGTTTGTTAGTAGTTCCCAGATGCTTATGTGTTTATTTTGCCAGCCTAGGTAGCTTGTTGCTTATACTGCTAGAAAACTGCTGTTTTTTCCTTAATGATCCTTCAGCATCAACGAGTGCTACTTGATTCTCTGTGAAAAATCAAGCACCCTTCAAATTCTCTGTTGTACTTGATAGAATAATACTGGACGGCCAAGACCTACTCTTGAAGTATAATCAGCTCTGCAGATGTCTCTGTCAATTTTTCAGGGTTCTCCTTTGATAGCGAGTGAGAGAGAACTCTGCACAGCATTCAAGATATAGGCACATCGTGCTCTGCTATAATAATGATAGTCTCTAGTAACTTCTAAGGTTTGATTTGCTTTCAGGGTTTTTTGATTGCTATTGAGCTCTGAGTTAATACTAATCAAGAAACTTCCCAACCCTAATAGCTCAGAATCCCTGGTTCTGTGTGATGAGAATAATTTTGGCTGTTTGCTTCCCTTTATATGTGTATACCTTGAATTTATTTCTGCCAGTTTGTAGTTGGCCCTTGCAATTAATGCCTGAAATAACTCCACTATCAACAAATTTATCTTATGGCTTACTCTCTTGCACTTCATTTATGGATGTGCTGGGCAGCACAGGATCCCCTGAAACAATAGTGGGCACTTTCTCTAGCTGAGAGAGCTGACACTTTACTTTTTACCACCCCAGCCCTTACCCACCCCCCACCCAGTGCCTATCTTTTGTCTTATCCAGCGCAGGATTTTCTCTCCTAAATGTGGCTGCTTAATACCTTTCAAAAGCTTGCAGTGACGGATTTTTCAAATACCTTTGGAAACCCTAAGGGAACATATCAATCAGTGCTTTATCTGCATGCTGTCAGTGCTCCTAAAGAATTCTAATACAATCCAACACAATTGTGAAGTGCAACTCCTTCCAATGAAAGCAATATTGGCTCCTTCCAAACAAATCATGTCTGTGTGTCTTTTATTTCCTTTAATATAGAATCTGCTAATGTATCTTGTACAGCTATCAATCATGTAATCAGAAAACTTTTTTTTTAAAGACTTCCTTGGGATATGATCCTGAAGAGGAGAGGTCAAGGACACCTGGTTGATTTTCAAGGATTGCCTTCTACAAGCTCAAGATTCAGTCCCCATAAGCAGGAAATCAGGCAAAGGTGGCAGGATGCCCCTAGGGATAAACAAGGAGCTCCTGATTAAACTCAAATGTAAATAATAAATCTGCAAGAGTTGAGAGACCAGGGGGGAGTCTGAAGCAAGGAAGACTTACTATTGGTAAAGAAGGATGAGGTTAGGAAACATTTAAACAAGACTTACAGAAGTTCAGAGGACCTGATGGGATGTACTCAAAAATGCTGACAGAGCTTGCAAATGTCATCGTGGGGCAACTCTTGACTATCTTTGAAAGGTCACGTGGTCAGGAGAGATTCCTGAGGTCTGGAAGAAAACAAATCTAACTCAAGTCTGCGAAATGGCCAAAAAGGACGATGTGGAAAATTACAAGCCAGTCAGCCTCACCTAAATCCCTGGGAAACTGGTGGAACGAATCACTCTGGAAATCATTGCCAAATAAATGAAGGACAAAAAGGTGTTTGGGGGATCATAGGGGATTTGTGAAAAGGAAATCATGCTTGATCAATGTAGTAGTCTTCTGCAGTGAGATTACTGGCTGCTGAAGAGCAGGGGTTGTTGCTTTAGTGAGGTTTTTGGTGCTGTTTCCCATTACATTCTCGTAAAGAAACTGATGAAGCACTGACTAGATAGTTGAAACTGAAAATTAGCTGAGCTGTTGGGCTCAGAGAGTTGTGATCAATGGCATGAAATCCAATGGGAGACGAGTCACTAGTGGTGTATCCCAGAGAGCAATACCAGACACAGTGCAGGTTAACACCTCCGTTAAAGCCTTGGATGATGGGATGGGGCACCCTCTGCAAGTTTGCAGTTGATACAGAATTGGATGGAGCAGTCAGTACCTTGGATGGTTGTGCTGGTATGCAGAGAGATCTTACCAAGCTGAAGAAATCTGCTGATGGGAACCGATGCAGGGGGCTGGGGGCCAACCACTTGGGAAGAGGCTTTGCAGGCACTTGGAGCTGCTGGCAGACACCAAATTGAACATGAGCAAGCAATGCGCCCTTGTGGCAAAGGCGGCCAACAGCATCTGTGGTGCACTCCAGAGGGTGTTGCCAGCTCTTCCGGAGCACTGCTAGAAGAGATTATTTCCCGCTGTTCACTCAGCCCCGGTGAGACACATCTGGAGTTCTCTGGTCAGTCCAGGACTCTGCCAGAACAAGAAAGTCATGGATGTACTGGACCAGGAGTGCAGCAAAGGGCCACTAAGTTGATTACAGGAATTTTATCTTCTGTATTTATCTTCATGCTCTTACTTAAGGTTTACTGTCTTTGGTTCCCAAACAGAAATATTAACAGACATTTAAAAATAGGTTTTTAAAAAAGCAAGCATAAGCTACAATTCTGATGCTACTCTCTTTATTTGGAGGTGGGGTGGAGTATTGCAGGTAAACATATTTGATATTTAAGTGAGGAACTTTTATATGTTCCTCTTTCACACAGCTTCTGGCTTCCCGTCATCTAGAAGCTTCTGTAACCCTGGTCCTGGCTTGTTCTGTTGTTTGCTCCTCTTTCCTTGGAGGCTTTTTTTTTTTCTTTCTTTCTTTTCAGTATTATGCTTTATCTCAACCCAGAAGGAAAGCGGTCAACATCACTATCTTCAAAATAATAAAAATACTGCATGACTTGGAGGTGGGCACATCCTCAGTACAGAATTAAGATGGGAAGCATGAAAACGTAAGTGTGAAGAGGTATGGGTTGCTTCTGTATTCTGTGGTAAGATACACTGCAGCAAAGAAAACAAACAAAGACTTTTACACAATATAACACAAATATTTGTAAATTCAATGGGAGTCAAGTGGATGCTTAATATTTGACTTGTATATCAACTTTTGCAGCATTAGCACTTTTGTTCATGAATTCATCCACTAGAACAAAGATGAAAATAGGGACAGAAAACGAATGGTTATTTTTAAAATTAACTGTATGTGGAAAATTTTACATATACTTTATTTTAGCCATTTATCTGCTGCAAATACCTTCATGAAGCACTCAAAGAGCCTCTTTCTATGCTTCAGTTAACCCAGCTGCCAAATATTTGTCTGCCTGTCAAATGAAAAGCCTTAAAACCAGTTAAAGAAGGAAAATGGAACAAAAAAGTCTACTGGCATCTATCCCAGTCTGCCATCAGCTAAGGATGCCATGGGACAGCTTGACCGTAGAGGAACCACCATCCGCCCCTGGACTTCTCCAAGCGCGAGGCTGAGTTTTGCTCTCAACCCAGCCTGGGGTTCAATAGCCCAAGTGTTCAGCAGAGCAGGGAGGTGACTGCTTTTGCCTTTTCAGGGCACCTGGGATAATAGGGTAATTCATAACTTAATAAATATTCTACTGCACATGTGCCAGGCTACAAAGAGCAAAGTAGGCTGCAAATTGGAAACGTAAATGTTTAGCTCTTTTCAAGTTACTCCCCCCTACAAGGGTGGAAGGAAAACCAGTTTTATTTTCAAGCCATGTATTTTTCTCAACCACGTACTATGAAAATGGGGAAAGGATTTTGACTCAGATATGGCACAAATGAAGCTGCTCCCAGAGACAAGTAAAGAAAGTTGCACCTGAACAGAGGTTGTAAAAAAGATAAATGTAAATAAGGGAACTGATAGGCTGAGGAAGCTGGATTTTTTTTTAATAGTAGTTAACGCTATATATGGTACAATACAGGAAGTTTAGGGAGATATCATATACTTTTTCCACATCCTTATTTTTCTCTTATCTAACAGTTCCAATAAAATGTTTTACAGATAACACAAAAGCCACATGCAAAGCTTTTGAAGGAATGTATCACTGCACTGACATGCCAGTAGATGAATGTCACCAAGATTTCTCTTTGTTAAGAAAGTGACAGAACTCCAGACCTCCCTTAAAGTTATCGGTCCTTGTATAGCTTTTGAAACTGAAATGATTGCTAGTAGACGTGTTCTGATTAAAAGGGGAAAAGGATATTCATGAAGTTTAATTAATACTTTCTGCCAAAAGCTGACATTCAGAGGAAATAAATGTATTTTCAAAATGTTTTCATGCTTGCATAGTTTGTTTAAAAAGTTGTATACTGAATTGCAAACAGCATTTGAAAAAGTGTCCTGATCATAAAAATTAGCACTACCTGACCAAGCACAGAAAATGGGCCATTTGCATAGGGTGATAAGGGAGGTGGCTGGAGAAGGAGTCAAGTCGAAAACTGGGAGAGGGGAGACACCCCAAACCTATTTCCTACAAGCCTGTGAGTCAGTGAAGCTCTCATTGAAAAATTACTTTATTCTGGCATGTGACTTTCTGTGTTGCATGCTAGAGATACCTGCCCACTGGACTGTCAGAACACTGTATGACTTAAACTAAGGTCTTGAACTAGTGCTTAAAATTAGACAAGGCCACTGATTCAGTTCAGAGTGGTCTCCCATTACCACCAGGTCATAGTAGTCTCATTTAATTAAAAGAAGCATAACCTTCCATTCTCAGCCCCAGCCCTCCAAAAACCCAAGTGCTCTTGAAAAACTGTCTAATTTTAAATGTTCTGCAAACCATTACCAGTCCCCAAACTGCCTGAGAGTGCTATACTTTAATAGCACCAATGATTTAGCAAAGTAGATATCTTCACTGGAAAAGAAATTTCCTTTATATGCAGAAGATTTCAAGAGTAAAAAGATACACTTCCTTTATCAAAGGTGTATTGTTGGTTTTGGTTTGGTTAGTTAGTTTGTTTGTTTGTTTTTAGGAAAGATGAGAATCAATCCCTAGCATAAGCATTTGTGCCTGCCAGAACAAAGTTATTGGCTCTACCTCACACCAGGAACAAGAGTATATGAGAATCAGTTGTTCCTCTGAATACATAAGGGACTCTCAAAAGGGAAATATACCTGCTCTGATGTGATAAGGGGCTATTGATAGGATGAACTACCTGCTGGGTGCTCTCAGAAACATCTTCCAACAGTAATTCATAATGAAAGAATATTTTTTTAACATGTGTGTTTTGTATTTAAAAGAAAACCTTGAGGCCATAATACTGAAAAAAAATTACAAGTATCAATATTTCTGGAATTTTTTCAAGGGGCATGGCTACCACACTCAAACCCACGTTCTGTGTATACCACAATAGTTAATTTTATTTGCGTAAAAAAGAATACTTGAACATTCAGTTCAACCCTCTTAAATGCTAATACTATTTTTGCCTTGGTTTTAAACTTGTGGACAATACTGCTTCCCTTGATCTGCATCTGGAAAACCTGTTGCTACGGTTTACACTGTGCACGGAGGCAGGAGTGTTGGAAGTGCAATTGTGTGCATTTACCTATAATTGCTGTTACATCATTTAAGTGATTGTGGCAGGGGAAAAAGACTTCTATTTTATATCATTTCCAAAACTTATTCCACATTTACAACCATGTTTTATACTCTGGTGTGAAAGGACATGTACAAGCCCAGTTTTCATTACAAATAGGAACTTCTGACATATACTTAGGTGAAAGACAAGTTTAATAGACTTGCTATACTCTCCTAGTAAGTTGTTCTCTTAAAACTTCTGGGTCTTCCATGAGATGACATTACAGACTGTTCCTGCCCCCCTACCACAACCTCAGAACTCTTGTGCAGTAAGCCACAGCTGCCACTTTGCCACGTTAGCCTTTTAGAGAAGTTAGCAAACCCTTTGAAACCAAAACTTCTTCATATTTGATGCCTCTTGGATCACTTTCATGTTACACTGTGGATCTGACCAGCTGTTCTGAGCAATCACAGTGTAACGATTTCCTCAGTGGCTAACTCCTGTTTCTAAAGCACATCTTTAACGCCACAGTATCTCCTTTAGTTCCAGGTCCTAAGTTCTATGTTGTTATTCCCGTTTCTGTCAGGCTTTGAGTAATTTAACTTGCCTAGGTCATAGAGGGTCAGATCACAACAGAAGCATTACTGAATTGGCTTTAATCTTTCCTTACTGATGCCAGGGTTGGGAAGGGCACCTTTTCACAAGTCTCACAGAAGTCCAACACCTGGATGTAATCCAGATAAAACTGTGAGTTGCAACTAATATCTTGCTCTAATTGTACTGTAACATGAAGATAGTGATCAACTCTTTCTTTAAGTCTCATCATCATCTGTGGCAAGCATTTGCTAAATTCTGTGCTTGCAAACTTTCATCATCTGAAAGCCAGTTAGATCAGGAAACAGACACTAATCTTAAAGAGATGAGGAAGAACTTCTCGGGAACAAAAAACCTAAACACGATGCACTGATGCATTCCATATCAAGAGAAATTTTTCCTCTAGTCACAAGGCAGTGTGAGGTCAGGACCATTCCTCAAATTATCCCTGCTCCATGATAGAGAAGCAGCACAAGCACCATGAAAAAATTCCCTACTACTCTGTCTCGCCAAAGAATTAGATTAGATTAAACTGGTCTTTGGATGCAAAAAGCATGATCAGTGACTTCACAACTGGGCTCTAAAACAGTCGACAGAGGGCATGGGCAAACGTATATGTGGGCTACATACACTGGTAAACAGAATTGCTGTAAAGTTAAACAACATTTTCTTCCTCAAGGACAAACATCCAAACATGCTAATATCCAGCTGCTGGCAGCTTCCCATAAAGTCTTTGCAGAAGGCAGACATAAGGAAAAGACAACTCTGAAGTTTTTACCAGCACAGTACTGTGAGAGTTGGTATGCACCAGCATACACCATCCATAAAGAAGCCAGTGAGGTAAGAGTAGCAAGCAAAGCTGTGTCCTGGAAGCAGTTTCCAATTCTGTTGTTAACACAGCTTGCTATGTTCAACAAGTCCCATGGATATTATCTGAGTAGCAGCAAGTCTTCAACATGTTTTACAAACTATTGCAGTCTTCCTGAACTGTCTATTTTTTCTAAGAGATTACAACAAATAGTGCCAAGCAGTGCTGGCTCAAGTGGACAATCTGGACTGGAGAGAATTATATAGGTTAGAGTTCATTTTTTGTACTTTGTTAACCTTTCCACACGTGAAGTCTTCTGAAGTGATTTCCAGAATGAAAACTGGATGCAAAAACACAGTTCTGTTTACATGCCCACTAGTTTTGGTTTCACTGGGCTGATGATGGGGATTTTTTGTACAGGAATCGCATGTCCCCTTTTT
This sequence comes from Oxyruncus cristatus, assembly GCA_013399855.1. NCBI lineage: Eukaryota > Metazoa > Chordata > Aves > Passeriformes > Cotingidae > Oxyruncus > Oxyruncus cristatus. Next base: position 399,753 of record VXAY01004102.1, read on the forward strand.
GGTAACCTGGTCTGGAAAACAACAGATGATACGGTAGGAATGCAAGTGTAAATAGTGTGTGTGAACAGAGTACCCAAAATTGGCATGTTTTGAGAGGATGTTTGCCCAAAACCTGATAACACTAAGAGGAAATTAGCAGTAACAAAGCTTGCTCAAGACAATGAGCACCCAGATTAAACAGTAACCAGAGAATTAGATAACTGAGAGCCTTTTGAGACAAGGGGAAAAAAAAAAGGAAAAAAAAAGGAAAAGTTAGCTTGAAAAGCAGCACAAGAATCTGTGGTTACTGGCAGAAACCTTAGGGTGGGAGAGCAATACCAGAGCAGCAGGTGTTAACACTTCTAAGATCCTCCCCATTGGAGGTGGTAAGTACTCCCAATACAGGCCAGGGGGCTGACAGGATGAGGCAGAGCAGTGGGGACCCATCTCTCAGGAGTGCATGTGGGAACTCATAGAGTACGCTTTTGCTGGCATGTGGATTAGCTGCACAGGCTCCCCAGAGTGGGAGTGGGCATTTGTAACCCACACTTCTTGCAAGACAGTGGAAGAAATGTGTGCACAAGTAAGTGGGGTCAATTGTAGAAGGACATCTAAGAAATTTGTAGGTGTTTGCTAATAGCTTGTAAGCCTCTAGTAATGTGATTTCTGTTGTATTGCTGATACTGCTCCACCATGTATAGTTCACTGATTACCAGCAAATTACATGTTGCTAATCAATAAACCACCTTGGTTGCTGTCAAGACTATGTGAGTTGCACAATTATTGTCTGCAAAAAGATTTTTCATTCTTACAAATTTGACAGAAGCATCACATCTGCAGAGCAAGGAGTGGAGAGGAAACAAACCTTCTTTCAGACAAGCAGAGAAGACATAATTCATCAATTTGAAAAAAAAATAAAAATCTTAAAACTGAACCAGAGCAAGACAAATTCAAATAATTTCCTCCTGAAAGCAGCACAGATGGACAATCCTGTTTCAATCCCAAGGGTCTGAAGACATATCGTAGTAATGTATCACAGATTGGTGTCACTAGAATGCTGTAGCATATCAGCAGCTATGTATGTTTGCCACTCAGATTTGTGTCAGAAGAACAAGGCAAAACAGGCTCACAAAGGAGAAGTTTTGCTCTAACCACATCAATGATATTAGAAGCCACATGTATTATCTGTCAGGCATAAAGTATATATTTAGAGCAACCTTTGTCAACAATAAAGAACTCCATCAAAGCACAATTGCTCTTTTTCCAAGTCATGGATCTAGTTCATGTTTTTCATGCTTACATGAGAAACTTTTAAGGTAAAGAGAGCCCAGTATTTCAAGGGGGGCTGAATTTTTATATGCTAAGCTTTATGCCAGAATTGGCATGAAAATTTAGAAAATGTAAAATGGACAGGCTAAGTGCAATATGAGAACTCCAGCTGCAGACTGGTGCTCATGCACTGTGCACTTTGTCCACCTGCTACCTGCAGTGACTACTGCCAATTATCAACCCATCTACACAAATCAATCTTTTAAAAGGGAGTATTTTTAGTTCAGTGGGTTTTCTGAAGTTCCAATAGCTGAGGCATCTGTAGACAACCTGCTTGCTCAGCAAAGAACTTGGAGGAGAGTTCTGTGACATGATACAACTGAGTAACTTAACACAAGATAATCAGCAGATACCTACAATTAAGACCAAGTGGATGCTGTAGCCTTTTTCAAAACGTTTGAAAATAGCTTTCATTGGATTTCTCCTGACTGGTTTAGATACTCCACCATCTACTGATGATTGCCTGAGAAGCCTCAGGTATGATACTGCTTCACAGGTATTTTATGACCAGAAGCTCAAACAAAACCCTTAAAAGTGTATTCAGATCCCCAAGACCTTGGAAAGGGAAGTGATTTACAAGTAAATAGGAATATTTGGCAATATGTTAATCACTACTGAAAGCAAAGACATAATAAGACATAACAGACATAATAAGATGGCATAACCAAGACAGCTTCCAGAGAGCTGCCCACATCAAATAACCACTATGAAAAATGACAAAGCAGATTTAGGAAGCTAATGTGAGCCCTGCCAAAAACATTCACGGGCTACCTATGTGAAGTAAATAAAATAAATCTACTCAAAAGAATAAATGGTGGCAAAGCCTGAGGAATACATCTGTCCTTTGACCCAGCCAAAGATGCATCAGTTCAACGTTCACCAGAAGACAACACAAGCTTTCATTTCACTAAGTTATTACAATACTTTAGAAGATGCTGAGTGACAACAGGCACACGCTCCCTCAGGTAACTCTTCTGTCACATAGATGGGCTCATCCCAGGATCTAGTCTTCTGAAGGACAAACTAGTCAAAAGAAGGGAGAAAAAAAGCCCCAGTAATCTATAGAACCCAAAATAAAAGTCAGAAAGTATAATGAATGCACATGGAATGATATTCTGCATGATAAAATTAAATTAGGTATTAAATTGTTTCTGCTACAGACTACTAAGTCATGTTAAAAGTATGTCTTGCTTCTTAATCTTTTATTCTCTTAATTACTTGACATGAGGGAAACACTCCTGGAAGCTTCATCTAAAAAGCACAGGCCAACAGAGTATTATAAGTCACAGAATCACAATCTCACTACTAAAGTTATCATTGGCTGGGGAGAAAAGGCTACATTAAAACCAGTATGTAACCAAAGGAAAACCAGGTATAATACAAAATATGAATCAGAAGATAAGCAAAAAGTTGTATTTAGAAGGGCTATTTACTCATGTGAATAGCATGAAGGAGCACATATTTCAGAGAAAACAGGAAATTCAGATAAATTTCTGTTCTACAATTGTCGAGAAAAACAACATATATCAGAAAAGTCTAACAATAGCCATGGAAAGCCTTAAACATAGGAATAGAAATAAAGTGGTTTTTAAATCAGCAGCTCCATATAGCTTGCATCCAAGAATTTTAAGAGCTGGCAAAGGAGACTTGTGTGCTGTTAATGTGGATTTTCCATAAGCTCTGAGAAATCTGGGGAAGCTCAGGAAAAAAGAAAAATCTCAAAGAAAGCTGAGGTTGTGCCAATACTAGAAAAATAAGTAAGAAAGGAACAAATTCAGGAACTTACGGTCAACCTCTCCTTAATTCCAGAAGAAAAACCCCAAACAATAAACCAACTTCTTGATCTAAGAACAAGAAATAAATGAGCACATTTTACTTGAATTACACAGCTTAAATGTATGGAAAATGTATCTTTTTGGAATTACTTTTTTTTCCTCATGCAATTACAGCATACATTTGGTAAATAACAGAAAAGTGTTGATGTCACACATTTGCACATTGACTTGTTCAGTAGAACACAGGGAAAGTGACACAGTTGTGGACATATAGCTTGTAGTAAGCAAATAAAAACTAAAGTTAGAGGTCTGTGTCACCAATGAGGACTCAGTCAGACATATTTCTAATTGAATCCCACAGGAATTAGTTCTTGGCAGCAACCTACTCAGTATTTTATCTGGAAATAAAGTTTACTAAGAACATTCATAAAGGCTCCAAGTAAATAGTGTAGCAAGACTGTTGGTTGGGAACCATCTGGATTACTGGAAAATTAAGTGTTCCAGCATGATCAGTGTGAGGTCACGTATTTAAGAGTGATGGATATAAAACACTTATAGATGGAAAACTTCCTCGGGAAGTAGTTGGAATAGCTGGTAACAGAGTAAACATGGATTCCTTATGCATGAGTTCAAAAATAGTATATACATAATTGTTAAATGGCTCAGAAAACAAACCACCAGAACCAAATGCTATTTTCATTGCAGGGAGGAAGAAACCAGAGAAACGTGACTATCATCAAAACATTTTTCAAGTACTGATCTCCACTGGCAAAAGACAGCGCTCCATTTCAGAAAGCAGCAACAGGATGACAACTTCTGTATCCATGTTCATTGAAACTGCTTTATCAGCATATAGCCTCTAGTCCTTTCAAAGAAGGTATTAGTAAACTAGAGATTTTGAAGAGCAAGTACAAACAATCCAAGTGCAAACAAGCCTAAAAATTGAGCATCACAGTGGAATAGTTGGCATATAAAAGTTAACTTCATCACCTGAAGTTTAAGGACAATATGAAGACCTATTACACATTTGGTAGGGGAAAGTATATATCAAGAATAGTATGATCACTGAAAGTAAGTTCATATTAAAACACCAAGCAAGCTTTTTTGAATAACTGTAGTAATCACTGAGCTTCCAGAGGTGGCAGTATTTCTGCTAACATTATCCATGTCTATGGTTCCTGGACTAAATCCCAAACTAGAAATAAGTATTAATTTTAAAAGATAATCACAGTGACCACTAACCTTCCTATAGGCCGTAATATCTGTTTCTCCAGTTCACCAATGATGTAACTAGAAACAGACATAATGTCAGCAAAACATTTCGTTAGGGACTTACAGTTACCATTGTCCAGGCCAAATCAGTGACCCTTCTCAGTAAAAAACATCCCTCCAATGCATCAATCTCAATAAATAATGGAACGTTCATAAATAAAATTCATTTAAGTCCTTAAATGTAAGCATGAATGAAAATTGCAGTTCTACTTAAAGCTTTTGCTCTCGCACCTCCACTTTACCGAGTCACTGAATCACAGAATCTGCTGGGTTGGAAAAGACCTCCGAGATCACTGACTCAAACCAATGACCGAACACCATCATATCAACTAGACCATGGCACTGAGTGGGACATCCAGTCTCTTCTTCAATACCTCCAGGGACGGTGATCTCACCACCCCCCCGGGCAGTCCACTCTAGTTCTAATCATCCTTTCTATGAAGAAATTCCTGATGTCCAACCTAAACCTGCCCTGGCGCTGCTTAAGACTATGTCCTCTCGTCCTGTCGCTTTCAGTAAAGAACGAAAATAACAAGACCCAAGGGCTCAGACGGGAGCGGGCTCCCTATCCCCGGAAGAGATAAAGGCTCGCTTGTGCGTCAACTCCCGGTGCTCCCCCCAGCAGAACGCCGAGATCCACTGGGAAAGGCAGGAGCGCGAGACGCTCAAGGGCCCCGAGCGGGGAGGGCGCTGTGCCCCGCTGGGCGCGGCCGAGCCCGGTGTGGGGGGCCCGGCAGCCGCCGGGCCCCTCTCCCTCTCGACTCGCCATCAGCCGAGACCACGGGGCGACCACCGGCGCAGGAAGCCGAGCCATGGCGGCCTGTCCGCCCCAGCGCTTCCGTGCCCGGCGGGCGGGTGAAAGGTCCCGCGGCGCCCGGATGGAGGCGGTGCCGCTCCGCTATATAAGCGCTCGCCGCCGCCGCCCC
>VXAY01004102.1:405390-437199 GCA_013399855.1 Oxyruncus cristatus
AGTTAATGCGGCAGGTCGTGCCTCTTCGTCGGTGTGTGACATCCCGTATTTCAGAGTCGGTCAGGTTGGAAGGAACCACAGTGGGACATCTAATCCAGCCTTCCTGGTTAAGCAGGGTCGCCCTAGAGCACATTGCACGGGTTTGCATCCGGGCGGTTGTTGAGTATCTCCAGTGAGGGGAGTCTCCACAACCTCTTTGGGCAGCCTGTTCCAGTGCACAGTCACCCCACGGCAAGGAAGTTTCAGGTAGAACTTCCTGTGCAGCAGTTTCTGCCCGTTGTCTCTTGTCTTATTGGTTGGCACCACCGAGAAGAGCCTGACTCCATCCTCTGGGCATCCCCCCTTTAGCAATTCATATTTGTAGTTTTACATACATATATTTATTTATATACCATCCATGTTTTTTCAAGACCTTTCTTCCTCCATATTTTTATTCTATTTTCATCAGCTCACTTAGGCTGCATTAATGCCCAATTATTTGCAAGCACTTAATTGCATAAGCTTTGCAAATAAGTTTCTTGAGTGGCTGAATTAGTCTGTCTGGTCAGGTGCCCGTTTTTGTTCTCGCAGTGTGAGATGTTGCAGTTCTGTTGATCAAGTCTTTGCTACTTAATCCGTGATGAGGTTAAATGGTAAGGTACATGGAGCCTCAAATGTATTTATTTTTGAGGACAATGAGTTTGTGCTAGCTGTATATAGGCAAACCAGGGAGGGGTATGGTTACAGCTTCCCACCGTGAGATGCAGTTAGACACTAAAAAACAACTTTTCCTCAGAGTTACAACTTGCTCTTTCATTCTCCTCCCCTCACCATTCTTCTTCCATGCCACCATACCCTTCAGATACCTCTTCTACTGAGTAGAACAATGTAGTCCCATAGCTAAATTGTTCTTTACACTCTAGATGTCTGTTTTTAAGAGGCTGTGGATAGTGTTAGTTGGTGTTCACTGTAGTGACTGGTATTTGTGACTTCAATGTTTTAGGCGTTTAAAGATACTGGCAAAGCACCTGTGGAACAAGAGGTAGCAATTCATCGTATTAGAATTACTTTGACAAGTCGCAATGTAAAATCACTGGAGAAGGGTGAGTAGTACTTCTTTGTTTAGCTTGTCAAGTAATGAATGTCACGCAACGCATTGCAAAATAAATGTATTGAAACCAGTTGTAATTAAAGATGTTAGCGTTTTCCTGCTTGGTTGCCTGTGGCTTGGCTCACTGAGTCAACCCAAAGCGCTTCATACACTGACAAGTAAATTTTGATTCTTAATGAAAGCTAGTGTTTTGAGGGTTTTATCCTGCTGGAAACTTGTGTCAGAATGACTAATGTAAGAGAGTGCAGCTTCTTCACTTGAGTTCTCATGGGAGATTTTCAAATGGTTGTCATTTTTTGAATGTATAAGAACTGAAAGGCACACCAGTTTCTCGATATTTTGTCACTCATGAAGAGTTTAGTATAACATTCTTTTAAGAAATTTATTTTTGTTTAGGAACTGCCAGTATTTAGTCATATTATGTAAATGTTGTAGAATCAGTTTGCAGGATTTTCAGGCATAAAACAGCTTAAATACAGATTAAACTTGTAGTAATGGCTTTTGCCTGCTGTTGTAACCTGATTTTGCTCACCAGGGCATAACACTTCCACTTGTATGTGTTGGCTATGAGGATAATGCTTAAAATGAATGGCAGTGATCACTTAATACGCTATTCTGAGCCAACATCTTGTTTGAAATACTCACTTAATGAAACAAGCAAGTAAAATAGTCACAAACCTGAGCTATTTTGTCTTTTTCCAGTCTGTGCTGACTTGATCAGAGGCGCTAAGGAAAAAAACCTTAAGGTGAAGGGACCTGTTCGCATGCCCACCAAGGTACTCAATACTTTTCTTGTCTTGAAAGTTTTGGGGTTTCTTTCTGCAACTATGCACTTAAAACATCTTTTTCAAAAAAAGTGAGATGAAAAGCAGTAGTACTAAACTGAGTGTTGACCCAGTGTAAACAGATAATGATTTCACAAGTTGGTTTGATGCTTAGGGGTGACTGTTTAGTGCAAAACATGTTGCATGTGGAAGGGGCTTTTCTGTTCAATTTACTTTCATCATGAACTTTTTTTTTTTAAATGAAATTTAAATACGTAGGGAAGGAGTGCTGACATCAGTAAACTGTAACTTAAAAGGTAAATTTTTAAAGTCATATATACCATACAGTATTTTTAGATGACTTAGGTGATCCTATTTTATGTGATTCTAAATTACACCTCTCTTTGCATCAGCTAAATACCTTGTTTGACTTTTCAGACCCTGCGGATCACTACCAGGAAGACACCTTGTGGTGAAGGTTCCAAGACCTGGGATCGTTTCCAAATGCGTATCCATAAGCGGCTCATTGATCTACACAGCCCTTCTGAGATCGTGAAGCAGATCACTTCCATCAGCATTGAACCAGGTGTAGAAGTTGAAGTTACTATTGCCGATGCCTAAAGGATCATTGTTGAATAAAATTGATTTACAAATTTTCATCACTGTTTGTTTTCATATGCGTGTTGAAAGGTAGCTCTCTGATGATTTTCGTGAAGGACAAGAGAGATCATATCAAAATGCTGTGTGAGGGCATTGTATGATATTTAAAGAAGAATATGCTGTCTGTAAACATCAGGAAAATGAAACTTGGGCATCATTGTTTCATTGGAGGTTGGTGACTTTATGGTCATGCAGCACTTAAATTATTAAAAATATATTTTTCATAAAGGTTTAACTTAGGCTGAAATCTTAATCTATACCCAGACAAGCAGTAGCATTAAAATTGATTTTTAGGTAAATTCCTGAGTTTTCAATTCTTGGTTCTTGCTGTGCAAGACAGAACTTAACACTAAGTTCACTTGGCTTAGGTCTTTTCTAAGCATGTCCCAGTCAAAGGATCCTGAGGATGCTACTCATAAAACTTCAGAAAAATTTGTGGTGAATACATTGAATTTAGCAAGTTCATTCTTTAGACTTGCATGTAGAGTCACAAAAGTAAGCTGTGGAACTCTCTAGTTGTCTTTTCAGGCTTAGATTTCCACAAATACGATTATTGTTAAAAGTAAGGTTCATATGTAAAGTAGCAAAACAACCATTTTCAGTGCTGCTACTTAGGGCTCTCAAGTAAAGGAGGTATGATTAATTCATAGAATCATAGAATCATAGAATCAGACGGGTTGGAAAGGACCTCGGAGATCATCAAGTCCAACCCTTGATCCAACCCCACTATGGTTACTAGACTATGGCATTAAGTGCCACATCCAGTCTCATCTTAAACACCTCCAGGGATGGAGAATCCACCACTTCCCTGGGCAGCCCATTCCAATGGCTGATTACTCTCTCTGTAAAGAGAACCAAAAAGGCAAAGAAATCCCAGAGTTAAATAAAAGAAGTTTCATTTATTCCATTTAAGATAATGTTGCTGCTTCTGCTTCCACCCATAGGAAAGAACTTGAATTCTAATGAATTTAGTGGAGGTGTGTAGTTTGAGGTCCTATTTACATTTGCTAAGACCTAGAACAGTGGCCAAAACTTGAGTTTTCTTACTCAGGAGATTCAAGTTCTTCGATTTCATTGAATGTAAAGCCTTAGAAGGAGTCTAACCATATAGTTAGCAGGCTTGAGAGTTTGGTCATAGGGAGAGGTGAGAAACTGAGTTAACGTGTACAGATTGCATCAAGCCTGCTTCCTTGGGAAACGTCCTCAAGAACTGCGTGAGCAGAGGGGAAAAAACAAAACACCTGTGTTTTCCTAAAAGTCCATTTCTGGTAATACACTACAAATATGAGCTTCCTGACAAATACTTCTAGCTGTAGTTTTAAAACTATTTGTGTTTATATGGACTGCACTTTATGGGGATAAATGGGCAAACAAGTAGCATATGAGAAGTGTTACTAACTGAAGCTCACTGACCTTTGAACAATAGCTACTTTCACCCAAGTAGTCTTCCCTCTGCTTAACTTACAGCCCTCTGACTGAAGGCACTTTGGATCTAGGGAAAGCTGGCTTGCTTTAACATCAGTCTTTCTGTCTTTGGTCTTTCCTGTTGGTCAAAAGCTTTTGCTATGAAATAGCTTTCCATTGGCTTTTAGCTGGCTGTACCTCTGACTTAGGGGGTGCCTCTTAAACATACCTGAATGACCTAAAGCCCCATCTATGTTGCATATTTTTCTCATCACCTGTCTCCCACCTTAAACGCAAATGCAACTTTACCTTTGCGTCTGGGGTTGGTGCCGTGCAGAGGTAGTGCTGCCTGCCTACTGTCTGAAGGGACGGGCTTTCCACTGGTTACAGAGAAAGCAGACCGCTTGCCTGTGGAAGGTGGTGGACCTCAGGCTGCCGCGGGGTTCCTTCAGCAGGGGGCAGGTCCCGTCCCGCAGCGCGGCTCATCTCCCGCTCCCTGCGGCACGCGGTTCCTGACCTGTCCCACTTACGGGTCCCACTTCTGAGAGACCCGAACGTCTCGGGTTTTATTTGTTTTCTGCTTAGTTTACGACAACACCGCGGGAGTGTCGAAATGTTTTACGTAACACCCACAATAACTTTATGTAACTCGTTTGGATGGAAACATTTCGGCACCCGCGTCTCCCCCTCCAACCCCTGGCGCGGCTCTGTCGGGCAGGACAGCCCTCGTTCTTCGTTGGAACGGCCGCTCTCCGTTCAAGCCTCTTCTTTATCGGCTTGCCTTGTTAAGGACGATATACAAACACCGCATCACGAGCACACACGGCTCCGTCCCGCTCCTCTCCGTCCCGTCCCGTCTCTGCAGTTCCCGCCCTCCCTCCCTGGCCGGCGGCAGCGGCGGCAGCAGCAGCTCCGACGGCGCCGTTGCCTTGCGCTGTGCGGCAGCGCCCCCTGCCGGGCGGAGGGGGCGGCACCCGTGCCCGCGCGCGGCCTGTCCGTCACCGCCCGCTCCGCCCCCCCGCTGGCGTTCGACCAATCAGCGCCCGCCTCCCCCCGCCCAAAACGCTCCCGCCGCGCGCGCTCGGCTCGCGGGGTCCCGCGCGCCCCCAGGGAGCGGCGCTGCCCGGGCNTTCCCGCGCGCCCCCAGGTAGCGGCGCTGCCCGGGCGCTCCCTGAGGAGGGTTTGGGCGCCTTGGGGAGTGGGGATGGATCAGCCCCTGGGGACTGGGGTGTGTCGAGCCTTGCGGGGTGGGGTTGCACCACTTCCAGGTGGATGAGAGCAGTGCCCAGTGAGGCTGTTAGCGTGCTTTCTCTTGTGTGTTTCCTGGGATAACCTGCCAATTGTTTTTTTCTAAGAGTCCTTCATACTCTTAAGCTTATCCAGGTGACCTTATCTCCCCCAGAAGTGCTTGTTTATATACAAGCTGCCCTAATCTTTGTTTTGCTCCCTGTGTGTTTTTGTCCTCTGAGAAAATGATGGAGTGTTTTTTTTTTTTGCCTCTCTTTTCCTTACAAGTTCCTTTGCACGGAACAATGGATGATGAAGGGAAAAACTGTGTTTCTGCAGAAGTATCTGATGTGTTGGAATCAGTTTCTTTCCTGAATGTTGAGGGTAAACCTTCACCCTTGGAGTCAACAGTGTTGCCTAATATGGAGGAACAGCAGGTGTGGATTGGTTTTACAAGATGTCTTCTGGTGATGTTGGGGTTTTTTTGTTTGTTTGTTTGGGGTTTTGTGTGGGGTTTTTTGTTGTTCTTTTTTAAAAAACAAAACAAACCAGCTTTAATTCTGACATATACTTCTTTTGTAAGAACTGCTGTGCTCCTCTACCCCTGTGTTTGACTCTTCTGTTTGTTCCTTATTGCTTACACACAGGTCATAGCCAGTATCAAATACAGGTGGTCAGTCCTATGTCATGTGCTAAGCTTTTGAGAAAAAAAGGACTTCAGTAATTACACTTTGAATGTAATGAGACTATGCTGTTCTTTTTAGTAAGCTGCAAAAGCATGTGAACCGGCGTTTAAAAGTTGTTAGGTCCTTGGAAATAACATCTACAATGCTGTGCTCTGCACTTGAGGAGAAGATAGTATAGCAATCTCTCCTTTTTGGAGTGGTAGGGTTCCTGGGTGACTTTTCCTCAGGTGATCTAATTGTGTATGATTAGTGGAGCGCTGGTCATGGGGGGGCTGGAGTAAATCTATCTGCTGAATGAAAAGTTTCCAAAGTGAAGACTTTGAAGCTCTGTGAGAAAGGAAGGAATGCTAGGATCCCTCTAAAAAACTCCCTGCTATTATTGCTTTACCGGTGTGGGGAGACCATTGTGTAATGGTTAGGGGATGGAAAAGCCCATCTTAGCAGCTGAGAACTGTTTTATGGGTGTTACTGTGAGGAAGATGAGTGGCTGGTGCCTGGATGGTGGTAAGGAAGTGGTCTCTTGAAGCCAAGAATGTGTCAATCTATTAATTGAACATGCTCCATACAAAATGGAAGTGCACTGTTTAGCAGCTGTTAGGAAACACAGCTTGAATTCAATACAGAGGGAGACCAGAAGGTGGAAGCAGTGCAGTTTATGCCTGTGATAGTGTGCTCTTTTAAAATCAAAATACTAGCTTTGTCATGAAAGAATGCTAAGGGGGAGTGGCACACAAAAAAGGGGTTACTTAAGGACAGTAAAAGGTAAAGAAGCAAATTGAAGGTTAGAATCTGAACTTCACAAGGAAGGAAAAAATCTTTCATTAAGATGAAATAGGAAATACTGCATCAGATATATATGCTGATATGCTTTATATGGGGCTGTTCTGTTTAAAAAGTGGCAATTGTAACTGTGTTTTGTGCCTTTTTTTTATTGAATAGATATATCAACCTCTGAAAGTCTTCTTGAGAGTGAGGCCCTTTTCTATAGCAGAGCTTGAAAGCCATGAATCTCAGGTTAGTTTTGTAGAATTAAGAAATAAGTTTTTCTTCTCTCCCAAAAAACGTGCAGTATTGTAAGGTGGAACTTTTTTACGTAAGCCAGGTACTGCTTTCAAATAGCATTAGTGGACACCTAGATAAATGTGACTTTTTTAAATTTTTTTTTCAACCACAATTTTTACTGATTTGTGGGGTACAGACATGCACATCTGTAGCTCTGCAAAATTCCACTGGGTATGTTGTTTAAAAATTGGTGTCACTCTTAACTATGTACAGTGCTCGAGAAACAAAGGGGTTTCACGGAACAGATTATGCAATTCTAGGAGTAATTTGGATATCTGACCCTCAAATTTCTTGGAAAGGCTTGAGTAGTTTCCTACCTCATCCTGGTTACTTGCTGTTCATCCTATCAAAATGTTCTGTAACCTCTACCATTTATACTGTCAGATTCAGATGCCTCAGTGTTTTACACGCAAATGCACACACAAACAGGCAGAAATACTGCCCTCCATTGTGATCACTGCAAAGAATTCCTTTAGCTGTCTTGGGAGGACAAGGTCCCAGCAGTGTTTCTCTCAGCCCTTGTCTTTGCAGGGTCTCTGATAGACCTCTAGTTCCTGACTTGTTCAAAGGATTTAATATTAGTTCTGATCTATGTTTTGCAAGCTGGTTTTAAAAAATGCATTCTTGCATTTGATCTGCAAGAGCTGGAACCCTTTGTATTGTTTTCATTTGGATTATTCTCACACACTAGCCTTGTCCCTGCCCTCAACTTCCATTCACCTTTCCTCAGGCAGCTCTTATTGAGTAGTGTGTACTGCCACCGTGCTTCCAGTTTGGTAAATTCCACACTCTGAACTGGCTCTAAGTGTAAATTGATTTGCAAAATCAAACTATTTTGAGTTATCTCATTGCTCTTTGGAGTGAGACATCTCTGACCTCCTGACCATTAGAGAAACTATTTGTTCTTAGAAGCAGGGAGGAAAAATGATCATTGAAGTTTATACTATATTTTTTCTAAAGCTCTTGTCTTCATGTAGTTCATGCTAAAATAGTTGAACTTCCAACATATTAGCTGTATAACCTGTTTTGCATGGGATTAAGACTTTTTTCTCAGTGTCCAAAAATGGAGAGATTGAAAGATCTTCAACATCTTCACTGTTTTCTATTTTCTTTACTATCACCTGAATCCAGGAGGAAAATGCTCGGTGACAAATAAAAAAAACCCCACCCTACAAAACAATCAAGTAATCCCCCCTTCCTATCTCTTTAATCAATCAGACCAATTTAATTTTTACCTCCTTTTTGCCTCCCTGCCATGCATAATTTTCAGAAAAGCATCTTTGTTCCAAATATATGGCAAGAAAAGAAACAAGTAGAACCCAAAACCTATTTCTTACAGCTGTAGGCTGATGCTTTAAGAAGAGACAATCAACAGCTTAAGTGATGTGTTGTTGCTTATAGAGATAAACATTTCTGCAAGTGAACCTTAAGACCTCTGGAAGAAATTCTGTACTCTTGATACAATCAGTGATTCTCCAGAGTCACTTGCGGGAGAGCAGGAAGTTGTGTTTTATGGATATAAACAATACATGTAGTGCCAGAAATGGCCTAGCTCCTGCCACTTTACCTGTGGGATTAGCTGGAGGTGACAAGCAGAGTGACGTGTTACCAACTTGCTCCCTTCTTTGCAGATCTGACTACTTCAAGGCCTCTATTTACAAATTTCTATGATGCCAGTGATGGCACATGTTGCAGATACTGGATTTTTTGGTAGCTCCCTAGGGTTTAATATATCTGACCTGCATTCCTGTTCCTGGTGGTGTGGGAGGAATGTTAAAGACTGTATGTGTTTAGAGCCTGGCACAGTGAGCAAGTGATTGGTCTAAGTTCAGAAAGCAGCTTCTTAGATCTTTTCAGAATCAGAATATTCTCAGTTGGAAGGGACTGAGAAGACTTATTACGATCCAGCTCCTGGCCCTGCACAGAACGACCCCAAGAGTCACACCATGTGTCTGAGAGCATTGTCCAAATGCTTCTTCAACTCAGACAGGCTGTGACCACTTCCCTGGGGAGACTGTTCCAGTGCCCAACCACCCCTTTTTTAATACCCAACCTAAACCTCCCCTGACGCAGCTTCCTGCGATTCCCTCGGGTCCTGTCAGTGGTCACCAAAGAGAAAAGATCAGTGCTTGCCCTTCTTCCCCTGATGAGCAAGTTGTAGACAGCAATGAGGTCTATACCAGTTAATAAACACACTTGTTAATTGAGGCTCCTCGGAAGAACAGTACTTCCTATGTACATGCTACATGTGGATTACTAGTCTTAACAGCTCTGGCCAGTCTCTGAACATACATGTCAGTTACAATCAATCCTTGCAGCTGATGCATCAAGACATTGTTAAGATATACTGGTAGTTCAGTTTGCATTTTTGGTAGCCAGTCTGGTGTAAAAAAAATTTTCCTTTGACACTGCATCCTACTTTTATCTAGTTAGTGAGTGCTGGGTAATTGTATTTCACCTTTATTTAATTGAGAAATGGCAATCAAATTACTTGAAACTAATTCAATTTCCTTCATTACTGGTAACACCATCTATCAATCAGAGGATAATGCTTCAGACTTATTTTACTTTATTAATGCTGCTCATAGTCTGTTTCACATTGAAAATGATTGATGTGGCAAACCAGAGGATTTCGGTATAGCTTTGTTTGTGCAAGTCACTGTCACAAAATACCAGCCTTTAGAAAGTGTTTCCAAGAGGAAAAAAAAAAAGTTGCTGGGAGAAGCACTAGAAAAAGTTTTTACCTCTTGGAAAACCCCAGAGGTGGGGGATTGCCTTAACTTTTTCTACACTCTGGCTTTCCTGTGAAGTGGATATCTTTGTAGTTATGTGCCTCAAGATGATATATGTAAATTGGGGAACTCTTTAGTAATTAGGTGAAAGCAATAGACTTTTTTGCTGTTTGTTTGGGGATTTTTTTTGGGGGGTGGGGTGTTGAGTTTGTTTTTTATTTTGTTCAGATAGCTTTGTTCCTGAAAAATTTTGTGTGGTGTTTTGGTTTACCTTGTCTTTATTTTTTTTTAGGGTTGTGTAACTATTGAAGATGCCCAGACAGTAATTCTTAATGCACCCAAAGAGTCTTCTGCAATGAAAAACAGTGAAAGAGGGATTGGTCATGCTGTGCACAGGTTCACATTTTCTCAGGTAGGCAAACTGGTTTCAAATTTTTAGTTTTGTTTTTTTTTTTCTTTCACTCTAATGAAAGCTGAATTTTGTACCCTATCATGCAATTTAATTTTTCTTCTTTTAATTACATGTGGTGGTACTTGCCTTTTAAAAGAGGACTGCTTGTTAATTACTGATAAGCTGTCAAGAAAGCTGTATTACAGTGGAGGTGCCTATTAGATGAGACAAGGAAGCTTCTTTGGCAGTTCTGTGGTTTTCTTTGATGATAATGCTACAGAAGCTTCATGTAGGCACAAACTTACTCTGCTGTTCCTGCAGATGCTCTTATCTGGGAAGTGGTACAGGAAATCTTATGTTTGTAAGCATGTGTTTATGAACTTACTTTTGAAAGAATAGCAGCCTAACTGTTTAAGCCTTCTATACTGAAGGTAAATTTCTTAACTCTGTTACCTACTGCAAGAAATCCTATTCTTACTGTATCAAAAGATAAACAGCTCCAGGGATTGAATCATTTAGACTGTTGTAATGCTGATTTTTCTTATCAATTGTGGGTAACCAGTGCAGAGTGAGCAGGGAGCTTTACATCACCAGCAGAGCTCTTGAAAGTATCCACAGCATGTGCTCAGTAGCATTCTGAGCAGTTTATTTTAGGAGTAGGAAAATATTCAAAAATGAGTGCAAGCCTGAGTGCCTCTCAGAATTAAGCAGGCATCCTGTGAGAACCCAAGAGAAAACGTTGAATCAGAAGGGGTTCAGGCAAGACAGAAAACTAAGCTCCTACCCAGCTTCCTCTAAAAAACTAGTTGTTGTTAATGAGCGCTTAATATTTTGATTTATTAAACTTCTTTGTGCCATTTGTCACTCCTTTTTTTTTTTTTCTTTTTCTTTCTCCCCTTCTCTCCAAGGTCTTTGGACCAGAAACTACTCAGAGTGAATTTTTTGAAAGCTCAATGAGAGAAATAGTAAGAGCGTATGTTAATGGAGTGAATGGACTGGTGTTTACTTACGGGGTTACAAATGCAGGCAAGACGTTCACTATCCAAGGTATGAAATATTTGAGTGTATAAAAGTACACCTATAGAAACCAAGCTTATATGAATGTTTACACTTAACATTTTAATATTTTTAAGGGACTTCAAAAGATCTTGGTATTTTACCTCGCTCACTTGATGTGATTTTTAACCACATAAGAGAAAGACATTATCTGAAGATGAACTTCAAGCCATATTTGAGCAATGATGTTAAGAAACTAGAAGATGCACAAGTTAAACAAGAAGAAGCCTTAAAAACTGCTATTCTTGCATCACTGAAAGAGGTCAGTGACCAAATACTTCCTTGTTACTGAATGAAACTTCCTAAAGTTGTTCTGTAAGACAGGAAGTTTTTAAAATCTCTATTCCACTACTGATTCTTTAACTTTATATAAATCTACAGTATGGATACTTGCTGAACCTTGGAATAAGAGAACTGGCTGTTTCTGGAGCTCAGGGTAAACTGGAAGAACTTTCTGCAGAACACAGTTCAAACCAAAAATGACTGCAAAGCCAAATCTGAATTTCTATAGAAAAAGTTTCCTCTATAGAAGAGCAGTTCTGACACTGTGATTACATTTGCCCTTGAAATGTCTGAGGGCTATAGGACCTATCTAAAACCTGCTTCTTAAGTGATTCTTCTTGTAGGTCAGGTTCCCAGGCTAGATCTTGGCACAGTCATTCAAGTGACATTATTAGCTCAGGAGAGATGATGGCAGTGAAGAAGGCAAGAAGAGTCCCTTTTGGTGGAAGGCAGTCTTAAGGCAGATTAAGAAGTTTATAAACCTGTTTTTTATGTACCTTCATAAGAAAACTTTGATTCAGCAAGTGAAGTGAGATGCCACAAAATGAATGTCCTGAAAGGATTCCAGTCTTCTTTAGGGGATAGTATGTGTCTTTAACTCTGGTCTTTGAAGATTGTAGGTAGAATAGAGAAGTCTTTATTGCGGCAGCCTCCTGTTCTTATTCTCTGGTAATTTCTGTTTCCAGTGTAAGAAACTGGTCTCACCAGAAAATGGCCATCCTCGTGTGACTATTCTACACTTCTAAGCCCAGCTGCAACTTGTCACAAGCTGTCTGGCTTGTTTCCTTTTGTTCAGAACATTTTTAACCTGAACTGTGATTCTGTGCATTTAATCCCAGAAGGCTCAGTTGATTAACATTCAAGGCAACTCTGAATGAATTCTGGGAAGTACAGAAGTAATGGCTGACCGGGTTTTCTTTTTTCTGTGGTCTTTAATACTAACATTGTTAAAGTACTTCAGTTAATCCTGAAAGAATATCCTTCTATGAATCAAATTCATATGTAAAGTTCCACTCTAAATTCTGTTGCTTAATTTAGACTCTGCAAACCAAAACTTTGTTTAGTCTGAATCTGGTTAACTCTTGAGGAAATATCTTGGATGAAAAACCTAAAAGATGCTAAAGATTGCATATTTATTCTGAAAGTGCCTGTATGTGCGTGTGCAGGGATGGGGATCTTAAAGAAAAATTGAGGTGATCAGGAGGATAGTAGGTAAATATTTTTCAAAACTTTATGGAAACTACAGCTTTGGAAAAAGGAAGAATCAGGAGCTCAGCTTCTGGAACAGGAAGTCAAATACCTTATTTTGAAGATTACTCTGTACAAATATTCCCTTCTGAATCAGTCTGACTTATTAATGGCTTAGTTAGTGAATATTGCAATAGGTGATATAGATGCTGATGCTCTGCTGTGAAAAGCAAGCAACCCTCCACTATCAGGAAGGAAAGGTAAAAATGCACCAGGCAGCTATTAAGTGGCAAGACCTTGTTTGTGTGGTACAATGCTTCGTAGTTGATACTTCAGCAACCCCCCGTTCTGAAGCTGTGCTTCTTCATAGCTTGTGCATGAATAGCATCACTGTTTGCATGCTCACTCAAGCTTGTAATTTGTGAAGAGATATCGTTTAGTGGGCTTGGTTTTAGTTTACATGGATTTCTGTAGGCTCATTTCCCAAGCTCAGTTTACACATCAAGCAGAAAAAAAGTTTGCTGTTCCTTTCATTCTGTTTTAACTGCCCAGAGTTACTGCAGTGCTTACTGTTCTACTGTTTATGTTCCGTATACAGTACTGTTGCAAAAGCTCTTGCTTAGCATGGTTCACACCCTCTCCTTCCTTCCCTTTCATGGTTCCATTCACGGGATTAAATACTGTTTTTACTGGATTAAAAGCCACTTTTGTTCCTATTTCCACCTGTCCTTGTATTTTCTATTAATGATAGCTTCTGTTGTTAGCAATATCAGTTCCTGTTCCCACTTGTTTTCGGGCAGTCATCTTCATGCTCTTTTCTGCATTTGGTGTTACTATTTGAAGAACAGTAGAGCAATGTAGCTCATTCACTACTTTTGTTGCAATACCTTTTAAAAAAACTTACCATGCGTACAAGCACTGTGGTTACTGGGTTTCTTACTGTTACATTTTTTACATGCATAGATGGGATACCATCTGTGTCAGTCCCATACCCTGCTTTAGAGTTCTGCTTTGTACTTCAAAAACAATGAATAGAATCCATGCCGTGGTTATAATTCTAACTACTCAAGAAACACAATTGTATAGACAGTACAGTCTTTGCAAAACGGTCACTTGTATGATTTTGTTGTAATTTATTTTATGCTATTTATCTTTAAAGTGGAGGATCTGAAAGTATGGCTTCATGCTTCTCTGTCTGTAAAAGATCTCCAAGTGTCTGAGTCTGGTGTCAGTAGTCAATCCATAATCAACTTAGTTTTGCTAAGGTTTGCTTCTCTGAATCTGTTCCCTTCTACTGTAAGATGACCCTCTATCAGTATTGCGTTTTGGGAAATCAGAATGAATGTCCTGAATTATGTGGGGCTACAAAATATGGAGAGGGAGGTAGTATGTAAAGATGTTGGAATCCCTAAATAGTGGGAGTTGCTACTTTGTTACACTAGTTTTCCCAGGGGTAATTTGAAGCCTGTGCTTTGGTGAATCTGGGCAGGTTTTAAGTAACTTTGCTTAGATGAAGAAATTCAGCAAATGTGTATGCTTAGAGAAACTGTGCTTTTATCTATTTTTAATGGCCCTTTTATTCAGTCTGAATTAAACCAACCTAGACTGCTGGTTTTTCAGATCTTAAGTCCTTTATCAAGCCATTATTCCACTCTTTAAGTTTGACTCATACTTTCACAGACCTGGCACAAGCCAGTGATTTGCAACAAGCACACGAATTAGGAACCTCTGCTGTTTTGGTTTGTCCACTGCCTACCACCCTGTCAGTTACTCCTAGGGGAAACCTACTTCTCCAGTTCTTCTGGTTGACTGAAGCACTGTTCAGATTTGTCCAGTAGGTCATAAAGGCAGCCTGGGCTGCTGCAGTCTGACAGAACTTGTTTCTCTCAGGACTGTGAAGTTAAGTCTCTGATGTTAGCAGCAATTGGCCACCAGGTGCTGGGAGTAGCAGTGAGCAATAATTCTTGTGAAGGAAAGAGTGTTTATTGATGATAGTTCAGTGTTGTTAAAAATAATTCGCCTGAAGCCATAGTAAGGGTGGTAGAGCACTTAATACTACTTCAATATTTAAATCTTAAATACTGGAGTTACTGTGATTTTTAACTTCTGCTATCCTCATAGTCTGTCTGTGTGGATATAATGGTGTCTTATTTTCTCAAGGAGACAGAGACCATCTTAAATACTATGACAAATATCTGTGATGTGAAGTCGGAGCCTTCCAGCTGTACTTCAAACAGTCATCCTTCTAATTTATTAGGTAAAGCAGAAAACTTTCGTGTGTAGGGAAAAAATAATAGAAACGTAGAAATATAAGTGAGTAACTATTGGTGGATTTAAAATATCTGTAGTATACTACAAAGTAAATATATATATTTTAGGACCAAATTTTAATGTCTCAGCTCTGGAGAAGAAGCAACTGTAAAAATATTTCAATAGTTTTGCTCCTTCTGGGGAAGAGGGAGACTTAAGTTCTTCAAAAATAATGTATAAACTGCTGGAAGCTTGTGGTAAAGTGAGGGCAGTAGCTTAGAACTTGGGCATATTCTGGGTACAGATGACTGCTGAGAAGTTTGAACATTCTTGGGTAAAGTCCAAGTTACACAGTACTGTGTATCTAATTGTGCAACACAGATGTATCCAAGCCTTCTCCTCTTAGAAAGGTTCCATGTACTGAATGAAGATTTATTAATGAGTTGGATGGTCTTTGAACTTCTTTCTGTTTTGGGTTAGCAGAGAAGAACTTTGTTCCACTTGACATTGATAGGACTAATATGCACCAAAGAACACAAGCATCTGTGTGGATTTCCTTTTGTGAAATTTATAATGAATATGTGTATGACCTATTAAATGTATTATCTTCGAAGACTCAAAGGCGCAGAGTTTTAAGAATTTGTGAGGATCAAGAAGGAAATTCTTACATTAAAGGTAATAATACTGTTTTATGACCTAGGCAGTTTCACAGAATTTCTCTAATGATCAGAAGTGTATGTAAAAGGTCTCTTTTTTTCTTTTCACAGATTTAAAGTGGATTAATGTTCAAAGCACTGAAGAAGCTTGCAAAATATTAAAAATAGGAAACAAGAACCGAAGCTTTGCTTGTACTAGAATGAATGAGCAATCAAGTAGGAGGTTTGTTCCTCTGATTGTAAGCATATTCTGAAGGAGGAGGGGAAGGAGGAGACTTCAGAATACGCTTGAAATGAACCACTC
Source organism: Oxyruncus cristatus (assembly GCA_013399855.1). Classification (NCBI taxonomy): domain Eukaryota; kingdom Metazoa; phylum Chordata; class Aves; order Passeriformes; family Cotingidae; genus Oxyruncus; species Oxyruncus cristatus. The sequence goes on from VXAY01004102.1 coordinate 421,143, forward strand.
TCTACTAGTAGTTTAATACTTTTCTTGACTATCATGGTTTTGTTGTGAAATTCTCTCTGAAAGAAAACTAGAAGAGCCTCTATGACTTCATTAATAGCTGGACTTGGGTTGCTATTCATGTCTTTGTACAACCAAAAATATCAAATCACACTAATTTTTGAGTGCCAGCTGGGCTATACATCTTGGCAAATGCTAATGGGTGCTGAGTGAGAATGGCTGTGTGAGGACATCGAAGGAAAAGCTGGTTAATTCTTTGTTACTGGCAGTATAATTCTTGTAAACCTGGAGCCTGTCACTAGGTGATGTAGGAAGGAGCAAGTCAGGCAGTATCTTGCAGAGCTGCTAGATTATCTAGATGCTTTTAGGTTGCTGTGTTCAAGCTGAGCTTACTTGCTACCTTAAGAATTGAACTCCTAGCTTTTATCCAGCTCTGGATCAGGAAGAACCTGGCCTTTGATGGAGTGGGAGAAAATAGAGAAGGTGGAATACTTTCTATTGGATATGTTGCCTTTCTTGATTTTACTGGCGTCTTACTAATTTGTCCTTTAAATGTGGAAGGGCCATGCTGTATTTTTAGCTAAAATAGTCATAGTATCAGTAAGCCTGCTTCTCTTGCTAAAAAGCAGGAGTTATATTGTTCTGTATTAGCTAAAGACAGTTGCTGTTAAATTTCATGCTTTTCTGACAGAGTTCTGTCCTTAGAATGCCTGATGCTTTAGGCATATACTGGAGAAGTTTGTCTTCTGTGCTTCCTGACTTATCAATGAACTGGGAACAGGGCACTTCTGCTTTTGTGACTTTTCTGTTTGGTTTCAGACAGCATGTGCACTGCCCTTCTAGCTTGACAAAACCAGAGTAACTAGATTTTCAAGTGTTACAAATTCAACCTTTCTTTAAAACAGAATTATTTCAAAACTGAAGAAATAACCTTGCATATTGAAGCAGGCAAAAATTACAGAACTGTTGAACTTGAACTTAGTCCCTTCCCCCCACCATTTATTTCTAAGTTAATTCCTCAGATTTGCTGAGTTCAGATACTGCCTAAAATTTCTATACCAAGTGGCTACCCGAGTACTCATCTTTTGAAGAGTAGACTTAAGTGAAGTGGCTTGTTTTTTCTCTAAGATAGTTTGTAGGCTTCATGTGATATTTTTCCTTTTCCTGCATGTAAAGAAGTAGAAAGTCACAAAATGCAGCTTTTATTGCTGCTTTTTGCTACTGAATGAATGCATTGCAAAGGTAACTAATGTAAAGTAATGAATTAGTTCTTGTTCTTTCTTGAGCACTGAGCTTTCTGTAGCACACAAATTTTACTTTGCTTCAGTGACTGCTTAATTTTCATAACTGTTATCATTAAAAGGACTTTGTTCCATTCCAGTCACAGTATATTTTCCATCAGGCTGCTCAAGCTAACTGACGAGCAACAGCCACGTGTTCTTGGAGTTTCAGAGTAAGTGAATGCTTCACATGATTACCAGAATGTAAATATTTTGGAAAAGTTGATAAGGTGTAAGCAGGCTAAACTGGTGAACTTTCTCTTTAGTAAATAAATTCTCTGACAGCTGAGACAGAAGTCAGGACTGGCCACATAAAACCTGATTGGAAGCCCAACAGGTGTAGAAGTGTCTTCCTGTCTCTTATTCTGTTAAGATCTGGCTGGAGATAACCTGTTAAAACTGTCACTAGGTACATAAATTGAGGGAAATAGGCATATTGTCTTACATAATGGTGGTGACAGAGTAGTACCACTATATGTTCTGGTAAGCTGAATTCAGGTGGCTGGCTGATAAAAACTTATCTCTAAAGCTGGGCTGCAGCAGTTAGTGCTGAAGACCCAAGATGCCAGTATATAATCTTTCTCTTTTGGGACCAGATTAGAGTTTCAATTGAATGTTTGTGGCAACATATTTGATGTGCTCCTAGAATTCAAATTAAAGTCTGTCATCCAAAAAGAATGCAGGTGACATGCTCTGAGACTGCTCCATGGCCCAGTCTACAGTAGGAGGGGAATCATCAAGTCATTTGCTTAAAAACTGTTCTCCTAATCTAAAATGCTACTGTAGGTGCACACTGTGAGAGCAGAGTTAAGTCCTTATGCTTAAGTCTATTCTTTTGTGATTTAGAGGAAGCAGCCTAATCTTTTGTCTTGAAGCCATTTAGATAGCTTTTTTGTGCGGTATTTTTTTTTTTCCTTCTGATTCATAGTCCATCTAACTTTATATGGAAAGATGAAGACAGCCTGTAACAGAATGCTTTAGTTCAGTCTTAGATCCTACTGATTTCTCTCTTTTCTCTGCTGAGCAGAGATGGTAATAAATATGCCTCACTGTCAGTTAACACCTTCTAATGTCAGATGCTACAGTGATAAATACTCTTAAGAAAAGATAACTTGAGGAAATGACTGCATCTGTGCTTTTTGCTGTATTACCCTGGCAAAGCTCGTAGCAGCTGTTAGGTGAATGACAGAGTTTGTATATTGCTTAAGGAAGAAAAAAGCTTTTCATCTTGTACTGAAACGGGTAAAGAACATAAGACCATCCCCTTTCACACAGTTGAAATATGTGCCTTAATAATGTATATAGGACTTACTTCAGCTGTGTGAAAGGTTATGGTCTTACAGAGGTGTTACTTTGTTTAAATAGATTTATGTGTGAGCAATGGTTTGGTCACATAAATTATCCAACTTCCAGAGCTTCCTGTATTTCAGGGACTTTCCTAATATGTAAGTAAAATTGATTAAATTCCTTGGCTATGAGAGACAGTTCAGTGGTCTCAGTTTAGTAGCACACACCACTATAACCGAGCAAACAGCTCTAAGCTGAACTGGGAAGGACTTCTGGCCTGTTTGCAACAGGCAACAGATGGTTCTGTATCCCAAACAGGCAGACTGCAGTGCATTGAAGCTCACTCCTATCCTGCAATCCTCTCAGCACTTGAATTGGTGAAGGTGACTGTCAAAGTTTCTGTACTGTAGCCTCACTGTGCAAAACTGTTTCAGAAATTCATCTCATCCTGTATGGGAATACTTCAGAATTACAACACAATGAGGGCTTCTAAACTGAATTCTGTGTTAGAATGCCTACAAAGTTTTAGATGAATGCTACAAGCAGATTACTTTATGCTGAGTAGACTATCCTTAGGATCAGCAGTTTTGTTCAAGGATCTTAATATACAATGGGAAGATAGATAGGTTAGTGCTGAATAACATGTATAGTGCCTTCTGGACAAAAGCTCAACATTGAAGTACAACTAGTTCTGTGAACTAGGTAGGCTGAAAAAAATTTGTACTTCAGACACACTAAGAAATAAAAAATTGTGATGTTCTCTTTTCATACTGCTTAGACATAAGTTCATATGTGTGTTCTGGATAACTTCTGTGCAGGTTGTCTTTCTGTGACTTGGCTGGATCAGAGAGGTGTAATAAAACACATGTCTTTGGAGACAGACTAAAAGAAGCAGGAAATATTAACAATTCTCTTCATATCCTTGGAAAATGCATTGCAGCGTTGAAGCAAAATCAAAATCCAAAGTAAGTGACAAGTTGTTTACAACATGCCAAGTTTTAGGTTGAAACCCTACATATCTCTTTATGTTTCTGCAAGTAGTTTGCAGAGTCACAAAAATGGAAACTACAAAATTTTGTGAGCCTTCTTTATTACAGATGTCACTGGAATACCTGAAAAGAACATCCTTTCACTAAAACCGTTGTTTGTGGAGGGACTAAAAAAGGCAATTTGCAGAAAACTACTATGATTTTTTTTTGTGTGTGTGTGTGTACTTTGTGTATAGAACTCTCATTTTGTCCTCTTCCCTTCCACCTCCAAATTATACAAGTAGATTCATCAGGCAGCTGACAGATGTCCTGTATTTAGCTTTTGGCTTGTTCCACTATCTGCTTTGTAACACTAAGGAACTGTGATATAGACACTGTACTACTTTCAGATAGTTCAGCTTGTTGGAGAGTTTATGGGATCCAGCAAAGACGTTACTCTTGGATGTGAAATAGCTTAGGCTTAAATATGAGCATCCTACAGGATCTCTTTCCTGAGAGAGAAACAGAATTAAAGTAAGCTACAGTATCCCACAGTTTTAAAAATTTTGTTTCACAATTTTATTTTTTTTTTTCCCTGCATGAGGATGAAGCCAAGCTATATTCCATTCAGAGAAAGCAAATTGACTCGTCTGTTTCAGCCATTTTTTTGTGGGAAAGGCAAAGCTTGTATGATTGTAAACATCAATCAGCATGCTTCCACATATGATGAAACACTACATGTAATGAAATTTTCAGCTGTAGCCAGACAGGTAAGACTGCATCTACTTTCTCTGTTATTCTGCAATTTTTTTTAATCACTATTGATTTATGAAATGATCAGGTTGTATGGATTTGAGTGTGATTCTGACTTCTGATGCATCATATTAATTCTTCTGCATGTGGCTTCCCTCTGAAAGGCTTCTAGTAGTCTTGCCCATCCTCAAAACTATTTCGGTGGTAAGAAATTAAAGTAACTGTAGCTGTCTGGCTGTTCAGTTTTATATCACCCATGTTCTGTGTAAACAAAAAAAGGAGTCAGGGCACTTTCAGATATGACTGATTATACCATATATCTGAAAAAATTCAAGATTTCAGTTCAAGCTTTTGATGAATTATTTGGCCTGTGTGCAGTTGAACATCTGTTGCAGAAGATGAGTTATTCACAACTTCTTGGACAGTTGGTAGTAAAAGGAGTAGCTGCTTTCCTGTTTTGTAGTCTGAGATCTTCTGCACCTGCATTTCTCCTGTTCAGCTAAGTGCAAGTAATTAATAACAAAGTGGCTTAACAAGCAGTTCCTCCAGGTCCCTGGGTACCCTTGGGTGGATCCCATCTTGCCCGCAGACCTGTACGTGCCTAAGTGTTGTAGCAGGTTGCTCGCCGTTTCCTCCTGCTTTATGGGAGCTTCAGTCTGTTCCCTGTCTCTGTCTTCCAGCTCAGAGGGCTGAGTACCCTGAGAACAACTATTAAAGACTGAGGCAAAGAAGGCATTAAGTACCTCAACCTTTTTGTCATCCTTTGTCACTATATATTTCCTTCTGCATCCGATAAAGGATGGTGATTGCTCTTAGCCCTCCTTTTATTGTGATGTATTTGTAAAAAAAAACAAAAACAAAAAAAAAAACCCACAAAAAACCCCCAAATATTTTTAGTTGTCTTTCATGACAGTAGCCAGGTTTAATTCTAGTTGGGTTTATATTCAGTTTTTTCCTGCATAACCTCATGACATCCTTGTCCTCTTGACTTGCCTGCCCTCTTTTTTTTTTTTTTTCTTTCTCCACAAGTTTCAGCCAAACTTTCTATTCAGCAAGGACAGTCTTCTTCCTTGCTGGCTTGTCTTTTGGCACAAGGGGATGGGATGCTTTCTAATGTGCTTTTGAGCTTTTTCTGCTACCTCTGTTTGTCAGTCTCCCATTAAATCCAGGACTCAATGTTGATGTTTGGCCTTAACTTCATTCAGGTTCTCTGGAAGCTGCTGCTTACAGGGAGTGGGCCTCTATGGATAGTGGGCTATACTGTATTTCATGGCAGAAATAATAATTTTCTAGTCTGGGGCCATGGATTAGTTCTGACATGTTACAAGTCTGTATTAGCATGTCTATTATGATCTCAGAGAGGATAACTTTTCTAGTTTTCTTCAGCTGCAACTTTCAGTGTGTGCACTGTAGAAACAAACTTCTCTGGTATGTTGTCCTACAACACAGATGGTTAAAATCTTTATGTAACTACCATGACTTGCTGAATTCTGGTCATGGTATTTCAGGAAGGAGCAAATGTTTTAGGGATTTGCTGCTTTTCATTACCTTTGCAGGAAACTATACTAAAACCCTTTTATTTTAGGGAGAGAGAAACCGCCTTTCTAGACAAGCATACTAAATTTACTCGTAGATAATCTTTCCATTTTTCTTTTTCTTTTTAGTATTAAAGTCTTATATTCATATTGATTTTTTTTCTGTTAAAAGACATATAAAATTTCATCAATGTTCTTGTAATAGTTAAATATTGTGTAAATACAACAATGCACTCATGCCACTTCTTCCTGGTATTCTGCAGTACTGACAGGATTGATAAATCAGCTCTGGATTTTCCAGGTTATCCAGACAATCCTACCCAAAAGTTTTGGTTATTTTTCACCCAAGCTTGTTGGAGGTGATGGCAAACCTATCATGCACTTTGATGCTAACACATCTGTAGGCGACTTTCCTGACAGTACTGAAACCTCTGCAGAAGAGGAAGTGGACATCACCATTCTGAGTCACGAGGTAGATACACATCTACTGAAAACTGAACCCAAGAGAGCAATTGCTATTAGTTATAATATCTAATTATTATTTAATATAATCTATATTAGACAATTACCTAATATAATCTTTTAGCATAGGAGTTGTGCTGGGAGCTGCATCAAATGGGAAGTTTAAGCTTATGCATAGTGTCAGGCAGACCTAGACTTTAATGTGGCCTAGTTCAGTGTAGTTGTGGAAGGATGCCTGTGGCTTTCTAGTTAGATCAAGTGCTAAATTTGGAATTCAACCGATTGCTCAACAAGAAGAGTAAGGAAGCATCATGTGTGTTTAAAATAACATTATTTAGTTGCCTGTGGTCTTCTGGAAACAGCAGGAACGAGTTAGGACACAACATTTTAAAAGCAAAGCGATACCATCTAATAGTAACAAACTGTAAAACTCAAGTAGGCTTTATGCTAAACAGTGGTAGAAATTAGTACTTAAATGCCAAAACAGCAGTGAAGCTTTTGATAGCAGAAACCATGAAGATGGACAAAGGTTGTCTTTGCAGTAGAAATTTATGTTTGAAAATACTTAACCTTTGGTGCAGTCCTCCTGAAAACCCAGACTTTGTAAACATACCCTCTGTGGATGACTGTCTGTATGAATATTTTGTTTGACATGTATTTCTAGCTTGTTTTCTGAACTGAAATATGTTAAATTTAGGACCTCCTGAAAACTACAGAGAACTTAAAGCAGAAGCTAGTTGCAGAAAGGCAAAGTAAGCTCCTTCTGGAGGTGAAGATACGTAAAGAGATGGCAGAAGCAATGTTTCGACAGCTGCTGGAAACAGAAGAAGCCTGGAGGTAAGTCTTATTTTGGTCTTGTCTGAGACTGAAAGGATTCCACATATGTAAATGCATGCATATTTATGTATATACATATATAGGTATATGCACACTCATGTTACTTAGAGAAGTTAGGGCTGGACAGTTTCAAAACCTCTGATGGAAAGGGGAGAAAGACGACTAAACTTGTACAGATCAGACTCTTGCCATGTACAATGAAAAAGTGATGCTGCTTTCTGTTGAACTTTTCTCTGTTTCCTTTGTAATGACTGCAGCTTGTCCTGACATGTTATTACTATTTAGCAGATATGCCAGATCATTACAGGTACCCCACTGAGGCTTATGATTGTGCCAAAACATACACTTGGTCATGTTAATATGCATGTATGTGCTTAAGGCAGCATGAATTGTATGCCTCTTGTGAGCTCTTCTGCATGACTTAAGAGCCACTGTTAGTTTACTATCTTATAAATTACTGTGCCTGCCTACACTGATGTTACTAACTTGGGGACTTTTTTTAAGCGTGTCCAGATTGCTCAAACTGAATTCACTTCCTCTTAACTCTTCTTTAAATCAGTTTACTGCTGTTTGAGTCGTTAACAGAGAATAACACCAAGTTGCCAGCTGAGCACACTATGATTTAACACCTGCACTGACTTTAAAATCGTTTGGTTGCCTTTGGCCAAACACATGAAACAGCACTGATGTTTATCCTCTGCTGAGGTGATGTTCTGTGTCACTGATAGGGCACGTTTTCAAATTGTGACAGGAGTAATGTGTAACGTATTGAAATAATAGATGGAGAGGGACTCTTCACTAGAGGATGTAGTGACAGGAAAAGGGGGAGTGGATTCAAACTGAAAGAGTGTAGATTTAGACTAGATATTAGGAAAAAATTCTTTACTGTGAGGGTGGTGAAGCACTGGACCAGGTTGCCCAGAGAAGCTGTGGATTCCCCATTCCTGGAAGTGTTTAAGGACTGGTTGGATGGAGCTCTGAGCAACTCAGTCTAGTGAAAGGTGTCACTGCCCATCACAGGGAGGTTAGAACTGGATGATCTTTAAGGTCAGTTCCAATCCAGACCATTCTATGATTCTATGAAAATTAATTTGGCATTTATCTTTCAGATGGGGTTTTTTTCCCATTAAACCCAAAGCGAGAGGTACCCCCTGGAAATATGCTTGAAATATCACATCTAAATGGGTGTAATAGTTTCTATTGCTATATGTTGGTGGATTTTTTTTTTTTATAAGACTTTTTGTTTGACAGACATTAAGTATGTGTAGCACTTCTTTTTGGTATATGCCAAGTGGAAGTTATGCTTTGGGGCAAGTCTGTAGGATCATTGAGATTAAAAAGCAGAACAATACTTCTTGCTCTCTTAACTTCACTATTCGTGATTAGACAAATAACTTTGATATTGCCAGTTGAATACATGTAGTCAAATATAACAGCTGGAATGCAAAAATATTAAATAAAACTAACATGTTCTCCTCAGCAACCGCTTGGAAGATATGAAAGACAGTTATGAAGAAAAACTGGAGAGCAAATTTGAAATGTATAAAGAGGCCATTAAGAAACATGCATATATGTGTGCAATGGAACAAATTGAAGACCATTATGTTCCCATAGAAGAATTTCTAGCTGAACAAGAGAAAGTTGAGGTATGACATGACTGCCACTAAAAAACATGTACTAGCCTTTTAACTGTAAATTTTGCTTCTCTGTAGCAGAATCATTCTGAATTTCTAGATATAACAGCAGTCAAAATAACTAGCAGTTTTTCAGCCTTGCTGTTCTGGTGTTCAGTGCTAACAATAAGGATACAGATGTCTTCTGTCTGACACTACCTGTTAGTGCATATCTAAACTTCCTGAACTTTGAGGCGTCAGTTCAGTTAAATCCAAGTCATCTTTATCTCTGCTGTGCAATGATTGGAACACCTAGAGGAATGGTGTATACAGCAGCCTTGCTTTCTGGAGATCTTTGGGTGTAGGGTAAAATGTTAGTCTGAAAGGGCGAGGGGGGATTTGCTACAGGGTAGCTATTTTAATTATAATGAAACTCTGCTCTGAAGGTGACAGGGGTAGGATTGTGGGATAAACTGTTTGGAAATCAAACTTTGTGCAGGAAAGAAATGAATCTCCTGGGTGTATTTAAATGTAGAATAGAAATGCTCAGAGCTGGCATCAGTAAGTTGCTGTTCCTTTTGCAACTTGGCCATATTAACCATGAGCAACTCAGTTTTCTAACCTCTGCATAGATGGTTAAGTGTATCCAGGCAGCAGAGGAGACCTGTGGGTCTCACTCTTTTCAGAAGATATATTAGTGGAAGAATAAAACTGTGGTGTGCACCAGAGGGGCTTTCTCACTGCAATCTCCTATTCTGGAACTGGTAAGATGTTGCATTCCATGAGTAGGCAGATTCCTTTCAGACATGAGAGAACTGTGTTTCTGTTGGAGATTGTGATATAAAAACATTTCTGCTTTTATTGCTCTCTATTTGGGTGCTGACAAGCAACACTGTATTATGTAATGGCGTCTCTTTTTCCAGCTCCTTCACATTTGTCTTTTTTCCTCACTTAGACTGGTCTTATGGTCTTATGTTCACTTAAATATACCATGCTGGGGTGATGGAGAAGAGTTTAATAGTGCTCTCTGTATTGATATCTGCATCTTACACTGGCTAAAAGGCTGCATGAGGAAAGATTCAAAGAACAAGATGGTTTTAGTAGCAAGACAGATAAGAAACTAATGAAATCCCTAAGATGTAATAGTGTTAGTTCACACAAGAGAGCATAACATGGCAACCTGAGCAGGCAGCTTCAGAGAACCAGAATCAGATGAATAACTTTATGGTGGCACTTGTTTAATTTCTCACTCTGAGATACCATCCTAGCAATCTGACAGGTACTGAAAAAGAGATTAAAACGTAGTTCTCTGAAGCATGTTCTTCCCTATTTAGCAAACTAATTGGCAACAGTGTTTAACACAGATGCACTAAAGTTTCCTTTCTGCCATATGGTTACTTCTACTACATTTTGGAAATCTTCAGACTGGAAGAATTGACTCCTGTATAAAGTAACTTCTTCCTAGAAGGTCTTGTGATCTGAGTGTTATTCTTTGCTATGATTTCCTTACCACAAGCATTGCACCTTCCACCCGTGAAAGTATTTAAAATTATATATACATGTGTGATGTAATTGAAGGATGTGCAGTAGTGCATCAGGTTGAGTAGAAATATAGACAAATTCTACCATGTGCCCTTATTTTTTCAGGATAGAGAGAGGAAAATACTACAATTGGAAAGGCAACTTGATGAACAGTCAGGGAAGCAATTGACTCTGGATAGTCTGAACTCAGATGTTCTGACTACTGAAAATAACATGGAACGAGGTAGGAATCTAATCTGGGTATTCAAAGTTCAATTTACTTTTGGTAATGGATATAAACAAGCAAACTTCTCTTTTGCCTATAGATCTCATGGACAGGACAATGAAGAGAGCCAATGAAGGATTGCAGAAACAATGTGAAGAGAAGGACGAGGTAGCTCTTGCTTAGTATGTAACAAACTTAGGGATAACAGTTGTAAACCCTGTCATAGTTCAGTGCTTAAAAATCTGCACTGTAGACAAAAGCATGAAGATTCCTGCAAAGGGCCATCAAGTTTACAAGAAAGCTTCATTGTTTTGATCTTGCAGTTTGCATTGTTTTAGTCATAAACAAAGTTAATGTAAAACATGCTGTCATGAACTTCAGCATATATGGGCTTTATTTTCAGCTTATAAAGTCTCTGAAGTTAAAAATACAGAAACTAAATGAAACCCTGCTAGAAGCTAATGAAGGCTACAGAAAAATGGCAGAAGAAAACAGACAACTGAAACACACGGTCATGCTCAAGGTTTGTCAACAATTTAAAAGCAATTTTAATATGGCTTGTATCTAGTGGTACTGGATGCTTCTGCACCTTTATATGTTTCAGATTAGCAATTTGTTTCAATGTTAGCTCTTCTTTCTGCTCCTGACTTCCTGAATTATGAGTTTGAAGCCTTGTGTTTTCACTCCTTGACTTTGAATCTTGTAAGACAAGACTCATTTTTCAGCTTAAGTCATAGACTTGGTCAGTAGGATAACTCTCTGCTGACAAATCTTGCTAATCTAAAGATGCCACAAATTATTGCCAAGCAAAGAAAATACTACTGAGAACTCTAGCTATAAACTGTGTTGCTGAGACAAGCAAGGTGTCAGTGCACAAATGTTAGTGCAACGAGGCCTAAGGATCTATGGCTTTAAAGCTACACTGAAAGTCCTGCCATGGGTGGCCAAGCTGGGTAAGAGAGATGGGCAGGGAAACTGCTAGATACAGAAATAAAAAATCTTTCCTTCAAAAGTAGGGACTCCCTTAAGTTTACAGCATCTGACCTCGGATATCAACTACATTCCTAGGGAGGAAAAAAAAATATTTTGAACTCCTGACACTTTGCATCTGTGACTCACTTGTAATCAGCAAATGCAGCAAGGTGGCTATAATATTCATTAGTGATGATTTTCTTTGAACATTAAATCACTTTCTGCATACTTTTTAGTCTGAGACTGAAAATTATTTGACTTGACCTTCTTAATTGGAAGTCATCTTCCTGTTCATCCTTAATAAGAAAGTGACTTTTTGTTAACCACAAAGATTAGAGAGCATATTTAATACTCTGTATTTTGCCCGCTCTAAGCATTTATTCAGTCCGGGTTAGCAGATTTATGACACAAGAGTTTTGATTTGACCAATTTTGCTTTCAGATATTGCAGTACAGCAAAGCCAGCTTTATTTGGTTCCTAGAACAACAACAATTCTTTGCACAGTGTGCCCACGCATTTTAGCATCAGCTTTTTAGTCAGACTTGGTCTCTAATTAGATTTGACGGTCCTATAGTTTGCTGGGTTTTTTCATTACTTTAATGTAATTTAGAGGAAGTGGGTACTGAATAGCCATTTGGCATAGTAATAAAGGGTGTTCATGGGTAAAGTAGAATAATCTGAACCAGAAAATTAACTACATAAGAAAGACCTTGGAGTGCTCACATACCTAACACAGCCTTATCCTCATAGGATCAAGAAATAAACACTCTTCAGAACTGGCCAAAATGTGTTCTTGAGCTTGAAGAAACAGTGTCTTCCCTGCAAAAAGAACTTGAAGAACAGAAAAAGCATTTCTTTGGTGAGAAGCCAAAACAACAGAAACCCAGGAGAGGTTTGTTGGCCAACCTGAAATCCCCAGTAGCAACCACAGCTTGTACACCTCTTGGTAAAGGCTGGGGGAAGTGTGAAGAGACTTCACCCTATTCAAGAAAGAAAGTACTGTTGCCTCATAAAGCAAAAGAATAATATTTGATAAATCAAAGTGTGCAATTTCTGGGCTTCTTTATCACTATTAAACTGCTGATAGCTCTTTCTCACCCTTAGGACATCTTCACTGTCATGTTAACTGACAGAAAAATGTTTAATACAGAACTTTTTCAGTTGAGTTGGGTTTGAATTGAGAGCTATGTAAGTTTAGGTCTAAACTTGTGCTTTTACTGTTGATATAGGGATGTGATTTGAGAAATGTATTTTAATTCTCGAGTAACTGCTATCATGGTCTTTTAATAAATGTGTGGTTTATGCCAAGTGGGATGATCCTAATCTGCTGCTAATTATGTTTTTAAATTATTTTATTCCATTGTTGATTTGTAGAAATGAGATGGCTCATAAACTTAACCTCAAGTAGCTAAAATAGCTTGGTTCTTCAGTTAATCTCCAGGTCAAAGCCAGAATATTGCCTTCCTGGGACCAAACTAAGCAAACTGCTAAAAGAGGCAATAAAATGAGACCTTATCTGGCTCCTTGCTATTTTTCAGCAAACTTGGCTTTCTAAAGAAACTTGCTGTAATATCATTTGAATTTCCACTACGAATATACATTAAACTTTGAAAAATCCACTTAATAAAATTTTCTATTGCTAAATTAAGTTGCTGTTCCTCTTATAAAGAAGTAAAATTGAGATAAGGAAAGATCATAAAATTAGAGGCCACATGATCACAGTGATTGATATAAGATGACCTTGAGTTGAAAGAATCATAGCCCTGATTATATTACTTAGCTTTTATCTAGTAACTTAAGGGTTGGAAGACTGGAACATGATAAAATTTGAAACAGACTTCTTAGAGCCTTTTCAGTCAGTGAGGGTGAGCTTTTTCCTAGCTACTGTGAAAGTCCCATGCCTGCAGGTGCTGGAGGCTTGCTGTAGAATCTGTAAGTAAATGGGATGGATCAGTCCCTGTAATGGTGTTTTTCACAGTGGAAAGGGGACCAAGTTGAGAGCAAGAACCTCACCCTCCCTGGGGAGACAGTAGGTGGTGCAGCCTTCCTGTGGGACACTGAGGACAGTCCTTCTATGGTATGGCTGTTCTTGCCAGGTCTTTGGAGTTTTGGGTTGGTCTGCACAAACGCTGGTATCAGGAATCACTCTGACACCTCTCTAACCAGGCTGTAGATGTTGCACTTCAGCCACTGCTTTTCTCATGTCTTAACCCTGTTTAACAGAAACAGTTCATCTGGCTTCAGTAATTCTAAAGGCCTATAATCCCTGCAAGGTAGAATTTATAAAATATTATTTTACTTCCACACTAACTATTCCAGCTATTAAAAAATATTTTGCTGTAGTTACACCAGACACTGAGTGTTGATCCCCTGAGTAAGAAAGCTGTTATGTACAAATTGCTTTAGAAACAGCAATATTCAAATAGAAGTTAAAAAAATCATCAGAACAAGCTAATACTGGAAACTTTCCAGAACAGCAATTCAAACTATCTGGTGCTATACCTTGGCTATATACTTGTGTATGTTAGCAACACTAACCTCTTGTTCATAGAGCAACTGCTCTTATGTTTTGGGTTTGTTTTTTTTTTAAATCTTAAAATAAAATGAAGCCTGTAGTGAAGTACTAGCCTGTATTTAACTGTAATGTTTTCCAAAGGGTTGCTAAAGGATGGTGTTGCTATTAAGTTAAAGGATTTTGAGAAGCTGTTTTAAAGGATACCTGAGGACTGGCTTCCTCTCTTCATGCCCTCCAGGTCACGAAGAAACCACAAGGATGCAAAAATGGTTAGCTTGGTCCTTTTCAGCTTCTCAAGGCTGAATGGCTGTAAGGAAAGCAGAATCCATGAATCTTGTTAGTGGAGATGAACAGATGTTTCCCTGTTCCACATGAAGCTACCACTGTGGATACAACATCAGCCATTTGTTTTATCTCAAATTACTACCACACAACTTGCTTCAGATTAAGTGTTTATTAAAATTAAAAATCACCATACAATAGAAACTATTTACATATTTAACTGATAGTCTGCTTAAACTGCACAGTTTGACTGAAGGAAGCCAATGGAAAAGAAAAGCAATGAATATTTCTGCTGCTGGACTTCAACTGCAGGCACACTTATCAGAAAGGTTTTAAGCTTCTGCAAAGTACCATTGGCCTGAAGGGTGGCAAAGATGTATACTGGGTTTCAGATGTAAGAAGCAGTGTCACTTTGAAAAACAAAAAGTAATCTATGCTGTGGTTACATTGCAATTGCACCAGCTCATCTGCTTTGGTAAGTAATTTGATAGAACAATTCAATATACAGAGTTTAGCAAATTGCATTCACTTTAAGAATTAGATTTGTATACTGAGCAACAAACTACAGTGTCACTGCAATGTAACTTGAGATCCTATCGCATAGTTCCACAAATTGTTTTTAATAGTGCTAGAGCTAGTTTTAGCTTTAAAACAAATTTGAGGTTAGTTTGATTAAAGCAGCACAAATATAAGGAACATTCGTGAATAATCACAGAGGATTAAAAATGAAGATTAAAATATTTTCACTGGTAACAGTTTCAGCAACTGCAATGAAAGTATTAACTTCCTTCACAATCCTGTGCTTTCCTACGGACTTCAGATGATGCTTTCGGCCTTGTGGGAAGCTGAAAGT
Organism: Oxyruncus cristatus; assembly: GCA_013399855.1. Lineage (NCBI taxonomy): Eukaryota > Metazoa > Chordata > Aves > Passeriformes > Cotingidae > Oxyruncus > Oxyruncus cristatus. The sequence continues at coordinate 436,244 of VXAY01004102.1, forward strand.
TGAACACAGAGCCAGGTGTGCTGCTGCTTCTGCAGTCACGGGTGTTCTTCTTGTACTTCTGGACCTGTGATGGCTTTGTGATGCTTTGGAAATGATTTTAAATTTAGTATGAGTAATACAGCAGTAAAACAGAACTATTTTCAGTGTAAAGAATTACATACATAACTCTTCCTCAAAGGAAATCTGTTTAGAAAGTCTTACAAGAGGTGACAGTATGCCAGATACTAATGTGAAACAACAAGTATATAAAAATAATTTTCACAATATGCTGTATTTCAGAAAAGATGATCTAAGAACATCAGTATGTCTTAAATCTCTAAGTTCTTCTTCATGACTTGTTCTTTTGAAAACGGCTGTTCCTGGATCCTCTCACCCCTTTATAAAAGTCTCCTTGTAACATATTTCAATGACTTAGATCCTAAGGAGGCATTTTCAAGCTGTACTAGGGCCTGATGGGTTTCCCTCCTTCTCCCTCCCCACCCCAAAAAGTGTGTTTGCTTTGGGATGTTTCTACAGATGCAAAACACAGAACGTTTAAGGAGAAATTCAACCTTTAGAGGAACTGGTTTAACCAAATAAAAACATTATTATTTCTCTGCAGAATTACTCTCTCCTTCAGCATTTCAGCTTCCACACTCAGTTAAGACATCTGAACTCATGAAGTAACTGGTTTGAGCAGTCTGTCCAAATGATAGTCTGTGCCAATGATCCATGTCAATAGAAAAAGTGTTCTTTGTTCTATGGCTGTTGTTGATACTGCCCTTCTGTTGCTGTGTAGAAGTCATCAAGCACACTCTGTAGATAATCAAATGTTGGCCTCTCTTCTGCTTTGTCTTTCCAGCATGTTTTCATGATATCATAAAGCTCAGCTGGACAGGTTTCCATGCGTGGCATTCGGTAGCCACGCTGAAGAGCAACCATCACATCTGAATTGCTCATACCTTTAACAAAAAAAA
>VXAY01004102.1:437246-543521 GCA_013399855.1 Oxyruncus cristatus
AAAAAAAAGGTTTTATGAAATTGTCTCAATTCCTAGAGAAATTACTTCTTTTATTTACTTCACTTTAAAGACCTTCACCCAATAATACAAGACTACTGCTACTTATTAAGAGCAGCTACTAGTATGAGTTCAATAAACATTGCACCACAATGAGGGACTTGCTCTGAAAATCCTGGGGGGAAGATTTCCATTTCTGCAGTTCAGCGTTGCAACCTCTGTAGAGCCAAGTCTAACAGGATCATGAACCAGGTCTAACAAGATCGTAATTCTTGTCTCCAGAACCATCTCCATTCTGTTCTTCTGACCACCTGCCACCATTTATTCTGCTTCCAGTGGCAGTGAGATTCACAGCAAAAGCCCACCCTGGCATCAGCCTTTGTCTCTAGCTGCAGCACTTCTAACCTCCTTGCTGTAGACCCCATCCACACTGAGATGGAGAGCAGCCTACCTTCTGGACCCTGCTGCCAAGTCACCCTGCCCAATACAGTAACACGCTTTCAGATTTTCTTCTACATCAGCTTTTGTGTAAGTGCTGCTGATTGCAAGAAACTGGACAGTCACTCATAAAATCCTTACTTGTAACAGGCAAGTTCCTCTCCCTTCTTCCTTTTCCTGTAAATGTCATTGCAAGGCCATCTTGCCATCTGTGCTGAGCTTTGCTTTGTTTCCCTGTTATGGTTTTCTTTCAGAGTTGTTATGAATTGTAACTCTCAGAAGTGCATCCTGAGTCTCATATGCCAACTAATGTCACATGAGAGGGTCCTGCCCTGGACTCCATCATCCTCTGCCTTACTTTTTTTATTTCACATCACCCCTCCCTCCCACTTTATCAAACCCTTGAGAGACTGGTTCACAGAATGATTTCAACACCTTCTCTCAGAAGGTCAGCTATTCTAGGGCCAGCTTTTGCTTTTTTAGGCCTACCCAGAAACCTGCCTTTTGGCTTGTCGCTTCCTCTGCAAATCTAATGCAACCCAGTGGAGTAATGGTGCCAGGATTACCTTCTCCGGGACTCTTTTTCTGTACTCAGTGAACGCTGTTTGTTCTGGTGACTGGGCATGCAGGAAGCACCCAGCAGCCACTGCCTGCTCCTCAGGCTGAATGCTCCGTGTGGTGCAGCTCTGCCCGACTACAGTTTCTCGTGGTTTTCTCAGGCAGTTCTGCCTCTGGTAAGGTCCATGTGTGGCAGTCACTGCTGCTGCATACACCAGCTCCCCAGAGGTGTGGGGAGAGCAGCTACGCTTGGCTCAGAGGACGCAGGATGGGTCCTGCTCTGGGCAAGGTCAGCAGTGAGATGCAGATGTGGTGCTCCCCCGAGTACTCGGTGACTGTGCAGATCTTTGTACACATTATCTGACTATTATGGCTATGATTTAAGCCACTTGGCAGGTAAGCGCACATTTGAATTACAACCAAATGACAACTTTATCCAGTATAACTACTTGGATTATTCAAGACAACCATAGTTCATATAGCTGACTTCAGCTCAAGCCTTTTGGCTTTAGCCTATTCCAGAAATACCAGCAGCCATGTAATCTGAGTCTGGATCAAAGTGCTTACTTTGGGCACATCTTTTGTATTCTCAGTTCCTCTTTGGAAAGAGAAGGCAAGTTTTCCTGAGCTAATACTGCCCATGTGCAGAAAAGAAGTATTTTGAAGTAGTGGAACAGCATGTTGTCTCAGAATAAGGAATTACTGCTATATAGAGGCAAATTAAATACAGAAAGAAAGTTAATAAAGCATTTTATAGAGAACAGTGATCTAACTGCTTGAGCTTGAAGAAATGGATTGTATATAACACGTGCAGTAAAATAGCTACATGAGGACTGCTGCTATTGGCCAGAGTGGGACTGATTTTTTGGGTTTAAGTACTTTATAGGACTGTGCTTAGATCTAGTGTCTGCAGGACCAATTATTACATTTGGCGTGCTAAAGACAAAGCCTGTGCTTCAGCCGCCCTGCAGGAAAACTATGTTAAATAACCATCGGAGCTCAGAAGCAAAAAATCAAAATACTTTCATCAGTATTCCATAGTAAATATGCCATGTACATACTCACACGTGTTTGGGGTTTTATTTAAAAGAAAAAGGCTTACCCACAGTCCATGCAATACTCTCAAAATAGTTACTTGTTTAACTTTTCCTTTTTTTTTTTTTTTCGCTAGAGATTTACCTGTCTCATCATAACTACATCCTGATCAGTAAAAGAAATACATCCCATATGCATATTTATTACATTTACACCCTCTTGAATGCTAGTAAGGGACATTAGCTCTAAAGTTTTGGTACATTCTGTTAATTTATGCTGTGGTATCTGTTAGGCTTCTCGAAGACATATTTGCTTATGTTAGAGCCTGGCAAATTAAGTGAACACTGTGGTACAAAGGAAGAGTCCCACTGTACAGAAAGGGTCATACCTTGTGAAGAGCAGCAGACACAACCGAAATGCAAGTGTGGATGTTGCCAGCATTTAACGTACCATATAATCACCCAGAAATTAGTTTTAAGAGAATCTTAAAACTTGTTTCATATTTCAGAGGTAGTTCCTGAACCTACAGTCCCACTAATTCTCTTCTTAGGAAGAGAAACAGCTGTTGGAATGTAAGAACAAAGACCACAAAAGCTCCAAGTTTCTTGGTTGGACACACGTCCTACCAAGTTGCTTACCTAGATTCTCCTCACAGGAGAACTTTAACAGCAGCACATTAACTACTTGCCAGTTTCAACTCAAACCGTTTCATATGCAGCTTTATGCTGAATGCTCTGGCTGCTAGAGCTGGTTAATAATTGAAAATAATAATTTGAAGCATTCCAATTAGAAGTGAAAAATCAGTTTACTCTTGCTCTCCAGTGGCTGCTGGTTACAACCTATCACCAGATTACTATCGCCACACCGGGGTAATTTGCCCAAATCTGTCACATCTCTTCATGTAAAGTAAATGGGTCACCAATTTATTTTCCTGTGATTCTGATTCTCAGCATCAACTTTCAGTCTAAGAGGCTATTTCAATTTATACTTCTATTTAAAATGGATATATATCCCTCTTCCTTTTTAATGCAAGCAATACCTGCAAACTATTAAAATCTTCCAATATGCAGCCAAGAGCCTTCACTTCTAATTGCTGGTTGACAATGAATCCACAGTGCATGGACTATTTATGGTGCTCATAAAAATGATTCCAGATTTAAAAAAAAAAACAACCTGCCCAGACTTCCCCAAGAAGAGATATTTCCCCACAGTAGTACAGCAGTACAGTGTCTGCTGTACAGATTGACATTGTTCTTAAAATAAAAACATGATATGGTTTATGGAGCTAAAGAAAGAGCAGACTTAGCTGCAGAATTAAGTATTGGGATGGGTTTTGTATTTTTGTAGTGCTGGTTTCCAGGTGAGTTTGTAGGTTTGCTAAGGGAAGGACAATTTTCAAGGCATCCAGAAACAACCCTGTGAGCCCAGCTCAGCGCAGGCAACTGTCTGGATACACAGGCATGTCCTAACAGGGAAAAAGAAAGATATCCTGACTGTGGGAAGAACCATTTGTTACTTGGCTGCATACAACTCCTGTCTGATCCTTTCTGGGGACAGGAGCACTTCTTAGAGTAGCTTTGGGAGGACTGCTACACAGTTACATATTTTACAGCCCTTACCTACAAACCAACCCAGAGCGTATGTTTTAGCACTTAGCTGTGCAAGCAGCCCTATCACCTCTTGAAGTTTAAGGGGGCTAGTCCTGAGCTTAAGTGTTTTCCTGGACTAGAACCTCACAGTGCAATGAGAATGTCTGGTTTGGCTCTACCTCTTGTATGAAAAGTCAATACGTTCTTCTATAACATACTGTAAAGTTGGCTGCCATCACCCCTTTCCTGCTGCCTGAATCTCATGGGAGGTCCCATCTCCCTGTGCCCAGGGGTGCTCAGTCATTTCAGGGACTTGGGTCTGCCTCTTAACCATCTCTGGCAGTTCAGGATGCAGAATTCCAGCTGCTCATGAAGTGGTGGTGAAAATGTTTAAACAGCAAGAGCTGCAGCACTGGAAGCACTGGGAAAGCTTTGCTTGGATGAAGTATCTGTTCTCCCTTTCCTGTCAGGATCCCAAGGGCTCCTCTCAGAAGTTACTCCATCTTATGGTATGTGCAGTACAGGTGAGCAAGTCTGTATTTTCCCCATTTGCCCACAAGAGAAAAGAATTTAGATCAATTTTCCTTAAACTCAGTAAGCTGAAATGAATGCAGTCTGTTGCCCAGAATTAATCATCTATGCCTGAGATGTAAACATTTCATGTGCATTAAAAAAACCCTTCAGACAAGCAATATCTGTGTGCTGGAAACATTAATAAACATTGTGTTTAACACTGAAAAATGAAACATGAAGCACATAACCATCTCATAGCTACCTAAATGCAGCTACAATTGATGTGTACACCTCTGTGGCCTCGTACCTGAGCTATATGGAACAAGAAATAGTAAATATTCCTAGCAGTACATCAACACTGCCTTAGGGCTGCTTTCGTATTTGTTTAGATTAGCCAGCGCCAGCTGACAAATTATTACAGCCTATCTGTTTGTGAAAACATGCTTTCTTAGTACTTTCACATATTACCCTATAAAAAACCCCAGCAGCTTACACAGCACCGTTGGAACTTGCAGCCCTGCATCCTCACAACGGGACTGTGATTCTGTTCATAAAGCAGAGATCTGTGACAATGCAGCATTTGCTGCAGATGTGACACCTCTGGAACGTACAAAAACGACTATGAGTTCATGGTGCCTTTGGTCTCTTTGCTAAAATTCACCCCAGAGAGGCATGTGGTTTACATGTACAGTGACTGTAAGTTCTCAAAGGAGTAAGATTACCTGCAAGATGTTTTTCAAATCACTGGGGTCACTTACTGTCAGATGCCATCTCTTTCCCTGAGTATTTTCTTTGCTTTTGAACACCAAAGTACAAACATAGGGTAAAAACCCAGGCCCATACCTGGATAAGGAATCTTTCCATACGTAACAATTTCATACAGGAGAATCCCAAATGACCACACATCAGATTTAATAGTGAAAGATCCATAGTTAATTGCCTCTGGTGCTGTCCATTTAATAGGGAATTTTGCACCTAAAAAAAAAGTACAGTCACAAACAGTCAAAGGCAAATTTAAACACTCAATATCAAGTCACTAAAGGTCATAAATTCCTTCCGTACAAGAGTTATCAGCAGAGATGTGCTGCAGGATGCATGCTGCCACACTGCATGTCCTGTGTCAGAGGGGCAAATAAGGTGCTGAAAGTTACATAGCACCTTCTGACCCCTAGGTATGGTGAATTTTTGCTAAATTTATAGTCTCTGTTTTCCCTTCTGCCCAGTGGTCAGGCAATAATCTTACAATTCCCATCACCTGGAAACTTCACAAGAGTTTAACTAACTTTCCCTATTTTAAATAAAGTCAAGTCAGTCTGGCTTGAACATACACCTGAATGCATTTCATATGCAGCCATAGAAGCAAAAGCAGTAGCAAGACATACCTTAAAAAACCATATCCTAGGTTACTGTCTTTCGTATATAACTAACTGATTCCAGAAATTGCCAAATAAAAGCAAACTCCTTCCAGTTAAATGCAAAAAGTTCAGGCAGCATTTCTTGGGAATACTACATTAGTTCTTTTGACAGTGAGAAGCAATATAAGCAGATTGTCTCTAAGCCCTTTTTAGCCTGCTCTATCATTCTTACACAAAATACCAAGTAAGCTAGGAAACTCTTCTGAAGGGCAGAAAAAACATCAAAGAAACTCAACATAAAAAATGTATAATGTGAAAAGTTAATTTAATCAATACACAATGTTCAGAGGTAGCTAAAACACACAGATACAGGTCTTTACCTCTGAAAACTGCTTAATCAAAGCCTTTGCTCTGATCTCTTGAATTACTGTAATTCAGTGACTGGTGAATAGCTCATCTGCCTTTAACGTCAACTGTAGCTCATTGTTCTCTTTCTTCCTCATACCTTAGTTCTTCCCCCCTCGTCCTACATTACCACGGTTTCCATCCAGACTGTGTGAAAACCTGACGCAGTGTCTTTGAAACGAGAAAGAGAAAGCCAGCCAATAAACTCGCCCTGAAAAGTTACCCTTATGCAATCTGTGCATGGAAGCATAAATAAAAGCTTTTCACTACAACAAATTGGTTGTGCACTTCCTGAAAGGATCCTTGACAACATCAGCAAAACACACCTGGCAAATCCCAAACATGTATCTTTAACAGCATGTTTTTCCTCTTGCCAGTCCTGTTGACTCTTACCTCCTATCCATGTGCTGAACAGGGACATGGCCCAGCCTTCCAGTGTCCCTACAAGTAGCAGCAAGACTGCTGAATGTGCAAATTAATGTTGCAGCTCCTAAAGCAGCTTTAAAAGGGAACCAGTCCTGCTAAAGCTTTTCTTGTTACCAGCAACTACACCTGCTAGGGCTCCTTCCTTTCCCTACCTGAAATTAGGAATTAAGGATGTGAAGAGAATAAAAGATCATGTTTTCTTGGCATTTGATTCTGTGAGATGGAAGCTGTGGCTGTGTAATTAATTTCTTCAATTAAAAAAAAAATTGTGTGCAGTTAAGTACTCTCATTTTTCTTTATTTTCAAATCCATTTAAAATAAACTTGTTAAAAAGCCTGGAGAGCACAGAAAGGTTATTTGTTTCCTTATTCTTTTTAGATGTTGTTGGCATTAGAATGCTGCTTCTAGGAAGTTTTTACAGGACTTTCTGCCCTTGGTGAGTGTATTACTGTTAAATACAGCCTCACTGCCTCCCAGAGGCTGAAGTTTTAAAGACAAGAATGAAAAGACATACCTTCCCTTGCTGTGTATTCGTTGTCTTCAATGACTCTCGCTAGTCCAAAATCAGCAATTTTGCACATCAGTAAGTCCGAAACCAGAACATTCGCTGCTCTCAAATCTCGATGGATATAATTTTTTCTTTCTATGTATGCCATCCCTTCTGCAATCTGTAAGCAAAAGAAAACTATTTTGATATTTTGACACCACACAACTCCATTAGCACCTCTGACCTCTCTGTTTTTTCCAACATATCAGCAAAGCTACATTCATCATTGGTGTCTTCGGAGCATTTTTTACATGGAAGCAAGGAAAAGGGGTTTGCCATGGAAAACCCGTGTGCAGATCCAGCCCTGTAAAACTATGCTTGCAGTAGTAACAGCTCTGAAAGAACTGTTTGGGTGAATAACAGCTAGCAGGATTAGACATGTATGAGAGATGTTTCCGGAAACAAAATCTTAATTAAAATGTTCCTAAGAGTTCTATGAAAATATTCTCTTTCCCAAGCCACTAACCAGTTTATTTTCCAAATACTAGGAAAATAGAAGGAATTAATAAGTTAAGATACAGATGTTCCATTTAAGGACCGATGAAGCAACATTGCAGAGAGAGTTTAAAAAAAACCCACCAAAACTAATAGCTTTCTATTTACTTGGTATAGGCCTGGACAATCAGGAAACAATTACTCAGATAGGGCAAACATCTTTACTTTATTCTACAACAACATGTACCTGTTCATACATGACGAGTGTTTAGCAACAGCCAGTTTTCAGATACTATCATAAGTAAATATAATTGTATTTCAGCAGCCCAAATTGATTTCCAAACCAAGTTAAAGAGGATTATGTCCACAAAATAACCACCAGGGATGATTTTTCAGTATTTGTCCAGATTGCCTTTTTTTTTTTCCTGAAGAAAAACATTTTACTTTTCAGAAAAAAAACCCAAACTGAAATAATAGTTTCTAAACTCAAAAAAATAAACTGGTGTGTAGACTCTTCTGTCCAAAAGTTTAGGAGAAGCTAAGAAAAAAAAAAAATAAAACCTGTTCTTGTGAGCTGTCAGTTTTTATCTTTCTTGTGAGATGCTGATGGGCCATTCCCAGGCAAGGGCCACAGTCCAACCTGTGCCACAGGTACCCCTCCAGGATGTCTGTGGGTGGGTGACAGACCACTCACTCTTGACCACATGGTTTGGGGAACACACAAACTCTGATTTGCCAGTGAAGCAGTAAAGCAGTAAGGGTCCTTTGCCAGTGCCAGTCCCCAGCACGCTCCTCACAGGCTGCTTCCTCCCCACCTCAGGAGAAGACATATGGACAGATCCCTTCTCAGCACCAGAGGTGCTCATTTCTGCTGTGCAGTAAACCAGTCAGGAGCACCTGACCAAATTTTAAGAGAGCATTCACATGAGTTCTGCTTATGCGTTTCTAAAAAGTCCCTGAGGGGTACTGCCAAGGCACACACTTACAACACAAAACCACACCGTCTTTGTTCCTCTTTTTCGGTCTAAGCAATGGAAAAATAGAGCCACTTGCCCTCCCACCTCCTTCCACTGCAACCTCTTCTTACAAACTATGTTCTTCAGAGCAGTGTGACATTGCCCTTGTATAATGCAGGGGAGGCTCTCACACCAAAGCAGAAAGAAACTCCGACAATGAAGAACATCTGTATTTCACATTTTCTAGAAATACGTAAGATATTTTATAATGAAGGAAACAGCTATTAGTGAATAATTGCCACACAGAGTCTTACTAGACACACAATAATTGCTTCACAATAGAAGAGGAGTATTTAATTCAGAGCTTGCTCTGCCTCTCCCCATGCCATTACTCGGGTTTGGGAAGAAGGAGAGACGAAAACAAAGGTTTTGGGGTAAGATCAGTGCTTAGGCTGGACATGCCAGCTTGGCAGATACATCCAAAATGCAGACAGGTCCACTAATATCACCAAAAATACATCAAATATCACAGAGGAATCAACTTTCCTCCTTCTTCCCTGCACAGATTTAATATTTGTGCAAACTGCTGGCTAGGGAATGAAGAACCACTTCACAAAAAAGACATTTGTGATGGTGATATTTAATTCCTAAATCCAACCAAGAAAAGACCATTTTATTTCCTCTTATTTGTGCCAGATTCACTGAAGTCATCATCTAATTAGTCACAAATAAGAATGTGAAAACAAATTATTAATTACATTTTCAGCATTACGTTTCTGTAAAATTTCAGGACAATGTTTTTGACTGCATTGAATCAGAAAAATTCAAAGAAGCCATGCATATGCAAGTACTTGGGGCATGCAAAAAATTCCAAAGTAGGAAAAGAATAATGAGCAAGGAATTTTGAATGGGAGAAGGAGGGGAAACACAGCAACTGGACAACTGAATTCACATGTCTAGTCATGTTAAATCTTTGCTTGGGGGAAAAGAAGAAAGAAAAAAAATTATGATTTTTTTCATCAAGGGAATGGGTGCCAGAGCCCAAGTGATAACTTCTAATGATAATTGTTGGGGTTTCATTGCCAAATGATATGTTAATGGTAGAGAAATTCATATGAACAAAAGAAAATTAAAGCCTTTTCCCCTGTCTTTTAATGATCATTGGTACCTGTCAAGACTGTTCGGCTACATGTAACTTCTATTCAGCAGGCAGGATGGGAAAGCTAATCTGAGCTTCATGAATATGTTTTGTGGCCTTTAAGAAAGGATTCTGCCTACACTGCACAAGTGTTACTGCCAAGAAAGGAGCAGTTCCCCATCACCTTTAAGGAACTACTGACACACTTTTAGAAACACCCAAATTAAATCCTTTTAAAAACAAGCAACAAATCTCTACATGCTAGAAACTATGCACCCAGAAAGGTCTTCTGAGAGAAATAAATCATTCCACAAGACAGCCTCTGTAACCGTAAAGCTTCAGCTAAAAGTCATGGCAATCATGGGACAGTGGCCTCAGAGCTGCTCTCAGCTGCCCACATGGGCTGCTCAGGCCCACAGCTGGTGCTCAGTCAGAGCATCCCAAAAACCCGACTGGAAATGAGTGCAAAACTCTTAGGTGGACACAAGTATATTGTTGGTGCATTTTAAGCAGAGAATACCCTGAGTTTCATGCTGCCTTGAATTTGGTAATTCTCTCAGTCCCTAGGGAGAAGCCTCTCCAAAAGCAGTCTGCAGTTTTGAAAGGTTTGAAGCAGGTGTGTTATTGACCTGGACAGGGCTGTCTTTGGTCTAGGATTGACCTTTCACTAATGGTACCTTTCAGGTACCTTTCAATAATGTCCAGATGCATAATAAAATAAAACACACTCCTTGATCGCAGAGTTTTCAAAAAGAGAGTTCATCTTCACATGACTATTTCTCTGTGCAGAACTGTTGCAAAAGACACAGATCTTCAAGTGATATGTCGGTGGAATAACAATTTTCAGTTTGCAGCAGTGCTTATCCCAAAGGTGAAATCAGGAAAGGATGCGAAAGCATATTCCTCTTGATCCAGTCAAGCAGCTATGTAGTCAAAGCAGACCCACGGGGAAAAAAAGTATTATAAAAGTAATGTATATAATTATGCACTAGAACATTAGAGGGTATCATTAAAAATCAAAGAAGCCTGAAAAGGAATATGCAGTGGAAATGTCACAATGCCAAATAAGACTTAAAATTAATTGTAATCTAGGACTTTCCCCTATGACCTTAAAAGAGGGGGGTGAGAGGGATTAAAACACTGCATTAAAAATCTCTATTAATTTTATTTTTAGTTTACTGTTATTTCAATGACACTGTAGCCTTAGAAGGCAGAAAGTAGCTGCCAGTGAAGCTGTAGGTCACAGAAGAACTAATGAAAGTATCAGCACTGCATGGGAAAGAAAAAGCCTGTTTTTAGGACAAAGCTTTGACCAGTTCAAAAGTTATACCATGAGTATGTTCAGTAAAAACAGATACCATTTTCCTAACCACAGCCACTGTGCATGTGTGTGCTACAAGGAAGATAATGGGTTTGCATAAGAAGCAGGAAGAGTTTACACATACAAAAGGTTTCCTGAATTCCCATCATATGTTTTTAGCAGATCTCATCAAACAGATGAGATCTACACGTACGAATTCAAGAACTGTGAAACAAAGAACTGGAGGCTCTTTGGGCAAATTTCCTCCAGGGCAAGACAGAAACCAACTAGTAAAATCCAGAGTTTGCCAGTTGCTTAAGTGCTGAAGGAGCCACGCTGCTGCCTGTAAATGACCAAGAGGAATTTGGGCAATGTCCATGTGGACTGCCTTGGCCCACTGCATTAGCGAGATCTGGCAGCAGACCACGGACAAAGCAATGAAATTCGCTTATGCTCCAACTTGCAACCGGGAATCAACAGCTAGTGGCACCCTTGGATTCCCCGAACCTGCTGGCTGAGCTGGCAGGCAGAGCCCAGCAAGGAGAACCACTGGGAACCACTCATCCCCTGAGCCAGGTAATGCCTGCCACATGCGAGGCAGCTGTGAGAGCAGCCGAAGAGGTTGCCGTGCTGCTGACCCAGGCACCAACAGTGGCCATGCAGGCAGGGAGGCAGGCTCAGGTTTTGCTTTCTCCATATTCCAGGCTGTTTCTGGTATGTCCGACACACTGAGAATTCTGCTGACCTCCACGGGAGATGCCACAGCTCTGCTCTGTGCTAAAGCAGATAGTATGTGCCTGAGGATATGTTTGCAAAACTCAGCTTCCTTTAAAACATTCTCATTTCAGAGACATCTGACATTCATCTCTAGTGAATAAAATTGTCTTTGCCAAGGCACAGCTAACACTAGATTCCCCCTTGCCCCTGCTCATATGCACTAATTAAAACACAAGAGATACCTTCAGCTCTGTCAGAGGGCAGGTTGCTTTAGAAACTGAGCTGGACCACCTTCCTAGCAAGCATTTTCTTGCCATCTTTTCCACAAACTTAATTTCATAAATCATGACCATTAGTACAGAAAGAAACCCATCGAAATCCAGAATCCACAACTCTAAGTTAAAGTAGGCACTAGATTTAAGTGTAACCAAGTAACAGCTATCTCTGTCAAAAAGGGCCATCAGTGAGTGTGTTCATCTAACTAAACAGCAAAGTCAGTTTAGCAGAGCAGGAGTATATTTGATTACTTGCTTGAAAAAGGTTTACTTTTAAAAAGGTGTTATTTCACCTAGGGCAGCAGTCCTCATTTTCAAAATCAGAATGTTTCAGCTCTTGTAAACAAATATTTTTTTCAAGACTGTTCAAGGCAAAGGCATAATGAACTCAGCAAGTGGAGCACTAAACAACAGCCTGGCAGTGCAACCAACAACTCACAGCTGTTGTTGCTCTCCAACAACACTTGGAAAAATCAGCCTCAGCTGAGGGCTCCTGTACATCTACCTGCACTATATTCTTCAAGCATCTAATAGTCACACAGTCCACATCCTTCCCTCCCTTTCTCCCATACTCAGTGCCTTCTGTGTCATGTAACATCACTGATGTATGAGGGGAAAATGCTCAGCTACAATTTCTTGCATTTCCAGGATTGGTGAGAAGCCGAGACAGTTTGGCAAACTGCCTTGCCAGAACGGTGTGATTAGACAATAATGAAGAGCTCAAGTGTGTGTCCACCAAAGGAAAAAAAAACAACCTGATGTTATTTAGGAACTTCACCACAAGCTTTCTTCCATATTATTTTTAACCGCTTTTGAAACATATCTCTCAAATTTCTTTCCCTTTAGCTCTGCAGAGGGGTTAACATCACTGCTGTAAATTAGTGCTCCATTTGTACAAACTAGAGTCATACCAAAAATGCTACATCCATTTTGTGTTTTCCTTTATATACAGCCTACGTTCTGGAAAAGTGCGATCCACGGGTCGGCAATAAAATTACCACTACCTTAGCAGCAGTCTGAAAACATTTTTGTCCATCTTTTGCCCTAAAGACCCATCAATTAACATTCAGACTGTCAGAGATAGAGAAGACCAGTGGAACATTGGTGTTGGTCAGAGGGAAATCTCTAGTCTGGAACCACACACATGCAGCCTGCAAGTCTGTTCTACACAGTCCTGATATTACCCAATGGCATTAGGGGCTCTTTACAAAGGCGCTCAAAAACCCTACAAATTCTTTCCACAAGAAAAATCCTGCTATCTCTGTTCCAAAGTTTTGTTTGGGCTGCAGCCAGAAATCTCTGAGAGTCATTCCTGAAAACCCCTTCAGGATCACCGAAAGCCAATGCACAGCTCGCTCTCAGGAATTTCTTTTGATAGTCTACATCTGAGGGGACAAGAGGGACTTCTCACATCACCTGTGCAGCACAAGTTCCTGGCCTCTGAGGCCAAGTGCAGGAACGGGCTCCGAGAGGTTGCTGTCAGATCAGGGTGACAAGCAATGCCCGTTTCAAGTGACCTGACCCTCAAAGCTTTGTAAATGACAATCTCTGCCCCCTGTTATCTTGAAGTGATTTACCCAAGTTGTACACAGTTAGAGTTGCCCTCTAGTTCATTGCACTTTTTAAGCCTTAAATTTCTGTAAGCACAATATTTAAAATGAACACAACATCCCTAACTCCAGCAAGAAGGTCTGCTGTGAAACTACATATGCTTTTCTCTCTACATCTCAGGTCTCCTTTCATATCACTGCTCACAGATGTTCCTCTCTTCCTTGAATTTTACACACTATTTTCAAAGGTCCCTTTTTTTTTCCTTCTTTTCTGCCCACTTTTATTCATCTCTTCAGGCCATAACCTGGGATCCAGCAGGTTTTCTACATCTACAAAGCTTTTATCCCACTAAATTCTCAAGGACAAATTACTCAAAGAATTCATAAAACTTAGAAAGCCTATAGCTACACAAAACCAATAATTATAGCAAAAATTGCTCCTGCATTGGATCTATGTTAAATAAAAATCTGTATTTGATAACAGCTACATAACAACATGTGACATGTAATACACTATAGGAGAGAATAATTCTATTTGGAAAAGACATCCAATGATCATCTGGTCCAACTGCTTGACCACTTCAGGCCATTTTAACCAAAAGTTAAAACATGTTATTAAGGGCATTGTCCAAATGCCTCTTAAACAATGACAGGTTTGGGGCATTGATTACCTCTCTAGGAAGCCTGTTTTACTGTTTGACAACCCTCTTGGTAAAGAAATATTTCTAATCTTATACTTACCTGTATAGCAATGGTTATATAAAACATTTGTATAAAATTCTTATTATGAATTTTTGGTATAAACCCCAAATTTCGTCATACCTTTTAAAGTTTTCCCATCTTTCTTCATGATTTACAACAAATAAGTGTAACAGGGTACAAAAATCTGCAAACTCTAATGCATAATAAAAACCCTAAAAGACTGGTTAGCAATAACCTAACAGAAATGCCTTCATTACCTATTAGTAACATGAACTACAACTCACAAAACCACAATTATTACTCTATTTTTGTTACATGCCTCCCTGGACACCTAATGCTGGTAACTGTTGAAGACAAAGCCCTGGGCTCTGGGCACCTTTGATCCAGGCTGTGAAACACAAATCACTCTGGGGTCTCTCTCTCCAGGTTTCATTTATGACATGGGATAACTTGTATATTTTGAAACAATCATCCTGGTTTGTGAATCATATACTAATATACTGAAACATCGTTTCACAATAATTTACATAAGAATTTGAAACCAAGTAGAGCCCATTAAGGTTAAGAGACGTTTGACCAATTAACCTAACTTAAGAAGTAAAAAAAGACATTTAGTAACACTGAAGGAAACTCCTAAGCACAAAGTCATAAACTTGTACTTACACTTTTGACGCACAGCTGCTCAAATTGAAAGCAGCCTTTCCACAAAGGAAAGCAGAGGTGTACTGCTGCCCTCTAATCAGGGTTTCACTGACATCTAGGTAGGTCACCAGCAGTGACCTCACACATTCCCTTTGAAACCTCTTTTATCTATTTCCTCCTTTCAAATAACCTTATTTACTCAAATTTGAAAAATTAATTTTTTATGCAAAACCTCCTGAAGATCAAGCTGCCCAGCATGAGTTTCAGACTCTGAAAGAAATAAAACCCCACTAATTTTGAGCATATTTTCAAAACTTTACCTGAGCAGAGAAGTCGATTAGCTTTGGAAGCAACAATTTACCTCCTTCATCACTCTTCAGGAAATCCAGCAAACTTCCTGTTACAACAGAGGAAGATTAAGTCAGTGCAGCTTATTGCCAAAAGAAAGGTCACACCAGTCCCCAATTTTCTGGATCACAAAATTGATGCAGTGAAGTGTTTTGATGTATTTTCAAGTTGACCATAGTAAGACAGTCTCTTTGCACGATTTAGCAACAGTAACATGCAAGTCTGTGCGTCAGACATTCCAGTTTAGCCATTTTCCTGGGTGTAGAGAACTCCCATCAGACCACATCTCAGTTTAGTGGTGCTGAGTTTGATAAGCATGCTAGCCTACGGACCATCAGGAAAGCTGTATAGGAGAATTACTCACATCAAGCCTTTCCAAGTCATAAAGAATAAATACCTCCACACAAAATTGCTTGAAAACAGAACAAAACAAGAAAAACTATCACCCAAGATGATCTGAGAAGGAAGCCTTGCATATTTTTTGCAGTATTGCTCTATAAAGGTTGTCCTTTCCCAGTAGTCCAGCCATCCTTGCAGGACCACACCTCACTCACCTTATTACACACACCTTTATCAATTCAAGGGCCACATGAGGCAATTTCTAAGGTGTATTTTAATTGCCTTGATACAATACCAGAAACAAAAGTTAGGCAGGGAGTCCAAAGGAACCAGAGCTATTTTGGAGTTATCCTCTGATCCAGAAACAATTAAAAATGCTGCATTTAAGAAAACCGTAAATTCACATTCACAAATGCAGCAATAAATCATAAAATTAAAGCCTCAGCCCATCTTAAGGATAGGTGCTTCTTCAATTAATACCTGAGCACTCAAAAAATATCTATCTTTCTCTACCATTCCTTCCTTTTTAAAGAAAGGGGACTAATTTAGGAGAAGCAGAACAGTTCACCTAAAACACTGCTTGCAGATCCAATGTTTTTCTCACCTTTTGCCATGAATTCTGTTATAATATAAATAGGCTCTTCTTTGGTCACTACAGCATAAAGCCTAACAAGCTTATCATGCTGAAGTGTTTTCATGAGATTGGCTTCTTCCAGGAAGGCTTGCACAGACATTGTTCCAGGCTTCAGAGTCTTCACAGCCACTTTCGTACTATTGTGATAGTAACCTACAAAGAGGGAATACAATCAGTGCAGTTGAAGTCACTCTGCACCACACAGCATCCCGACTAGAAGGAATTTGTAAAGCAGGTGAGGTTGGATTCCAGGAATAGCAAAGAGTCTGAAAGCAAGTGCCAGATGTAGCACAAATATTTATGCTAGAATTCCTTTTTATTTTGCAACTGATACAACTGTGCAGTGAAAAATGATCCATTCCCTATATTTAGAAATCAGCTATTTCAAAAAAAAAAAAAAATAAAGCAAGCAAATGATTTTACACCATACCAAGTTTTCATTCACAAGTAGCCCATAAAATACTTCTCAAGACACGTTTCAATGAATGTCCACTTAAATTTTCTCAGAATCCAATAGCGTCCAAGGATTGACTGCAAGATTCTGGAGTATCTTTAAATCCCATGATTTTTGCTATTTTATGCATGCCAGTCTCATGCTTAATCCTTTCCGTAACCCTCCGTGCTCAAAATGGAGCATTACGGGAAAGTGCAGTCAAACGAGTGTTCTTGTGACCAACAAGGATACGCTGCCAGGACTGCAATCCTGCAGTGTTCAGCACAAGATTTAAAATGTGATAACTTCTTATCACGTAGCCCCTGCCAAAAGTGGAGGAGACTGTGGCTGTGGTTCATTTGTTTGCTTATCAAACCTTCTAATGTATAAGTCTAGTTACATAAAAAGTAGAGAGAATTATTTTCTGATCTTCCCAAACATGAAATAAATGTTAAAATAGCACTAAAAATGGAGTAGCAAGCACTGATACTAAAGTTTATCTTGTGAAGTCAATTAATTTGAAAAAAATAAAAGAAATAAAAGAGAGAGAAAGAAAGAGATAGGGATATAAACGTAACTTTTGTACCCCATCATACCCATTGCAACATTGCAGAAATATTTCTCAGAAGAGGTAAAACTTTCATGCCTCAGTGAAATAGACTCACTGCCTTATTCAGCAACAATGCAGACTATCACCACCTCCAAACTGGAATCTACTGCTTCCTTATACTGTTTATCATCCTAACAAAAGAAATCAGTGGCAAGCAAGGACCTAGTTCCCAGATCACTCTAATCACTGCATCTTCTTTTTTGAAGAAGAATCATCACCTGAGAAAAGCCACTATGCCAATCACAAAATATTCACCTGCACAATTATTAAATCCATTTTTCCAAAAATGGTCAGGTCAAAGCATAACATAGACATTTTTCTAATTTACCTAACAGTAAAAAATTACAGCTACAGGTCAAATCTGCTGTTAAAGCTCAGGAATATATTTATATCTATTAGAAACAGAGATATTAAATATATTTCTTTCTGCTTTAGAATTAGAAAGCTTATTTGTATCATTACTACTATTCCATCCCATACCCTAAAACAGAGCATGATTTCCACTCTCAAATTTGTTGAATTCTCTACTAAACATACTAATTAATATCATTATTTCTGTGAAGAAATTATGAGCAGCACACCATTAGCTATGTAACAGTATTTTACATTCACTACAGAGATCTATCAAACTAGGGTCTTACTTACAGAAATTTGGCTTTACTACAATGCCTCAGTGACACTGAGGTTTTCTGCTGTAAAAAAAGTCTACCCTGACCCTCTGGTCATAACACACAAAGCAAATAGCTGGTTGGAGCACTGGAGATAACTGATCTCGATCTCTTTATGTTCATTTATTTCATCAGGCATTGGCAGGGATGGCACACCAAAACACTGGTCATGAACTCTATGAGCACAAAAAAAAGTGGACCTTGAGAGTTTGGCAAAACTGGAATCTGTCACCTCTCCCACCCACATTATCAGCAAAACCAGTGTTAGCTTTATTTGGGCTGGGACCTGGAGCAGGCAGCATCTTTTCAGTATGCATCTGTACCACTCCAGCCCAACAAAGTCCTAGTCCTCCTTCCAGGTCACCTGTTATTGCTGTGAGAACCTCTGTGGTAGAGCCCATAGAGATAATCTGCTTTGCAGGTAGACTCTTACTGTTCAGGTAAGGAATTACAGCCTTTGCTCAGGTGGAGAGAAAACTGGTAACCTCAAAGCACTTCAGTGACGAACTTAGGTCTGCTACCTAAATGTGAATTCAAAAATATAGATAAGCAATGAAATTCTTGCTTAGATCTAGAACATCTGACATAAAATTCAGATTTTTTGCAACTAACATTCAGCTCATCTATGTATTGTCAAATTTCTTTTCTGATACTAATGAAATGTACCTGAAAGTTTTCTTGGTTCATTTTAGATGTCTTTTATTGTAACAAAAGGATTTCTGTGATACGATTTACACTGTTTTTTCTAAAAGCTGCAGAAGAAAATACACCTTCAAAACACATATATTCTAATTCAGAGGTTATTGAAAAAGAGAATCTTTTACAGCTGAGATGCAAGCAAGATGTGCCTCGTTAATAAAATACACTATAAGGGCTGCATTTGCCTTGTTAACTTTCCTCTTAGCCCTGCTTGAGAATTCTCTTCATGGATTATTAATACCACAAAGCATCATGATTCACATCATATCAGTGCACACTAGGAACAAAAATGCATAAAACATAGACCCTGCTCTTGCAGTGCTGCTCTGGTTCATCACATCACCAAAGCAGCTGCCCAGATGCACTGAACTCCATGGTCTAAAAACCTTTCACACCACTGCAGGAAGTGAGTCTCTCTGCAGTTTCTGAAGCAAGCAGTAGTATGAAAGTCTGAGGAATGTATGATGACATCTCAAACTACGAGCCATGTTCTTCTCTACCTCTTAGAATAGAATCCCCCCAGAAATTCAGTGTTTTGGGTATCTGTCTTGGTGTTGATTACTATTATTTTGACAGAGTAGTATCTTGGACAGCCAGGTTGCCCTCAGATTCTTGCACAGGCTTAATCAGGACAAGCTGTGATATGAACTTACAACAGACAATAATGAGGTTGATCCTACCATTTCTGACCAGATCTTTAGGTCTGAAGATGAACAACTTTGTGAACAAGCCTACAATATGCAGTTTTCTGCTTTCTCTGCTTTTGCAGTAATTCACTGCAGCGTATACCGGGAACAACTTGTTTGGGCTACAGAGGTATGACACTATTAGAAGAAATGTAATGTCTCAGGTGGTTACTATTGCAGGGGGGACTGGGGAAGAGACTGAGAACAGCAGCTTCTCTGCATCCTATTGCATGTCAGCACTTCACTTCTTCACCAACTACAGCCATCATGGAGCTGAAGAACAGAACATCACAACAGTAACTCCATCTCTCGCTCATCTCCACACAGCCCATTAAACGGGAAGGCAGAAAGCAGAGGCTGCAGCTTTCTAACCACTTTCATGGTGCAGTGCATAAAATGTAAACACAATTCTGCCATGTTGTTTTCATCTATTGTATCAGCACAGCTGATGCCCAAATTGCACACATAAACACTAATCTGATAGCCTAAAACCAGAAAGTCTTTATAAAATGCATAAAATTGCACATAACCGTAATGAAGAAGTTGCACTTGCAGTGATAGACAATATGAGAGGTTGGTAGCAAGTTTTCTCAGTGTAAAAGCAACTCTTCAGAGTTGGAGGAGATTCAGCTGCCCACTCCATAAGTGACAAAGATTCTCTGCACAGGTCATACAGGAACACAGCCGAGTGCTTCAGGGACATAGGGGGTTGTTTTTTGTTCCTAGGGTTTTCTTAGTCCTCCCACAACATAAGCTAACTCCCTCCAAAATGTTCACAATGAAGATATCAACGTGGAAGCACAGGAAGTACTTATGGACATACTAAAAAGAAAATACTGTAAAGGATACACTTTCCTATTTCCACATTGCAGTAACAGTATTATCTCTGTATTTCCATATCTTACAGAATCACAGAAGGGTTCAGGTTGGAAGGGGCCTCTGGAAGGCACCAGGGTCCAACACACCTAATCACGCTGGTTGTCCAGGACTGTGTCCTGTTGGCTTCTGATTCCCTTCAAGCATGGAGACACCACAGCCTCTCTGGGCAACCTATGGCAGTGCTTCGTCACTCACTCAATGAAAAAGGGTTTCCTGATGTTCAGAGGGAGCCTCCTGTGTTTCAGTTTGTGTCCTTTGCTTCTGGTCCTGTCACTGGGCACCACTGAGAAGAGCCTGGCTCTGTCCTCTCTGCATACCTCCTTCTTACATACATGGATAAGATCCCCCAGCCTTCTCAAGGCTGAACAGTCTCAGGTCTCTCAGCCTTTCCTCAAAAGAGAGGTGCTCCAGTACTTTTGTCATCTTTGTGGTCCTTTGTTGGACTCTGTCCAGTAGCTCCACATCTTTCTTTACTAGGAAGCAGAGTTCCTCTGAGTGGGACACTGTTCCCTCTGAAACCACAATTCTAAGTTCCCTTTAGTAAGAAGAAATTTATTTAGTAATTAAACCATGGGACAGTATTGCTCTTCAATTCACACTACAGCTGAAAAAGAATTTTGCTGTATGTGAGGTGGCAGCATAACAACCAGCTCTCCAGTCAGGACAGCGTAGCAACGAGGCTGTTTCTCAGTACCCCTACGCACCTCCCAACGTCCCTGGCTGATCATTACAATACACAGTGTTTGCTGACACCCTGCCCCACACAGCTGACCTAATACTTGCCTTCCAGCTTTAACTTCCTTGGTTCTAAGATTAACCATGCTCCTGATTTGAGTGGACTTGTGCCATGCAAATCATCTTCTTTTGCTTCAGAAAGGAAGCAGAGAAGAGGAAACACAGTGATCGCTTTCACAGTACATTAATTTTTCTCACAGTGCAGCATTTCAGACACAGGGGTTAGGCCCAATTTAGATGTTTAGATGTTCAAGAGGAAACATCTTGAACCAGAAACACCCTTTTAAAGTTTTATTCCTTTGTGCACAAGTAGTCACTTCCCAAAATGATCTACATTTTTAAGTACTTGATTACCTCCTATCAAATGTCTTCCACAGTATTTCAGTGTCAGTTGAACATTTCTGGTCCTGATTTATTAAACAGAAATAACTGCACAATGACTGACACTTGTCCTGACTAATATCTAAATTGTCATTCATGTCTATCATAGCTGGAGGGTTTCTTAAGCCTTTTCTCATGAAGGCAGCTAAAAGGCTGAATTTGGCTATATTATTCTATAGTGATTTGTTGCTTGCATTTTTACATGATTTATACCAAAAGATTACACCTACGACTGAATTAGAGCTTTCTGATTGACATTGTAGTTGTGTGTATAATTTGCCACTCAAACAGCATCAGTCTGTGCTTTGCTTTTCTAAATGAGAGCATCTCTTCAAAGCAGTGACATTCCTGTCAGACTGACCCGCTCTTATGGGTCAGAGACCCTTCCATAGCTTTGTGTCTTCTAGCAAGCTTTGGGATACACTCTTAAGTTGCTCAGAAACACCCTACCTATAGAACCTTACACTTTAGAATTAATAATAATCATCATCACCACCATCTGATCTATTGTTATTATAACAATTTTATTCCAATTTAAATATAACATCCAAAAAAGAGATTCAGGGAAAGGCTAAGAGAATGAAGACTTAGGGAGGAAGGTATAGTTTACTCCAAACAAGGTGGTAACTGGTAAAAAGTGTTTAAGTAATGAATAGCACAAAGAACACGCAATACAGAAGCCAAAAGAATACTGAGATGTCAGCAGAGACAGTATTTCAAAAGCAAGATGATTAAACCATTTTCACTATGCCCATGTGACACTGGACCTAGCCCCTTGCCAAGGAAGTCACCAAGGCTGAGAAAATATTGCTTGTAAGCAAACAAAGATAATTATTTAGGTGATAATAATTAATGATATCATTTTTTGCTGTGTATATGTTAACATTTACAACTTGTAAGTCTTATGACAGTTTTATTATTGGGGACTTGCATGACAATTCAAGATAGGGGGTGTTCAATCTCTAGTCTTCTTACTACCTAAGTCACCTACTTTCTGAGCAGAGACTGGCAGACAATACTCTTGGGTCAAGTCTGTTCTCTTTTTTTACCCAGTCTGTCAGTCCCATGCACTACATTACAGCACCTTCTTTATGAAGAGACAATGACATCTCTATAGGCAATTCACTAAAAGACATTGTTTCTTTTTATTTCATGTTCTTTAACACTTTCTGACTTGAAACAAAGTTCTGAGAGACCCATCAATTTTGAGATTCGGGAGCCACATCTTTCTGTAACCTTCTATTTCCCCCACAAAACCTTACCAAAAAAACCCTGTTGTCTTTAACCTTCTAAATTACAGTGCTTGCTCACTAATTTTTTCCTTTAAGAGATTCCAAAAGGATTTATTCCACTTATTTGTCAGGCATCTATCCTCTTTTACAAACCCCCTCTCCTCACAAGAAGATATATTCTGGACCTGATTTGGCTGTTTTACAAGTATATCAGACCAGGTTCATGTCCACTATGAGTCATTTTCGAATGACTCCAAAATGACACTTCTTTCAGAGTTAAGTACTTATTTCAAAAGAATAAACTCACCCATCCAGACTTCTCCAAACTGACCAGCTCCAAGTTTCTTCACTAATTTAATCGATTCCCGTGGAATTTCCCATGCATCTTTATCCCATGGTTTTTGAGGCTTGGGACTAATACAAGCTTTTTCCAGCTTTCTGCATAAACCATCTGATTGCTCTGGTTTTCAAAGAAAAAAAACCCAACAAAATACAAAAAACATTACACTTCTGTGACTCATGACTCGAGACAAATATCACTCAATTATAGGTGTGCACTACCTCAAATAATGCCAAAATAATCAGATGCTCTAATTAAAATGTAGCCTTCCTGGTGCTTTCACATAACTTTAAGTGCCTCTGATCTGAAATTTGGTTTTCAGAGACAAATTTAATAAAGAAATATCACATGCACCTGGTTATTGGCATATTATTAAGGGGGTTTAGTACAATTCGTACCAAATAAATACAATATCAGATCTGATGACTAACAGTATGTTAATTAAGATCCACACTGGAGTCAGGCTTGGGACCTGTATTCTGAATTTGTCTTTAAATTTTCTTGCAGCATGGTTTCAGACAGATGTGCATGCAAGCCTAAGTAGGTCAACGTTATTTTTCCTCCTGACACTGACCAGCTATAACTTTTATATAAAATGTCGAATAATTCTCAGGTTTTCCAACTGTGCCAAAGAACTAGCACACATATCTAACAACTCTAAAAAATTTCATGACCAAGTCCTAAGAATGGTTTTGAAAAATAACTATGCAATTTTATATCCTATATTTTTTTGTCTTTTCTGTCTTCCCAGTTACAAGACAAAAAAACCCCCATATTTTGGAGCTATCCACTAGGAGATCACGCAGAATTAAAAACCAGTTTTGCAGTAAAACACAGGTAGAAGTCCCTCCCCTCTTCCCCCTCTTTTTTTCAATAAATGTGTACATTCTATGTGGGTGTAATTTTCTTTCTTTGAAATCTATGGAATTTTACTTCACTCAAAATGCCATTAAAAATGATTAAAAAATACATTTATAGCAAAAATAAAAATAATTTCACACTCAACACTAGGTACAAGACGAGATTCACAAGTTTATATGTATTTCTGCTAATTGTCATTAAGAATTTACTCTCAAATACAGAATTAATTTATTTAAATTGAAGGCAATTCTTACTAGAGCTTCACATCATTATGACTTCGATGAGGTGCTTTATAAAGCTAGTCTTTATTTCACAATGGTATGCCACAGGAGAAACAGCATTAGGTCTCATTATGATAACAACATTACTTGGGTTCCAATCAGTTTTACTTTATCTTTGTTAACACGCCTGCCTGAGTTATTTAGGAAAAAAAAAAAAAAAAAAAAGATGAAAAGCTTTGAAACGAAAGAAGAAAGTATTTATTTTCCATCACAGGAAATAATGGCTGCATTCTACTGAGTAATTCACTAATTGTTTTAACTTACTTTGATAATGTTTGATCATATCATTGATGTCGGGAAAAGTTATTCTTGGAGAGATGTAAAATCCTCCATTGTCTAGACTCCTGATTTTGTAGTGCTTAATAACATCGCCATGCTGCGGATCATAGTCTCTTATGGAGAGAGAATAGCTGCCTGTGGATAAGGAAGGAATGATCATTAACAGATAGCAAAAGTCTACAGTGTCCACACATAACAGTTGAGCTTAACAAAAATCACCATTTTGTCTGTTTTCCTTTTTACTCCCTTATTTCCTCAAACAGCATTTTGCAATCAGCGGGAGGAAGTTAGCACATAGCTGGTCCTGAACCGATCACCAAAACGCTTACAGTGACACTTTCTTTTTCAGTCTTATTCAACAAACTCAGGAGTTCCATATTCCAGGCAGCTCCACATTCAATGCCCAGTCTTGTGGAAAGTCCCCCAGCTTGGCTGGGAAAGCGAGACTGGGGCTGTCACACTACTCAGGCAGAAGCTGAAAATCAGAGATCAGCATTTCAAAAACAGAACACGCTGGTTGTCGTGGGCCAACTAACAGAAGGACAGTTTGGAGATGGCTTGAGGCATACAGGAGGGAGAGCATATCTGTTAGTCCTAGGGACTCCAATATCAGCTGGGATTTAAGCTGGGGTAGGACAGCATCTACCCTCAGCTACAGCGCTCTTCCTTTCTTCCACTCGTACAATTCTTGTTCATTTTCAAAGGACAAGAAACCACCTCACCCCCTTATCTCTCCTCATACACAAATCCAGCGACAGTGGGGTACTTTGCCTCACTCTCAGTAGTCTGTGTTGAATTTAGGAGTCTTCCTTTGAAAACTTCATTTAGGAGTCTTCATCTGAGAGCACAGAAACAATGATATAGGCCCATTACAGAGCTACACCTAATCAAGAATCTGCAGTATTGGGGCCAAAAAAGCTACCCTGTGGAGTGGACAGACAGCTTCATGTGTCTTCCTCTAGAGGATGCAGTGTTGCAGCATTCAGCTGGAACAACCAGTCAGACTGCAGTCAGAGTCCAGAGGCTGTGGCAGAACTTCCTATGTTCTTCCCAAAGTCCCAGCTGAAGAGCCTGGAAGCTTCACTAAGCTTTTCAGCGCAAAGCGCTCTGCCTACAGCACAAAACTTTACCAAAAAGCTTTTTGGACAGAATCACACTGCACTGTAGAAGTGAAAACCCCCATTATGCACTAGCTATACTTTAAACTTGCAGCAATGGATGCAGACCCAATAATGGAAGACTACAGAATGCAGCAACCACTATTACAGTTAAGAGTCTTTCAATAAAGGAGTCACAAACGATAAGAATAGAAAGATGCCACTTCATCCATTCCTGCTTCTTGTCAGTGTAATCACAGCCCCACACACACTTTTTTTTTTTCCTCTATCTCAGCTTTGGGTGTTACTCTCTTCTCTAGTTTCCTGATGATTTTCTCATTCTTCTCACTCCTACAGAACTGCAGAAAATTCACACAATAGGACACGCTGTGACTACTCCACATCCAGTGCCACTTGATGCCATTTTTTGTGAAGACTGACTGTGTGTTTTTAACTCTGTATCAATTCCAAAGTATTTCCACCCTAACGCCTACCTTTTAATGTTTCACTTTCTCTGATAAGGAAAGCTCCAGGACCATTTCCAGGAGCCAGGAGTAGTCTTTCAGCATCTTTTCGGGTTATGTCTTTGAAGAACCATCTGAAAAGTATTTCAAAAAGTTACAACCATTTCTCTCCCCATCCACAAAGGATACACCACAAGGGTGAAGAAGTTAGCCAGTATTTAGAGCCTGGCAGAACTTACTCTTCTGTTTCCAGGGTGTTTACTTTTGCCACATAGTTACTGGGAATGAAGCCTTCTTTCCTTGTTGTGAGAGATTTTGCTCTCCACCATTCTCCCAGCCTGAAAAACAGAAACAACAGTAGTATTCACAGGAAAGAAAAATGATGAATTGTTATTTAGGTTCTAGTGTGCTGAGAGCTCTGCCCGTGCTGGAGAGAGAAGCATAATCTTTCCTGTAAACTCAAGCTCCCTGAGAAGCCATTGGCTCCACTGGATCAATGTTGGCTGCTGTCACTGAGGGCAGCTGTCAAGTCAGAGAATCACAGACTCATAGAATGGTCTGGGATGGAGGGGACCTTTAAGATCATCTGGTTCCAACCCCCCTGTCATGGGCAGGGACTCCTTCCACTGCAGCAGGTTGCTCAAAGTCCCATTCAACCTGACACAACTCCACATGCACCTGTATTATCATATATAAGGGAGCTCACTTACCATTCATAGACCTGGGTTATGAGTAAGAAAGCAAGACGTTACAGACGGAATTAGATGAGCCCAAAGAAAATCTACAAAATACAACTGGTACTGTCATACTTACTCCTCAATAACTCTCAATTTTTCTCCTTTTTTGAAGGACAAGTCCTCTTCATGAATCCCATCATAGGGATACAAAGCTACCACAATGACTCCATGCTCCTCTGTGTCTAGAGAAGTAGAAAGACAAAGGAGCGTTCACGTTATTTTGCAGGCTGACATGGGCACAGCATGCAGTTGTAAGATTTCTATAAAAACCTACCTTCGCTGACAAACCTCTGTCCTGGTAAGAGATGTGCTTCGGGATTTGCCTACAACAAAATATGTCTTTAATTAAGCAGTTTTAGATCTTTATGATGATCTTAAATTACAATTACATAGTATTCAGTTGCTTTGGTATCATCTCACGTGTCTTAAATTTAAAGGAAATGCTCCAGTATTTCCTCACCATTCTTCAAAAGCAAATTACAATATAAAAGTAGAGTAAGTCGCCACTAGATTTTAAATTGAGCAGCTCAGACCTCATGAAGATGTGCCACAAGCTGTGGGGACGAAGTTCACAGCTTTGGGACTTCTGCTGAAGAGGCTTTAGGTAGGGCACTTTAACAAGACAGTTATTACCACGTAGCTGTCGTGCTAAAGGACTACAAGCATGGCTATGTCACTAGAAGTGTGCAAGAAAAATGGACTGAGAGCATGCTGAGTTCCCTGTGTCAGGAGACATGGTTTCCTCAGCACAGTGGAGAAGGTGGAGAAAAAAGCTACCAGTCAATCCGAAAATTAGCAAACGCACTTGGCACCCAGTGGTATTCCCCATCCCAGCACCCTTCTTTTCCAATGCCAGCACACATGAAAGTACCCTTATCCTGTTCCTCCCACAGCACAACTCCGCTCCCTTCACCACTGCACCCTCTCCTCCCATCCTTACCTACACACCTCACGCAAGGTCAAGTGGTGGCCTTCAGTGAGTAAAAGGAAAGTTGACCACAGGTGCTAAAGAATCACCCATGATTACTTCAGCCTCTAAGTATAATAATCAGCACCTGGATCTCACAGCTATTAAAAACCCAACACCGATGCTTTTAAAAACGGTTCTAAACTACTGCAGGTTTTCTAAATTCATCTAGCAGTCTTCTACAGTCACAGTTATATCTATATCAAACATTGCCAAGGATTACTGTTTTCATGCAGAAAATATGACAAACATAAAGTAACAAATCACCAAGTTTTAATTTTTATTTCCCTAAGTTCTTATTCATTGAGGGTGAACTGCACAACTCCAAAAGCCCAACTGTGGATTAATGATAGTTTGAATTTTCCCATGCATATGTTTTGGATTGAAACTTAAGTTATGCCAGTCATGCTTTGATCTTGCTACAGGAATTCTCCCCTGAGACTATCTACTTACTGGCCTTTGCTGTTTATTGGACGTTGGATCCCTCACATAAATAGTTCGTTCAGTTTTACGTACTGGTTGATTCTTCAAATCTAGCCCATCTCCATGCAGATTCTCTTTCCTTTTTGATTTTATACATCCCATATTTCCTGTTGGAATAAAAAAGGTATTAAACAAAATCATTATGCCATAAACCAAGCCCTTTCCCATGAAATCATCTGGGCTACATAGCAAAAACTTTCTTCCTTTTCACACACAATAGTTCATGGGAAGAACAATTGAAGGTTAGGCACACATGCTGAAAGCTCTTTTCTGTTGCAAAGGAAAGAAATCACTTCTTGTCTCAATCCACACATGAAGTAAATATTTATTTACCATTTCCACATTTTCAGATTTATTGTATTTTCTCTCCAATCTATCCTCCCCTGACAAAACCCTTTGTATCTTTCTGATACTTCTTAGAGCTTTGGAACAGATATAACAAAAATGCAATTATTGTAGTGACAACTTTTATTTGCATGTTTTAAAGAAAAGACTGTTTTGGAAAACACAGGAAGAAATCACAATCCAAATTATGAAAACTGCAGCTGGATCCAGCAACGCTTGTATCTCCCCACTTCATTTTGCAGATGCCAGTCTAGCAGGGAGCTCTGTTTGTTTCAAATTCCTATCTCACATGAAGCTGACGACTTGTGCAGTCCCAGCTCCATGGCAGACAAACTGATATTGTGACCTTCAGTAATGAATCTCCTTATTTACATAGGCCAGTTACAGCAGTCTAAAATAGTGGACGTGTATTTCAGTGACGGCAAATCACCACACATGTATTTCTTTTCCAATACAATTTAGAAGGATAATCCTTCTCTCAGGATGTGCATCCATGCTAAATCAGATAAGATACAGCTGTTAGCATCTGCATGACTGGAACCTGATTCCTAATCCTGTGATGTAATTACATAGTACTTCAGCAAGCATATAGACAACATTATTTCTACATTCCTCCCTCAGAGGAGAGTAATTATACTTACTCTTCAAAGAATCCACTACGAGTGCTTTTCAAACCTCTTCTTCCTTCCTCTCTCCCTCCTTTCAGGTCACTGCTCTAATGCTAGGTTCACAGTCACATTTTCCCTCGCAGGCACACAGTCACACTCCCCCTTGCCCTAATTAATCTTTAAAGCCAGTTCTCTGAAGAACAACGTAAAACCTAAAATAAGAGCTCAGTGCAAATACGGGCTCTAGTAAACCGACTAAAACACAGCTGGAGAAGCTAAAGCAGATTGTAACACTCTATACTACACCTCACTTTTACCTTCATCTCTAAGATAGAAAAGACAGAAAAACAGCTAAAGTAGTAGTAGAGGTACCCACTTGCAGATACAGCTGTTTCAATGGGATGGTGCCTTACACATCCTCCAAGTAGGAACCTTAACCAGTGGTCTGGGTTCTTATTAAGACTTGTACTTTTGCAACAAAAGTGATGACAATCACAATCCTAACTGATTATACCAATAAACCAAGGCAACAAGCAGTCCCACATGGCAAGTCTCAACTTCCCACATCACCTTCATTCAATTTCCCATCCTTTGACTGAGGAAGCACCACATAAATGACAGATGCACTGACCTATCCACAGAATTCTTTCTTCTAAACGTGAGAGGAGGGTACTTCCTCTCCTACCATTTCTGCAAATCATCTGTCACCTATTGCCAACAAACCTTGGATTTGGTGGATAAGGTTTCAGCAGTGATGCAGTGAACTGTGATACTGGTTTAGAAGCATCATTAGAACCCACTGCTCCCCTTCTCGTCTTCACTTGAAATAAAAATAAAAGGAATCCTACAGAAAATCAATAGGCACTGACCAGGCAGAGAATACAGTTTCCTCCTCTTGAGTGTTAGCATTTCAGTGTTACCATACTTATCTAAAGACACTGGAGGGCATCTTCAGCCAGAATCTTCCCTTAGAAGCAAGTATCTTTAATACTTAATTTTAGTTTCTGAAAACACACATTGGAAGATTTTTCCAAATTCTCAGCTCCACATGGGTTGTTTTGAAATACTGAGAAGGATTTTTTAATTTATTTTATTTATTTATAACTGTAGGTATATAGATGACTCTTGTTCTGTTGTTAATGGTTCATAGGAAATTTCTGTACACCCACAGGCAGACTGGTGTTTGCAAACTCACCCTAGACATCAGGAAGCCCAGGGTTTAATTACCTGCTGTATCTGCAAGATCAGGTATTTATCCACCTAAGGGCTAACCTCTTTGCTCTTGAATAGTTCTGCTTCTACAGAACAAACAGCTAAAGTGGAGGACATAAGGTAATTTGATCTAAGCTGTCAGCCAAAAATCCCTTTCCCTATTCCTGTAAGAAAGCTGAACATAACTTTAAAGACTGCATTGTGCTCAGTGCTGGTGTGGACCCAGGAAGAAGCATTTTTACTCAGATTTCTTTCTGCAGCTTAAAGCACACAAACTTAAGCCTGCTGTGAGGCTGTGCTGATAAGCTCAAGGTTAATAGTTGTCCATGAGAGTAACAACGACAGATCTGTCATGCCTATCTACAGGTGCTTCATAATCACACAGAAGTCTACTTGATGTCATGTGAAATCACACAAACACAGTATGTGAGTTAACCCATGTGATGGCCTCCAGCAAAGAGAAGATCCTGAGCCTTATCATGAAGCACTGTTTTCAATGGCTTCTTTTCCTCAGAGAGATGAAACTCAAAACTGGATTAATGAGGACACATTCTTTTGATAGTGTGAAATTAAACACTTTTGAACTCTTCAAAGGCCTCAATATTTTATATTTCTGTACATGCTAGCCCTTTGTAAAGCTATACGCACTGGGTTCCAGACTGCACATCCAAAATCCTGTTGGATCAGTCCTACACCCAAAGCAAATGTAACTGTATTCATTCCAAAAGCTTCTGTTCAGTGATTGCCCAATTCACCTGCAGTGACAGGTGTGTTTGTTTCCAGCACAGTATGATACATTTTTATACTGAAATCTGATCTGGGCCTTTTCCGGGTTTTTGAGAGTGGTATCAATGTAAAGATTCATAGGGCTACTATGAACAGCAGGCACTGATGGGAGAGTTTCAGTCAACACCCACCGTAAATATTCAAAATTCAGAACATTATGTCACAGCCAAAGTTATCTTTCTAAACGTTCCACCCTAGCAAATTACCCATACAAAAAAAAGAAACTTTGAAATATAAAACCTGTATGCAGTGTACATCTATCTTAGTTTATTCATGCATAAATAAAATATTTCACCTGGTGTAAAATGTTAATTTGCCTAGCGCTTTGTTGCCATATCACAAGGAGCATCAAGGAAGTGTTTTGTGCAGATACATAAAGAGACAGAGAACACAGCAAGCAAAGAGCAATACAGACAGCACAGCATCATTACAATATCATTACAATATCACTACATTATCATTACAATAACTACGTTACTGTTCATCAGAGACAAAAATAATTTAGACAACAGAGAAAATGCTGTCAGTCCCTACTCAGATGTTTCCCATTCCAACACTTTTGCAATACGGGAGACACTACTTTTTGTCCCTGATTTTCATTTATTGCCCTGTCCACACCTCTAGACATGAAAGATACAGAATTAAAAGAAACTCTATTTAACACAGCTGCTAATCTTTATAAACATACCTTAAAAAGTAACAGCTTCTCTTTTAACAGAGAGCATACTGTATTTCGTGGCTAAAAGGTAAAGACAAGTACTTAGGTCAACAGCGGCAGCGTGGTGACCAGTATCTAAGTTGAGGCACCCTTCAAAAAGCCCCAGAGGTATCCACAAGCACCATCATACAGGGCCTCTGCAGCAGGTTGTTCCACAGACACCGATTTTGATGTCTGCGAGGTATTTGCCTTGAATTTTCCCTCTGAATCCCCTATTTCATCTTGCTACGGCAACACTTGGGTCTTATTTCCAAAATGGCTTCCAGAGAGTGGAAGTTGGAAGTGAAACATTTTTCCAGGGTTAAAAGTTGCTGTCTGTCTCCAAAATATTATTGTTTTACCAGCTTTTTTCTACACTACCACCATGTAACGTGTCTAAAGCCACAATACTTTCTACTGCAAGTCGTCAAGGTTCACGTGACCAACCCCTGTCCATCCACCATCAGCAGCATTTGAGGTTTCATTTCTTCCTGGCGGTTACCTTTTACATCATCTACAAAAGTAATCTCATTTTTCATTTTGTTTATGGTCACAACCATTCTCTTCCTTGTGATTCTGTTACATATACAGTATATATGGTGCACATTAGAAACAATTTCCTAAAAATCCACCTGACATGCCTGGCCTTTTCTCAACTGAAGTCATGTCTTCATGAAAATGATTCTCAAATCCTCACAGATTATATTTTGTTTTTTCCAATAATGAAGTAACTTTTAAAATAATTAGAAATACAACACTGAGTAAACAAGCAACTCTATTTTATCAAATAAATATCTGTTCAAAAGGTGAGTAATCATGTATCTAAACATACATGTCTAAACGTGTCTTAGGCTTTTATCAGCTATATACATATGTATTTTAACAGGTACATAAATTCATATTCAACTGAATATGAAGAGTAAACTCTTCATTTAAACCACAAATTCCTTATGCATAAGAATAAGAAAAAAAAAATCAAGACCCCCAAGCTTACTCTGAGTCTTGAATGTTGCTCTATATTTAAACTTCTGAACCAAAGAACAGGAAGCAATTGTTTACATCTATATGTATATAAAACACCTGTTATCACACATGGAGCTTTAAAGCAGTTTAGAGAGCAAAGGAGTAAATAGTTTTATTTTTAACACCTTTTTCAAAAATTGAAAATAATGTATTTGCTCTCCTCTGTTTTAGATGTTTCATTCTGGCCTTTAATGCAGTTGGTTTACAAGTTATAAAGTCAGAGGTAACACAGTGATGCCTTCATCAGATCTCCAAAACAATTGAGCATAGGAAACTTCTCTGCATTTCCCTCAGGTCAAGGTAGAAGTGTCTCAAAACCCAAAGTCAGAGTGATCAACTTCAATTAAAACTGCTTGGAAGGAAGAATCATAAGCCCACTCTGCTCAAGGACACAAAAACCTGCTTTCTCAGAAGCCCATCCAACTTTCTACATCACTTCAATCAACTGCTCAAGTTTACCATTCCATGGAAAAAATGGGAAAAACCTTAAATTTAAGGAATTGATTTATCTTCCCCTTTACTGCTGACCTCCACTTCACATTGATCTGCTTTCACATCATCTGTGGCACCCAACTGTTGCACAGTCTTCTATACCTCTGTTATTGGACTATGAGGAGGACTTTCTCTGAGCAGCCTGTGAAACCTGGGTTCATTTTTGACCCATCATCACATGGCAAAGCAACTTCCAAGTTGCCAACAGAGGGGGAGGAGTTTAACTTGAGGTGGTAGAGCTCAGAAAAGGCTGATCGGTGCTGCTCTACACATATTTGTGCCAGTGAAGATTTGCTACTAGACCAGAGTGTGAATAAGAGCGACAAAAATAAATTATCTGTGGTTGGGAGTAAAGTGAAAGAACCAAACTGGAGAGTAACTGAACTCAAGTAGATTCCTATTCCTATTGCATGTCTCAAAAATTATTAGTTTTGTCTCTGGTTTTATTCTTTTACCTGCAATTCACCATATATATATATATATAAAATATGTGTGTGTATATATATTTATTTAATAATATAATACAGTAATATCTATAGGCACACATTTAAATTTTACTGTAAGACCTGACTGTCTGGTAACTTTCATTTAACTAGACTCATGCAAATACAGAAATCCCAGGTCAGCTTTCATTCTGGGCTTGTTTCACTTCCCACATCTTGTTTTGGCACTTGAGACCAGCTAGAGGAACTTAAGCAGTTTGTTCTTCCCTTGCCTTTCTGCTAAAGGGTTATCTATGTCTTAGTCAATCCTTGCCTTGTGTATTTTAATATCTTTTTAAATTTAGCTTATTTCTGTAGGTCTGGATCATATCATCTCTATGTCTCCCAAACAGAATTTAGCCCTTGTATGATACATATATACATGGCATACACACACACACACACACACACACACACACACACACACGGGCACTGCATATAAAAAGAAGAATGGATAACCTGAATCTACTCAGTGTTTAACTAGGACAGACTTGTCCTGTGTAGGCTCCCACTGCTCTCATGATGTGAGGAGCACTAGCCCAGGTGGCAGCATTTTTAAAAAAGGAATAATAATGGGGAATTCTTTTAACTGCTTCAATCTTTTTTTGTGGAAAAGGTGAGACAAGCTAAAACAATACTTTGACATACGTATCTATATAAACAGGCAAGGAAGAGAAATAAGTTAATCTCCAGTGCAACCAACACTACGGTAGTGCAAAAGTCTGCAACAAGCACGTTACTGTAGAATTTCCTCAAACTTAGTCTCATTTAAGTCAAACACTGCAAAGGTGCATGCTATCAGAGCAAGATCACCCAGCTATCTAGTTTATGATCCATGATTAGAGCAAATGACCAAAAATTACTTTCTGAGAAAGACAGACCTGTTCTGAGCAGTGCAATCACATCATACAAGCTCAGAAGCGAGTTTACCATGCTCCTTTTTTAGAGAGGTTAACGGGTAATGGTGCAGAAGAACAAAATATTGCTGAAAGGTTTCAGAACCTCATTCCACTTGGCTTAGAAGCTGTCTCATAATTCCCAGTCTTAAGCACATTTTGGGGACAGTAACGGCATTTAGCCCTTCATCCTCTTGGGCGACTGAGAAGTTACATCTTTCTTAGCCTCTTCTCTAGGCTTTAAAGACCAAACCCTCTCAGTCTTTTCCACTTCCACTGATTATCCTAGCAGCCCTTCTCTACATCTGTTCCACTTTGAACTCATTCCTCTAAAGGACAAGAGGCTGGAGCTGGCCAGGTGTTCCAAGATGACTTTCAGCAGTGCCTTGAAGCAAATAGCATTACTACTTCTTCCATCTACAGAAATACATTACCAAGATGTATATATATATTTCAGAAATTACTTTATTATTTTCACACTTTCATCGCACTAGGTTTTCACAATCATTTGGTGATCCAATAAGAAATCCAGGTTTGTCTCATTTTTCATAATGACAAACTGTTGTCACAAGAGACTTGCATATCTCCAGTGGCATTACCTTACACTCCGGTATTAAATTTCTCCCCATTTTTTTGCCAGACTACTCGTTCTGCACAATATTCTCAGCCACCTGTGTGTTTCTAATGCCTCTTAATATCACAAGGGGACCCTTATTTTTTCATTGCAAATGAAAGTATTTTAAAAAAGTCTCAATGTAATGCTAATGTAACAGGCAACAGACAGTGGTCCTGCCAAAAGTTTGGGGAAGCGCAGCAGACAGGAACCACTACCCTGTTCAGCTTCTTTCACAATTCCTTCCTTAGCAATTGTGACCAAGACAAATTCTACTTTGGCCATGCTATCTCAGATTATTTTTTTATGCTTTCCTATATCAGTCATAGAAGGTATCATCCTATCACCTTCATGCTCCCGAACACTTGCATTCCTACCACAGTTACAAATCCATCACATTTCTACTTCCTCTGCAACACTCAGTTTTAAGCCCTGCACCAGTAGTTCTCCTCCTCCTCTTCAGAGCCCTGATTAATGCACAAATATCTCAGTCCAATTAAACCAATCTGTGTTAGCAGACACCATTCTTGAATCCATTACAAAGGTGACTACTGTTCTCATTGAAATTCTCATCATCCAGTTCTCCACCCTTCGGTGACCTGTCTTCCTTTCCCACATTTGCCTTCATATTGAAATCAGGGGTTAGGACTCTGCAACATTCATAATTCAAGTCCACTTCCTAATTTAAATAATTCTAAAATAAAAATTCAAGTTATAACAGGGCAAAATAGTGTGCTGCCATACAACAATAGGGGAAGTGGACTGTGCATTAGAATCATAGAATGGTTTGGGTTGGAAGGGACCTTAAAGGTCATCTAGTTCCAAGCCCCTGCCATGGGCAGGGACATCTTTCACTAGACCAGGTTACTTGGAATCCTGTCCAGCCTGGACTAGAACACTTCCAGGAATGGGACACCCTCAGCTTCTCTGGGCAACCTGGTCCAGTGCCTCAATGCCTTCACAGTAAACAATTTCTCCCTAATATGTAATCTAAACCTACTCTCTTTCAGTTTCAATCCCTTCCCCCTTGTCCTGTCACTACATGCTTGTGTAAAAAGTCCCTCTCCAGCTCTCTTGCAGGTTCTCTCTAGGTACTGGAAGGCTGCTCCAAGGTCTCCCTGGAGCCTTCTCTTTTCTAGGCTCAACAACCCCACCTCAGCCTGTCTTCACAGGAGAGTGCATCCAGCAGAAACCCCCAACAGCTGATGTAAGAACAGCTGACAAAAGAACATAAGGAAACTTTTGGTCAGATAAGATATCTGGATTTGCCGTATTCATGCTGCATTGATGTGTTTCTGGAATAGGCAGAGCCATTCTGAGCAGCACAATCAGATGGTATAACGAGAAACCTTTTCCCCTTTTTTACACTTTTTTTTTTAATTATTTTTTTTTCTTTTTTACTTACTAGGTCAGGTTCTTTAGTGATGCAATAACCAACATTAATTGGCATATTATTATACTAAATGGCAAATAACTGACTTAAGTTATCACCTCTCAAACTTCCAAGTGTGAAGTGATCCAACACAGCTATATAGAAATGAGGTGTGGTCAGGGGTGGTTTACAGATTACGTACTTCCCTGCACACCCTTTGTAACAGGAGTGCTTTGGTAAAACTAACTGTATTCAGTGTTCAGCTAAACGATACACAATATTTGTTTGAGCTCATAAATGATGGCATAACACATACAGTAGATATCATCATAGTTGATGACATGAAAGGTAGCTCTAACAGGGGTGGGGAGCTTTGACCAAGAAAGAAGCACCTTCTACTTTTCTGTAAATCCATTACGGTTTTGTCTAGATTAGTCAAAAGCTTGGTTTCATGCAGGAATAATGGCAGTGGTTAAAAAAAAAAGAAAAAAAAAGGAAATAAAAAATCAGAAAGAAACACTGAGAATAACTAATGTCATTGTAGCGGTATAATACTGTGATAATCCTTTCAGAAGGATGAAAATAAAATTCTGAAACAAAACATTACATTGAAATGAAACAGAATTTGTACAAACTACTCACTCTTGTTTATTCAATTTAAGAAAAAAAAAAAACCCAAAACACAAGTAAGTTAGTTCACACAAGATTGTAATTTTGTTAACATTGTATAATAGACTTTAAATATTATGAAAATGTTCCAGATTCATGTAGTCAGTATTTTTGGCATTAATTTTAAACCGAGTCTTACATTAAACTAACATCTGTTTTCTGACCTTATAATACTCTCTTCATTTTATTACAATAATTTGCCTCAACTGCATCCTCCAGAATTTTGAATCAATATCAACAATGAATTAATTCACTTTGCCAGCCCTCAGGCAACCACATCTTCCATTTCCTCCATTTTTTTTCCACTGTACTATATCTTTTGAAGATAGGGGAAAAGGTCAAATAACATCTTAGTTTGACCTAACAGAATAAATACCTCTATCAAATTCTTGAAAAGGATCATATGACATGGAACAGAAAAATTGTACCAATATGTTAACCAACTTAAAGTGAAGGTTCCCAAAATACTTTAAAGACTTAAAGGTGTCATGCAAACTATAAGTAAAAATGTCATTTTCTTGACTCATAAAAACGCTCAGTAATGACAAACAGTAATGACAACCATATAACCAAATACACATTTCCAGATGAGAATTTGGCCAAACCACTACACTGAAGAGGATCAACATTTTTCCTAACTATTAGGAAGTGTGTCACTCCAGCTAGCAAACCCCAAGAACTATGTCTACATTCCAAGCTGAGTGCATCCATGACTCACATAATTTTTTTTCAGATTTAAATTGATTATTTTGGTGCAATAATGGCAGTGTGCTAAAGTTTCAGCAGTCTAGGATTTGCCCTGAGCTTTATGTATGTCCATGTCTTGCAGTAGGATAAGGATCCTTCTCCCCTCCCTTTTTAACAACTAGAGCAATAACTGAGGCATAGGAAAACAAGAAACTACCCATAAAAACAACAAGGTGTTGGAGTGAGGTCCAGGAGTAGCCCAAAGATCTTCATTCTCATCACAAATGACATGACAGAAGGATAGGACAAGCTTCACACTGTTCCTTTGGAGAACGCAGATCTCAGAACTATCCTTCTTCACACCCAGCAGTACTTACCTAGTTCTTCACCCTCCCTTTCTTTACACACAAACACTTTGCCTCCCAAAACAAGGTGTAGTTGAGAGGAGCTTCTACATCAGTCCAAAGGCCTGGTTCATACCCACAGTGGCTTTACACAGGTGTTGATTTCAGTACATTGATCAATGTACTTAAAACCAAAGGGCCAGCCACACAAACAAATCACCCTGAGTAACAAGTGCTCCTGCATGAGCTGCTGTGCAGTGTCTGCGTTTACCACGTGACACATGAAAGAGAAATGAGAGTTTCTCCTTGTTTACACTGAGACTCAAAAGACAACAAGGGACGAAGCGAGCAACTTGCTAACGTATAGTGAGTTTGGGGAATCATCACCAGGCTGTACTCCAACTAGCTTTTCAGCTGAAATGTGTTACTCTGTCCTCTCCAGAAGGTGCAAAGGAAGGTCTATTTGCAGGTAGCAGCTGATACTTGAAATCTTTGTCTCATTCAAGCAAGGGAGCATAATGCTCAACATCCTCACGCCCAGACAAATGCATTGACAGGACGTTTGTTGAGTGAATATTAACAGCTACTATGACTAAGGGGAGAGGATGGTTATTTATGAATGTGGCCTTCAACTAGTTAAAGATGCTGCTGGCAATGAAGAGCATTTTGCAGATGTGATCTCTTGCTTTCAGGTGTGCCTGTATTTCAAACCCACTGCTATACTGTAAATAGAATGCAAAGATTGTGAAGACCATGAAATTATCACAACATAGAATCATAGAACTGTTAAGGTTGGAAAAGACATCTGAGATCATTGAGTCCAAATCATGTCTTCAAGTGCCACATTTAGAGGTATTTTGAACACCTCCAGGGATGGAGAGTCTAACACTGCCCTAGGCAGCCTGGTCTAACACCTGACCACCTTTTCAGTGAGGAAATTTTTCCTAATATCAAATCTAAGTCTCCTCTGGCACAACATGAGCCAATTTCCTCTTGTTGTTTGGAAGAAGAGATCCACCCCTGCTTCATACAACCTCCTTTTCAGTAGTTATAGAGAGTGATAATGTCTCCCCTGAGCCTCCTTTTCTTCAAACTAAACAAACCAAGTTCCCTGTGCCACTCTTCATCAGATTTATGCTCCAATCCCTTCTCCAGCTTCGTTGCCCTTCTCTGGACACACTCCAGCATCTCAGTGGCTTTCCTGTAGTGCGGGGCCCAGAACTGAACACAGGACTTGAGGTGCAGCCTCACCACTGTCATGTACAGGGGGATGATCACTTCTCTGGGCCTGCTGACCACACTATTTCTGATACAAGCCAGGATGCCATTGGCTTTCTTAGTCACCTGAGCACACTGCTGGCTCATGGTCAGCAGCTGTCACCCAGCACCCCCAGGTCCTTTTCTTCCAGACAGTGCTCAAGCCACTTTGCCCCCAGCCTGTAGTGCAGCATGGGGTTGTTGTGACCCAAGGGCAGTACCTGGCATTTGGTCTTATTGAATCTCATATGATTTGCCACAACCCATTGATCCGGCCTACCCAAATCCCTCAACAAGCCAATGAAAACATAATGGATGACAGAAAATTCACAGCCAGCGAGTCCTAATGAAGGTTTTGAGGGTGGACTCATAGAAAGTATACCACTTCTCCTTTGGGTTCATCTTCTGTTTTCAGCATGTTTAATAAAAGAGAGAAATGGGGAGCAGAACAGAAATGTACTTTAGGTTTGGGTTTTTTTCAAATTCCATCAACTAGGTATAACCAGGGAATAAACCAATTATTATAAACCTTACCTGGTTTTATGCATTCTACAATCTGCTTTCAACACGGACTGAGACAGTTATGACTGAATCAGTGCAGAATGACTTCTGTGTCAATGGATCCTAACTATGTAATAGCCTTGTCATTTTGTAACTCGTATTACTTTGCAACATGCTGCATTTACCTTTCCACTCCATCAGTTAGAGAGCTTCTTCAGCTGCTGTCACCTCCATGTTTGAATGCTGATACATACTCATGACCAAACTTCCAACTAAAACATAGCATTGTTTTTATAATAGCACAGTATTATGTCTTGAGCACATGTCTAAAGCACTGAACTTCACAAAAGAAAAAAAGACTTTTTTTTTTCACTATTTCAAACAGCAGTATACACTTGAGTCGCAAAAAAAGTTACTTCTCCAGCAGACTGTATTTCATTAGCTGTACGGCACTAGATACAGACAGAAGAACCCTCCTGAAACACAGGACATTCTACTGGAGTATGTAACACGGACTCCAGAATGAATTCTACGCTCAGATGAAAATTTGGGGTTAAATCATTCATGCTGACGGTGAGCTAACACTCAGAGCTCACTTCCTCCTCGAAGCTGGCAAACCTAGGATGAGTTTCCTTAAGTCACAAGAGGAAGTTGCCATAGTTCTTGAAAAAAAAATAAATAAATCAGACAGTGTCAAATCTGGTGCCAGTAAATTACACTAGCAGAAATGAAATTCTGTGCTGTTTAATCTTCACAGGGATAGTAGAACAACATTCAGCACTAACTATGTAAGTATCCTTGGGAGGAACCACCTTGTCTTGTTCTCACTAATCTTGAGTAGCAGAACGTCCCTTAACTTCAGGGATATAAGAACATCCTCCAGGTTCTGGCACTTCACAAAAGTCTATTCATAACTTGTTTATTTTACTTAATTTTAAATTCTATGTTAATTATATTCCTTCAAGGGCATCAATCTAAACCTGGCACGTACCAGTTGATTTCTGGCCCAGCTTAGTAAACTGTTTCAAGCAACTGTAGTAATTTCGCATACATGTAGAGACACCAAAGGATATCATCTGAACCAACAGTTTGCTGCAAACATGATAAATAGAACTAAAAGAGCTATATGATAATCTAAAAACATTCAAAAATTGCTTAAGTCCTTGACACTGGAGGGTTTTTTTTTAACAGATACAAGTACACTTCACTTAAGTCTAGCAAACATATCCCAAGAGACAGCAAAATTTCATCAATTCAGATCTGAAAGCCAGAATCACACTCTAGCTAAAGTCTTGTAAACTACATGTTCAAGCTGGGGTGACAGTAAGAGCGTAAAACGAAATACGTCACTGAAGGAAATACGTCGCTGAAGGAACATAAGTAAGAATTCACACTCAAGTTTCAAAGCATGTTTTTCACATTTGTTGCACCTATGAGCATGAATAAGAGG
The DNA here is from genome assembly GCA_013399855.1 of Oxyruncus cristatus. Taxonomy (NCBI): domain Eukaryota; kingdom Metazoa; phylum Chordata; class Aves; order Passeriformes; family Cotingidae; genus Oxyruncus; species Oxyruncus cristatus. The sequence continues at coordinate 478,412 of VXAY01004102.1, forward strand.
CTTCTCTAAAGTTAACCAAAATTTAAAATATTTTACCTTCTTTCCATTTTCAGAGGAGTGAGAGTGAGAATCTAGAAACTCTTTCTGAGGAAGGGTGGTGAATAGCTGGTGTGACAGTTCAGCTGATTGCTCCAGCTTCAAACATTGTAAGGAAGAGCTGGAGACCTTCGATTTGAAACACATGTATGGTTTTGCAGATGATCTCTCTCAAGGGCAAGAATGAACACACAGTTCACCAAATTACCAGGAAAACAGCTATGCAAGTATATTAACTTGATTAAAGTTCTTTTACATTTGGGAGAAGTTATTCTACACTAAATAGAAGATATGAATAGAGGACTAACTCGAAGAAGCATGTCCATGTTCTCAATAGGTTATTTCATTTTCAAAAACTGACTAATACCTTGACCTCTGCTACTATTTTGACTTTGCCTTGACATTTCTTGTTTTTGCTCTCTAAAAACAACAAACATTTCTGTATATATCATTACTAGATTGTGCAGCATTTAGTATTTTCTGTTGCTTCTAGTCCTGCTGAATGGTCAAGAGCCTTGCACTTGATAGCAGATGAAGACCTAGCAGTCAGAACCATAGGCACTTCCACTGACCCAGGCTCTGATCCTGTAAGTGACAGCACACAGCTTGCACAAGCCCTACAGACTTCAAGAGACTCACACCAGCACTGTGCACAAAGGCCAGGACGCAGACCTTAAAGACTAGGCCAGCACGCAGGATAATTCTGGCAGATTTAGACTTAGGGCAAACTGGAGGTCGACGAAGATCATGTTCACGTTCATACTGCAGACTGGAAGGATTTCACAGCACTGTTATTACAACCATACTGGCTGCTCATTAAAGTTGATAACCTTTGTAACTTCACATATTAAGTATACAGCTGATAGGCAGGACATGTGGTTATATTGTACTTTAAAAATCTCAGATTGTGCACAAGCCCAAATGTTTATTTGTGACTTCAGCACTCACACCCCACGCAGCTCACTTTCAAAGCAAGAACTAAGAACAAATCACTGTTCACAATGGTTATCCAATTTTGTTTCAGGAGGACAGTAATGAGTCCACAACTTACACTTGAATTCCACAGTATCAAGCACTGGGCAAAGAAAATCCTTCAAAAACCAGTAAGACTCCTTCATCGTTTGGACATGCACAGGAAGTTCTCAGGACAAAACAAAACATGTGATAAAAGGTGCAGGAGAGGAGGCCAAAATCCCTAAGAAGTCAGAATTGGGCTTAATTTTGAAAAATAAATGAAGCAGGAAGACTGCACAAACAGATAAAATGAGAAAAAACAATCAAATGCAAAGGATGATAACTAATAAGGAGAGAATATATGCTAGGAGAGCATATATGCTCAATCAGTATGACAAGATATAGAACCTGTAATAAACAATACAGTCACATCACTGAAACTGTATTCTGTGATCAACGGAGAAATTTCTTTCCTATGTCATACCATACCAGCCATCTTGATATTTTTGTTCATTGCAGGAGCAAGGAAAAGGACCTTTAACCCATCTAAACCTAGTCAAGTGCATTACAGAAGTGAACACTGTTCTGATCTCTGATTTTAATCAGCTTCTCAAATGCTGAGCTTTCCATTTTTTTTTAAACTCATATCCAACGCCCTCAACCCTGCTTAAATGCTCCTAGAGCAGAAGCATCTCACCAGAAGCACACTCCACCAGCCAAATCTCTTTTCTGCTGGTGCAAGCTCCGCTGAACTTGCACTGCCATCTTAAAGCTAAGTTTCTTAAGTTTCGCTTTCTCTGGGTTCAGTGTACAGCACACCAACACCAAGGAGCACAGCAAGATCCTGGAGCAAGAGCTGCTGTCTTAGCACCACACCCCCACAACACCAAGCCTTGGTTTCTTCTTCAGGCCAGCACACATGCTGGTAAATCCATGCTCTCCTTCACTGAACCAGACGTGTTTAAAAGGAGACTCAACTCTGGCTCAAAAACCTTTTCCATGTGCGACTACACAGCACAGAAAAACCTGCATGTGACAGAAAAGAAACTTGACCAGAGAAGGTCAAACAGCATCACGGAAGGGCAGACAAAGAGGCAACAGACAATCCTCACTTAATATTTTTATAATGGAAACTAACCTATTTCAAGTCAGGTTGAGGTCACCATTTTAAATCAGATGTGGTAGAAACAGTAGGCTCTAAGGATAGACTGCACCTACACATAAACTGTACTCTAGATAGAAGAGCCTTGTTGACCACCTACAGAAGTACAAAACTGCCCTTTATGGAGGCACAGCCTTCTTAAAACACTTTGAAGACCACGTCTGTACTGCCAGGTCGGTACTCCACTGCACTTAGTCCCTCTTCATACCGTATGAGGTTACGTATTTCTGGGCCCATATTCCCTAATAAGGTAGCACGAATAGATTACAAATGATAATTGGATTATGAAAGCAGATGAGGCTTAGTCTACTGGAAGGGGAAAAGTAAATTTCCTACAGACATCTAAATCAAGAGATGAAACAAACAGCTTATACCACTAACAGTCCTGAAGACAAATCTGGAGAGAAAGAAACAGCAAAATTATGTTGGCAAAATAAGAGAACGATGGGAGAAACAACAAAGGAAACAGCAGCAGGGAGTACTGCTACGGCAGCGTAAAGACTGAAACATGTTTTTTTCCTGGAAACTGCGGAGAAAAAGCCTCAAACAAACAGAACATTATTACTGATGAAGGCATTTGGAGCAGTATGGGTCTAGAACCTTTCAGAAACACTGGCAATCATTGTGGCAGAGGGATGGGAACTGCCTCCAAGGAAATTTAGTGGGGGATTTTCAGAAGAGGCAAGTTCTACTCGTCAGGCTTAATGGAAACACTGCTATCTACTGCCTGCCTAGCAGAAACTATCAATCAGGCCATCTACATCCCAAGAGAAATGGGCTTAGCGTTCACCTCAGTATGGCTTGGTGCTCCTCCGCTGGTGCCAGGACAGCGGCTGCAATCTCTCTTGAAGCCAATACAGCTGGACAGAAAAAGGAAGACAAAGTGCCACACCAGCAATACAGGAGAAGAGTTGCTTAAAAGGCAAGTTTTCCTACACCCCTCATGGGCTGTTATGCTTCTCTCTAGCCTTTGCACAGTTTAGCAGATCTTTTGCAATGGTAGGCCTGAAGTTACAAAAATGTGCTTTGAATCCCATTTGCACATTCTGCTACGCCACAACAGCACATTCAAATGACTCTAGCAATGTATTTTGAACAAGTTGCACACAGAACATCCAATATAGGATTTCCTCTTTCTCCTGCCCATCCCCTTCCTGTGTGTTTACCAAAAACTTTCACTTCCTCAGTGACACTGACACCAGCTCTGGCAACCACTTAACCCTGGTTCTCCAGCTCTTGTCCACTCACACCTAAATCACAGCTACCCCAGGGCATTTAGCACTTACTGAAGGGTTTTGAAAATCCCATCAAAACACCTGATAAGGCTGGGGCTGCCCTGGAGAAAACCATTTCCTCTCCACTACATCTAATGAATGTAATCCTCACGATGCTAGCAAGGGATACTCAAGCAAGCAATTTCAATAAATTCAACAGATGTGGTACTAACCAGATCTTTCCCTATTCAGTTAATACTACCAGGAAATATTTTCTTTGTCTGAATAGAGTAATACCTACCTAGTCATAGGTCAGACCTGTGTTATCATTACACAGGAATTCACTCAGACATATTCTTTAACTTTTGATACTAATTTTGTTCTAAGCACCTAGCACAGTCATATGTGGAAAGAAACCTGCTTAGCAGACAAATATACTTCTGCACTAATGCCTGATATAAAACCTAAGTAATTAATAAAAAAATTATTAAACAGGTTTGTATACACTTATATACAAACTAACGAAGGAAACATGAAAGGCAAAGCAATATATTGTAGATGCCACATCAGAAAGCTGACTTAACAGATTGTTTTTGTTAATGAACTTCCTGAAACAGCTTTCTGTTAAACCAACAAAGAAGTAGTTAAACACACCTCTCAGAGGGAATCCATTCCCTCCAAACTTTTATCATTTCCATACTTTGAGCAGCCTGCTAAAACAGAGAAAACTGCAAAAAGTGCCATTCCAGAAGAGTAGCTGCATCCCATACTTCAGCCCCTGTGGTGAGCTATCACATTTTCCAGTCTAAGATTGCACTATTTCCTATCACAGCTGGCCTTGGCAAATTAAAGTAGCAAATTCTACAACACATCAACCACAGGAAGAAGTAGCCTCATGCCTCCTGCAGCAGAGACCATAGAGGAAGAAGGACACTTTGTTCAGACTGTTTATCATTTGAGTCCTTTGAACCGAAGAAGATAGTACACTGAGCAAACACAGGAACCAATTGTAGATACTTAAGATGCCAGCAGTTTGAAAAAGACAGGCAATGTTGACCTAAGAGAGAGCAATTGCTGGCCTGAATGATACTAGTCTCCCCTTTTTTCCCCGCAGAGAAATGAGATCTAACCATTACCCCCTCCACTCTTCCCTGGTCTCACTCTTCTCTACCAGCAAAGTGTAACTGCCAAAATACCCTCTCTCTTCTGATGTTTGGCTGACAAAAATAACTGATCTATTTACCTCTATGAGTATTTCTTTAGGGCATACAACAAATACAAGTATCTCATAAATATTTGGAGGAAATGGTTCCAGGACAAGAATAATTCCGCCTTTGCGTTTTGTTCCATGAACCCACATTTTTCAGGAAAGATGCTGAACACAAATGTGAGTGATTCAGTCTCGGAAATTACAGCATTTAATGACAATGTCAACAGGAAATGTATTTGAATCAGGCAAAAATAAATATGAAAGCACAGACCTTTGCATCCTTCCCTGAAGGACAATGAAGTTTAAACCAGGAACAGTCACACTAAGGACAGTGACACTGCATTTGTCTTTTATTAGTAGATGCTAATTTCTTTGAGAAGGTACCACTACTGTTCACAGGGCAGCAGTCTCCTTCTCCCTGTATGCGTCACTAAAGACCGTTCTCATACGAATGTAATTTTACATTTTTTATCTACATAGTTTCCTGTGGTATGGCTTTGCAAGTCTCTAAGCCTTTCTCTCTGTAACATCTGTATCACTCCTTCGCTCTCATGAAAGAGGGGACAGAATAAATGGGAAAACCAGGAAGTAGGAATATGATCAGCGGGAGAAAAATCCTAATTCTCAGCTGGGTAACTGGTTTTTCTTCAGAATAAAGCTGTTCTTCTTAGTGATGGATACCCTAAAGGGGTAAAATTTTAATAAATACTACTTAACCGTGTCACATGGTTTGGTGTAATTATGTACACACTGGGCTCCACAGCTTCAAAAGGAAGTATCACCCCCTGCATACAAAGCTCGCACAACCCTGAGGATCACCGGCCCATGGATTCTGCTCCCATCCTTTGCATTAGCACATGACAGCTCACATCCTTCAGGGATCACTGTTGCTGCAGACATACACCTCTGTGTACAGCCATGCTACTACAGCAGAGTGCTAGAAATCCTAGTCTATGCCTATTGCTCACCCTATGCCTTTATTTATTTATTTATTCATTCATGCCCTATCTACGTGTCTTCTGCATTTGTTTAGTTTTGCAAAGGGCTCCCTAAACCCCAAGAGTGCAGAAATAAAGTCGCATGATCCCTCAGAATATGCACATATGGAAAGGAGGAGGAGAGATCCCATCCTCTCCCCAGATCACCTAGCCCTCTGACAAAAATAAAAACTGGTTCATGGTCGACATGTGTTCATCTCAAAACCTCAAAGATTCCCATTAAGATTCCAAGTAAAGTATAGGCAGGAAAACATCTCCTTTATGTGACAGAAATAGAATCGCATCTGAGATTAAAGAAAGCAGTTCTTAAACTTTCCCAAATAACTACGTGGAGGTCAAATGTTGCTCCCTGATGTGCACCACAAGAAGGGCCAGATGTAGCATTTCTGGTCTTCTGAGACACCTCACTGAAGGTCAGGTACTAAGCTGATCTTAATCAAAGTCCAGGTCCAGGAGGACTTCGGACTTTTTTTCATTGCCTGTTTTAGGAATTGCTTCCCGCAACACTTGCAGTTCTATGATGCCATTAAGCTTGCAGGAGTCAATAAGGCCAAAGGAAAATAGGTTACTTCAAGTACACCGATAAATTGGAAGGGGGAAGTATTACAAAATAGTTATTTGTACATTCATAAATACTTATATATTCATAAATACATGCAAGGAATAATTTCACATGTATAGAAACTCTCTTGAAAGGGTAACATTAAAAACCAGAATATTAAACATCTTAAAGGCAATGAGGTTTAACTTTGTATTGGAAAGTTTCACAACTCATTGCCATGTCAGAAAGAGTCATTACACAACTCCACTGGTCAAGGGACTTACAAAAAAAGGCCTAAACTTTACCTTGTCCTCTGTATATTTATTTTGGAAAAAACCCTTATTTACTCAAAAATAGAGAAAAGACTAGCTTCAAATTGACCAGCTACTATACAAAGATGATCATTCTATATCATCATGGTTAAAAAAATAATATATCTCAACAACACATAATTAAAATAGATTTTATGTTATTAAATCAAGGATTCTTTTCTAACTAGTCTGTAGCTCACAAAGCTGAAATGGAGAAAAAAAAATGCTATAAATCTCGGAAGAGATCCATAGAATGAGATATCTGTTGATCTCAAAGTTCATTAATTCCAATAATTTCGTAACATCCTATTAACAGTATCTAACTGATTTTTAGGCTGTTGCTACTTTTTCAGAGAAAACTGATTTTTTCTCATCCATACTTTGAGTGTTGTTGCTAGTACCTTTTAAAAGTCTTTTACACATAAAAGACATCTACTCTGCCCTCAGTGCTGGGTGGGAAACAAATCACACAAACACAATTTGACTATCCTTTTGGTAAAACTGAGCTACATTTTCCCAACACAGCTTTGCAATTTCTCAACACAAATCTTCCGCTTTTTGTTTTAATAACTCTACAGTGATATTATGATGAGTGCAGACTTACCGACGTGGCACTTGTACTTTACAGATACTTGCAACTAACATCAATATTTCTAAATTACGGAAGTATTACAGTAGCTTCATTGGATCAAGCTAAAAAAATGTAATTTTCAATTTGTATTACAATGTGCTAAATTACATTAGGATCGGCAGACTGTTTTTCTTTTTTCAAAGGTGGGAACTAAAGGCAGGTATACTGATTACGGGTTTCAGATTAAACCAGCTTTGTGCTGCCTATGTATATCCACAGGAATATGATCTGGTTAAACAAGTTTTAAGTGTTAATCCCTTTGGTCTTTAGTGCCAACAGAAGGTAGCAAGGCAGCAGGATGAGTTCTTGCTAAGGCATTCACTGCAAACACTAGAAAGATGCAATTTCAACAGAAACTCTTTACTGCTTTACTGAAGGTATGACATCAACTCCTAAACTAAAACTGATAGGAGAAAACCCCTCTAGATCATTCCTTAGGCATACAGTACCATTACAAGAGCAGTCTGCAAGAAACTCCATGCATCAAAAATCATAATACCATTTTCTCATCTGTCCTTTAATTCAGAGCACATTTGAACATAGAGTTAAGAGGAAGCAGCTTTAGCTTGGAAGACACACCAGGAATTACTCTCCTAGAAAAAAAGCAGTGTAACAAGGAATATCTAGGAGCCACTTCACCTCAGCCTAGGCTATCGCTTTGGTTTGAAACGCTGACTGGAGACTATAATCAGCTAATTTCACACACTTCCCGGCACGAAACAGCCCGAAAAATACCCGAACCCCCCAGACCACAGCAGAAGACAAGCAAAGGGGTACGAGACAAACCATGCTTCTGAGAATGATAATTTTATCCCAAATGCACCATTTCCCTTAAGACCCCATCCAGTCCTACCGGGAAGGTCGGGCGGCAGCGGCACCTCCTCGCGGGGGCAGGAGCGAGGGCAACCCTGCCGGAAAGCGCCTGGTACTCCCGTACCGCGCCGGGGCGGGGGCACGGAGGCAGCGGGGCGGGCACCCCCCGCTCCTGCCCGCAGCACCCCGCGGGTGAGGCGGGGAGAGCCGGCACCGCTGCCCCTCGCCGCTCCCGGGGGAAGGCACTTACTTTCCCGGGTGCGCAGGTTGGGCGGCAGCGAGCGAACTCCGCGGTGAGCGCCGGGGCGCGGAGCGCGGGGTCCCGGGGCGCTGCTCTGGGTGTGCGGGAGGGGCGCGGCGCTGCTGCCCCGCCGGCCGGGACAGGGGAACGGCCGGGCAGGAGCCTCGCCCGGCCCGCGGTTGGCTCACGGCCCGCCGGGTGACTTCCTGCTGCCGCGGCACATTTGCATGCGGGGCTGCGAGGGGACAGCGCGGAGAGGGGCAGAGCGGGGGGCGGCCCCGGCCCCGGCCCCGGCTCGGCGGCTCCGGGCGGGGAGGCAGGCGCAGCTCCTCCGGCTGGAGCAGGGAGCGCCGCGCGCAGGGGGGCTGTGGTGGGGGCGAGGTGGGACAGGGGATGCGGGATCTGCCCCAGCCGCGCTGCCGCAGGGGAGCGAGCGCCTCTGCGCCCCAGAGCGAGCTTCGTGAGGGAAGCGTCCCTCCACTAAAAGTTACAGCTAAATAAAACGGCGTTAGTCTGAGAGGCGGATCAGAAAAGGCTTTGTTCCACCAGCAGCCTATAAAACACCTTGAACTCCAAAATTCCACTGCAAGCATCTTCTAAGGTCCTTTGGAGGCTGGGTTGGGAGAAACAAAGAACAAGTAAGCTTATCTTTGAAATTTTCTTTTGTTTTAAGAATGATTTACTAGCCTGATGAAAAGTGAAATAAAAATTTCACAGGTCAGCAAAACAGGAAATATGAATGCGTGGACGTAACAGCCAGAGGATGCAGCTGAAAACCTCTACAACAACTAGAGTCAAGGTGTCATGTATGTGCTGCCAGACCACATGGGAAAGTTCAGGTCACGGAGATTTCAAAGGCAGAATATCAAAAGAAAAGCATTTAAGCTTTCCATACTGAATGTTGACAATAGCATGTGAAGTTTGGGGAACGGTCAAAGTTGTACGAAATGCAAGATATTCAAAGGTACCTCTGTGCGCTTTCCTGAAGTCCACCAATACAGTCTAACTGTGAGTTGAAGTAGACGGGGAGCTGGTGAGGATTTGTAAGGGGGCATACAAATAGCTGCAAATAACTCAGTGCAGCTCACACCCTACTGAGTTTAGGAGAACTTGAATCATGTCAATAGGACTTACAGATCTTCAGTGCTGATGTAAAGGCCTGCCACTCATGGTGATGTGCAATTGGCACAATCCCTTCTCTCTAGTGTGTGCTGCAGTCCTGCCTTGGACTGTGACTCCAGCACACAGGCTTGATCCTATATAGAAGAGACAGTCTGTAGAAACAGCAAGGCCATAAGCTGTTGCATTTCTTAATCAGTCCCAGATATCCCTGGGCATCTCTAAAATGCAGTGGGCAATAGTTTCTGGTATTCTTTTAATTGTATTGTAAGTTATTAAAATAACATAATGTAGATACTGAATATAACTATTCTAAGGTGAGACAGTAAGGAATTCCTCAATAATTAATAAAAAGTTGGCATTAATAAAAGTTGGTAAATGTTTTCTCCCTTCCCCCAACTCATGTAAAGGTGTATAATAACAACAACAACAAACAATAAACCAAAAAAAACCCAACAAAACAAACCACATAACAACCTTTTTACATATGACAAGTTTATACAAAAAGGAAAGCTCTGACTAAATATACATTGTCTTGGGTTTGGAGATTTTTTTTTTGTAGGAGATTTGGATCCCAAAGGTTTATGTAAAATGAGCTATTTCTGTTTGGAAGTTCACTGTTAGAGCATCATGTTTCCATTTTCTCTATGGGGTAAGTACCTTAATATTGTATCCTTCTTCTTGGAGAAATAGGGTACAGATCCCACATCTGTCTTGTTCTCCCTCCTTTCCTCCTTATTTCTTCATTTAATTATCAGGTATTCCACTTGGTTTAACGCTCACCTTCTCCTATCAAAGCATTAGTGAAAATAAAATTTAGTTTTATAAGTGCATAATAGAGTCCAGAAGTCTAGTAGAATACACTCGTGCCTATAATGTAAATAATTTGGAAAAATAAAAGAGGTGCTGAAATACCCTTAATAGGCTGCTGTGCATTAGTAGATTGAGAAGGTGTAGCACAAACTCATCAGTTCTGCCCTGAAAGAAGTAATATGAAAAAGGGTTAGAGAAGAATAAATACACTGTGCTTCACAAGAAATAAAAACAAAGATGTTAGTATAATTTGAAGTAAGTTGTGGTTTTGTGTATCTTTATTGCCATTGCTTAGAGGAATACGTACAAAATCTAGAAAGCATAAGCAGAAAAGTAATTCTCTCATTATATATTCATCAAAAGGGAAAAAGAGCTGATTCCAGCCTCCCTTACATCTGTAGATCAGCTGCTTTTCACATGTTTTAAATGTCTTTGTATACAGATCAAGAAAGTTGGAGGGAGGTGGTATAAAATGTGGTAAGAACTGAACTTCAGGCTTGTCACTGAAGTGGAAGTCCTTGTAGGAAGGACTGTGAGTCACGTTAGCCAACCAGTGTTCATGCTCAGCAATTGATTTTCCGCTTTGGGAAGGTTTGAATCCCAGACAATGTCTCTACTGCTGAATTAAGTAAGGCTGCAAGGCTGTGCTCCAGCAGGGAGACCAACTGGCAATGCAGGAGTCCATGTCCATGCTCTTGGCACCCAGAACATGGGGACTACACCAAACTGGCCCATGTGGCCTGGTTTCTGCTGGGTTAGAGTTCATTTTCTTCTTATTAGCTGGTGCAGTGTGGTGGTTTGGTTTTAGCATGAGAGTAATGCTTATAACACACTGCAGTTTAGTTGTTGCTCAGTAGCGTTTACCCTAAGTCAAGGACTTTTCAGGTTCCCATGCTCTGGCAGCAGGCATGTGCACCACAAGCTGGGAGAGAGCACAGCCAGGACAGCTGATCGGAACTAGCCAAAGGGATATTCCATACCTCAGAATGTCATGCTCAGTATATAAACTGGAGGGGGGAATTTCCCAGGAAGGGGCCAGTGAAGGCTCAGGAATGGGCAAGGCATCAGGCAGTGGGTGGTGAGCAACTGTATTGGGAAGCACTTGTATTTTCTTGGGTTTTATTCCTCTCTCTCTCTCCTTTACATTGCAGTTATTATTATTAATAATAATAATGTTGTTATTATTGTTATCATTATCGTAATTACTCGTATTATATTTTATTTTGTTTCAATTATTGAACTGTTCTTATTTCAACTCTTGAGTTTTTACTTTTTTCTGACTCTCCTCCCCATCCCACTGGGGAGGGAGAGTGAGCGAGCAGCTGCGTGGTAGTGGGGTAAGCCTGTTGCCAGCTGGGCTTAAACCACAGCACCATGTTTACTTCCAAATCATCTCTGGAATTTTTTGAGAGTGGTAAGTGGCCTGGGCCAGGGATCAGTCCAGCAATTTGTCAGTAGACTCAGAGCACTGTACATCGCCCTGTAGGGTCCAGACCAATCCAGCTACATACCCATGTAGGTAGCTGCTGATCGCTGTTTGGATTGTGTCCAGGAGCGTGAAGTTGCACAAACTGTGGGGAAGAGTGGCTCTGGGCAGTAAACCAAACTTTGTCATGGACAATGAAAGCAGGCAGCAAACTTCACTCTATATTTTATATAGTCCTTAATCTTCCTTGTTGCAGAGTACTTTCTGCAGTATGCTTAAATGCATAGCCTGAGCTTAGCTCAGTTGGTAAGAGCACGGTGCTACTAAGTCATGGGTTTGATCCCTGGATGGGCCATTCACTTAAGAGTCAGACTCAATGATCCTTGTGGGTCCCTCACAACTCAGAGTATAATACAAGAATTTTAAAATAACAGAAGCAGTAATAGAAAAATAATAGACTGTTATTAAAGCATAAGTGGCACAGACAGGATAGCAATTTGAGAGAGACCCCAAGAAACACCTGAGTTCATTCAATGAAAAAAAAACACAGGGAAAAGTTCACTTTGTACAAAATTAGGTTTACAAGGATTTAAATTCTTCACAGAAGAAGAGGCAAAGATAGAACAAAGACACATGTGAAACTAAAACACTGAGGTGTGTATGAGCCAGAGTTTTGGAAACTCATTCTCAATTTGTTAACAGGGAAAAATGTCTTTTCTCTAGAAATCCCAGCATTTGCATGGTCACCATTGGCATTGGTTTTCTGTATATTATTTCTTCCTCAAGGCATTATCATTAAGTAGTTAAAGTCCAAATTGTCAACCTAGTTTATAATAATGTAGCAATTTTAAAATAAGTACTGAAGAGTGGATTACAAAAAGTGCAATCCAGGTCAGACGTTCTTCACCCAATATTGTTGCAGAAAAAAAAAAAACAAATCCCCAGAAAATAAAAGCAGTATGTTTTGACATTTTTTTCATCATTTTCTTTCTTATTGTAATGTGTTCTTATTTCCTACTATTTTAGAGAAAGTCATGTTGACCAGTGCAAGAAGAATATTTACAAATTTGATTCTAAGAAATGTGTTCTTCATGTGATAAAGACGGGTTGCTTTTATTTGTTCAAGGAAAAATAATATAGGAAATAAATTTTACTTTCACACGTGAGGCAATAAGTTGCACTTTGATATGTGGGTATTCATCAATTCCTGTTCTTGTTTCCAGATTGGAGCCTGGGAAAACAAGTTTTGCAACACTTAGGAGAAATGGAAAGAAACAAACAAAAATAATCTTAATTTCTAATGGAAGTTCCATTGTGTTTATTTGAAATGTATCACACAATAATTTACAATCTTGACTAATTTTATGATGAAAATTTTGGAAAATATTTAAAAATACTTTGGGGAATAATGCACAGGTCCCTCTACTGACCTGTTGTTCAAACTAACACTACACATACTCAGTAGGCTAAAGCTAGGAAAGCTGGCATCTTTCCTGTAGGCAGTGGTACACCTAATGCATAGCCACTTACATTTTATTACACTGATATTTTCTGACCATAAATCCTAAATTCAGCCTTTTTTGTTTTCATCTTGTTACTTCCAATTCCCATGAACAACTCATAATATTACAGTGCATAGAAAAAGTGCTTGTATTCTCATTCTGGAAGTTAATAAAAGCTGCTCCTTCTGCCTTTGCTGATTTTAAGTATTTTATTCACCTGTTTTTATACATAGGAATCTTTTCCATTTTGTTCCCATTTCTTTCATGACTCTGAACAGAACAGTTGCTATTTAGTGAATCAAGATGCATCCAGCACTGGAAACCAATTTGAGAACCATCTGGAATGAACTCGTTTGTGTTGGTGGGATAGTATCCTGAGTAACCTGATGGAGACTGCAAATGGTCTGCATGGACTTTATAGAATATTCCAATTGCCTTTCTGTCGAAATGGCAGCTCAAATAAAGTGTTGTTGTGGTTCTCATGAATATCACCTTACCAAGCCAAGAAAAGCAGCTGGACCGATGGTTCTTCACAGCTCATTTGGATAGGCGATGAGAAGGGTGAGCTGGAAACAAGTTGTTGCAGGAGGCCTTTGCTTTCAAAGATTTGTTGCCATTTGCAGACACCCTTATTGGTCTGAAGAGGCTAATAAAGAATGTGTTTAATTGATTATTAATTAAGTACACAGTTCTGTGATCACTAATATGGAATTACCCGAAAGAACAGATTTGAGCTAATTCAGGAGCGGGTGTGTGATCATTTCAAATTAGCAAGATCACACAGTGGTGATATTTTGGTTTGCTTGTTTGTTTTCTGCCTTGTCCTTGGGGCATTACACCTAGTATTGCCAGCCTGGATGGGCATCCAGCCTGCATCTTGCCTGTGGTGCACCACACGAATTGTTAGTTCAGAAACAACATGGTATTTCTGGAGGCAGCTTCCGCAGTGGGCTGCTGTGGAAGAGTAGCTTTCCTTTTCCAGGATTAGGCGTTTGCTACAGAAAATTTCCTTGTGGAAAGGCACTGGACCATCGTTAGCATTGCTGCCGTGCTCAAGTTGCTCTTTAACAGCTGCAGTAGCAGTAGGCAGGTAGTCCCATTCCTGGACACAGACAGACAGCAGTATGAAGCATCCATGTGCCACATGCAGCTTTCATTTTCCTCGGGGAGAAGAACATCAGGCAACGTACGTTGATGTTGAGTTAATGACATCAAAGCTGGCAGCACTGAGGGAAAAAGTTTGGTACCAGTTAAAGTTACCAAACCCTTCCCCTTATTGCACAGCATTTGTGAGAAGCAGCTCTTATCTGGGACAGCACATAGTTATCACTGGAGCATCTCTGGGCATCAAGAAGATTGCCTTGGTTATATAAAACCTGGAAACATCTAACTTTTGCTGGTACATTACCCATCAGCTTGGGCTTGGGAATGTGACAACTACCTGTGTTGGTGAGGCTTCAAAATGTCTGTGCAGCATGTTTAAAAGGTTGCTGGAGAGCTACTGAACTGCCCTTCCGAACCAGGCTCTCTTTTGCCTGCTGTGTCCTTCATAAAAACTCAGAAAGCCAAAATAGCAGGTGGTGGCCAGGTAGGAGTGTGAAAGTGGAACTACAGCCAGTCCCTCCACCAGCTGTAGCTTGATCATTTCCTGTGAAATTTGAGAGGGTCACATTGTCAGGGACAACCTGACTAATCGTTTTCTGTTAAGTGGTTGACAGCTGTTTGCTGTAACTTGAAATCGTGCATATGTCAGACACGAGTAATAAATCAACTTTTCTCTGACTTTCCTGTTTCCAGTTGTTGTTTTACCCTGAAGCCCTTTGTATCCCGTTCTTGGAGCCAGGCCCTACTGGCTTTGGAATCCCAGCTGTGCCATCCCATCCATTGCAGCTCTGCAATGGTCTTTGCCCCAGGCTTTGAAATGTTTGAAATTTCAACCCTGAACACCTGTAATGCCACTCAGCCCTGCTGTGAGATCCCCCAAAAATGCTCTCAGCTGGAAACAAAAGTAGGAAGTAATTGAAAAACAAAGGCAAAAAGAAAATCAAATCTTGAACAAAACTAGAAACAGAAACTATTTTCACACACACTTGGAGTGTGGAAGATGGGCATTACCAGAGTTCTTGTCCTGGATCAGCTTGTAGCAAATATCTCATAGAGTGTCTCCTGTGGGCAGTGCCTGCTCTAGGAGGAGTTGTTCCTTAGCAACTGCTGAGCCTCAGCTAAGTTAACTGATGTGGAGGTGTTTAGGGTAGGATATGAAGGGGTCAGGAAGGCTAAGTCTGAGGTAGCAGGAGATTCTGAGAAAGTAGGAATTACTAATGTTAATTATGGTGTAACCAACCTATTCTGAGTCTATATTAGCACACGTGATCTCACCAGAGGTTGTATTTGTCACCTGGCTCCATTCTTTGGATGTCCTAGGATACTTTATTTAGTTGAGGATGAAGGCTGTTCTCTCTTGCCATCACATCTTTATTGCATCCACACATTTGCTGCCACAGAACTGCTGAGCTTACTGGTTACCATGCATACTCTGTGCTTGCTGTTCTGTTTTTTTGCCACAGTTAGCAGAATTGGTTTTGTAAGTGAATAAAAGTAATCCTTCTTCTTTCCTTATCTAAACAAGTCATGCAAGTTTCCAAAGGTTATTTGAAAATGTACACCAGCAGCTCCTGCCCTGCCTAGATCAGCTCAACTGGTGGCGGCTTTTGTGTGCATATTCTTTGGATAGTTGGGTCCTTAGCTGTGAAGGGCTGCGGATTGGAGTGAGGGATGACAAAACTATGTTGGTGTTTTGGGGAAAAGGAGACCTCCTAGGATGATTGAAGCATATACGTTTCTGAAGGATACATGGCATGACCTACTGCCTTTGAGACAGAAAGTGGACTTACAATAAGGTGAATGGCAGCAAAGGCAGATTGCTCCACTGGTGACATCCCTTCTACTTTACAGACAAGACTAACTCTTGAAAATGTGGTAAGTGGCACTTTCCAAGGGAGGGGACTTCTGGGGATTAGAGAGCAATACTGGGACACACTGCAATCACAGACCTGGAAGGCTTGCAGAAATATGACATGCAATTCAACCTGACACACGCTATGGTGGTGTGGGGGTCAGGACGCACTGGGTATAATGGGGAGGTACCATAGAGCACAAGCCTGGGACAAACCAAGGCAGAAGCCTCTGGTACAGACTTATGGGCATGCAAGAGTTAGGGAGCAGCATTCCCTGTGTGCTAGTTTGTTGGTATAGTACTTGGGACCAGAGTGAACACCTAAAAAATGCTAAGATAACCCAGGAAAAGAGAAAAAAATAAAGCCTTCTTGGAGCACTTGTGAATAGACTGGGCTTTTGGCTACCAAGACTGTTTAATTTCTCCTTGACTGTCTTTTCCATGTGGGCAGTTTTTGTGGTCAAATTTGTCCTCTACCTTAAAGTGAGTGGTGTACTCAAGTATAACAAAGGAATACATATATTCTATGACATGGAATCCCTTTTCTTCTCTGAATGTATGTGTAGGTCGCTGCTTAGGATATGGCCCATAATGACACCATAATGACGGTAAAGCTGTCAGCACCCATCCTTTCCTTTCCACCGTTGCCCCTATCCGCCTTGCAGATTTCTTCGGGGGTGTATCTTTTGCCCTGAACTTTCCCAAGTCCCTTTGATGTCCCCACTGAAGCATCTGTGGGAAATGGTGAACTGTATCTTGCTATGTACTGCCTACAAAGGTCTGCAGTGTGGTCCAGCCTAAGGGGTGGTTTCTGAGGAATGCCAGCTATATTTATGGCTTGCACAGATTTATGGCTTGACTTCAGCTAGCTTAGCTGTGAGTCAGTGACAGTGATGTATTAGCAGACTGTGTGTGAGAATGCTGAGGCAAAGACAAGGGTTAAGGAAAAGATCTGATGAAGAGATGCGAGGCAAGGCAGGAGTCTAGGGTAAGATCTATGACAATGAAGTCTGACTGGTGAGTGTCCAGTAGAGACAGCAGCACATGTAAGATGAGACTTTAGCGGGTTACATCCAAAGATAGTTATCTTGGAATAGGGTGGAGGCAAGAGGGTATTGGGGCAGATTCTTGGGGGGGTGGTAGCTGTGAGAGAGACACTGAATTTATACTACAGCAAAGCCAGCTTAAAATTGATTGATAAATATTTAATCCATCAAAACATTCTACTGTATGTATCAGGGCAGTGTTTTGTATTAGATAGCCACTGCAGTGATGGTCCATTAGTGTTTAAAGCGATGTTTACTGTTGTGTTGAACAACAGCCTTGGAGGCAAGGGTGACACTATAAATACAACTCAAATGTCAAAAGCAATTTCAGACTGAGCTCTGGAAGGATTAGGCTATTGTTGTAGATGGCATGCCTGTTAAGAGATGTCAGCTAAGTTAATTTTCATCCATATGAAGTAAATTGACAAGCATATGGACAATTTTTTTCCTGTGGTGCATACTGTAACATTAAATATTATTCACAACTTTCATTAACAAGTAAAAAAGTTCACGCTACAAACATGAGGTTATCAGACCAACCTGCGATGAGGTCTCATACGTGTGCACACACTGCTGTCACTGAGGCAACCCTCTTGCTCATAAAGGATTACATTTAGGCAATCTGGTACTCAGCGGTAAATCAACCTCGCTCACAAAAGGAAACACAGACGTGCACTGTGCACTCCCCAAACCAACAGAGAGGCATGCATTGCATTAGGCATGCAAATTGCTTAATGATAAGTATGGCTAATTCGCTATTTGTGTGTCTATAACAGCATTTCTTCAGGTGCAACTGAGGGGGCTTGTGAAATGTGCAAACCCAGGGACAAACTGAATTAACCCAATCTTTAACATTCTTAACTATGTGATACAGAGTAGATTCTAATCTGATTCTAATCTACTACGTAAATTACTGTAGAAACAGTTTTTCCAGCCTTTACAACTTGTGTTAAATAAGACTGTTGAAAGTAAATATGAAAAAACCCACATTATTTTGGACCCAGAAAATCAAAAGGATAATACATCTTTTCCAAGTCTTTCACCTCCCAGGAAGACCCCCAGATAGCGAGGTACAAGGATGGTGTTGGTCATCAGAACTGTCCAGAAGATGTGTAGCTGCTAAGGAACTCCCAGCACCTTGGATATTGTCACCAAAAGAGCTCACTTGGATTCATACAATCATAAAATGGTTTGGGTTGGAAGGGACCTTCAAGATCATCTAGTTCCAAGCCCCTGCCATGGGCAGGGACACCTGTCACTAGACCAGGTTTCTCAGAGCTGCATCCAGCCTAGCCTTGAACACTGCCAGAGATGGGGCATCCACAACTTCTCTGGGCAATCTGTGCCAGTGCCTCACCATCCTCACAGTAAAGAATTTCTTCCTAATATCTAATCTAAACCTGCTCTTTCAGTTTGAATCCATTCCCCCTTGTCCTATCACTACATGTTCTGGTAAAAAGTCCCTCTCCATCTTCTTCAAGGCTACCTTCAGGTACTAGAAGGTCACAAATAGGTCACCCTTAAATCTTTTCTTTTCCAGGCTGAACAAACCCAATGCTTTCAGCCTTTCCTCATAGGAGAGGTGCTCCATCCCTTTAATCATCTTGGTAACACTCTTTTGAACTTACTCCAGCAGGTCAATGTCCTTCCTGTGTTGGGAGGACACCAGAGCACTCTACGTGGGGTCTCACAAGAGTGGAGTAGAGGGGCAGAATCAGCTCCCTTGGCCTGCTGGCCACGCTGCTTGTGATGCAGCCCAGGATACCACTGGCTTTCTGGACTGCAGGCACATATTGAGGCGTCACATCCGGCCTCTCATCCACCAGCACCCCCAAGTCCTTCTAGGCAGGGCTGCTCTCAATCTCTTCATCCACCAGCCTGTGTTGATAACAGAGGTTTCCCCAACGCAGGTGCAGCACCTTGCACTTGGTCTTGTTAAACCTCAGGAGATTCCCATGGGCCCACTTCTCGAGCTTGTCCAGGTCCAGCTGGGTGGCATCCTGTCCTTCGGGTGGGTCAACTGCACCACTCAGCTTAGTGTCATCTGCAAATTTGCTGAGGGTGCACTCAATTCCTTGGTCTATGTCATTAAAGAAGGTCCCAATACAGACCCCTGAGGGGCACCCCATGTCACTGATGTACACTGAGACTCTGAGCCATTGACCACCACCCTCGAATACAACCATCCCATCAATTTCTTATCCATCTAGCAGTCCACTCATTAAATCCAGCTCTCTCCAATTAAGAGAGAAGAATGTTGTGGGAGACTGTGTTGAAGGTTTTACAGAGGTCCAGATAAATGACATCTGTAACCCTTCCCTTGTCCACTGATGTAGTCACTCAATCGTAGAAGGCCACTAGGTTGGACAGGCAGGCTCTTTGTGAAATTCCATTGCTTTCAGGCTCTTAAATGAGACACAGTTGACCATATCTGACACTGGATGTTCTCCTACTTCTCTGACTTCTGATTTCCTCTTCAATTTGGCATTTAGACTTTATAAGAGTATATAGAACTATGAAGATTTCCTCTCTTTCTGGATATTTTCAAATGCTCAAGATTTTTAAAAATGGGAAAAAATCACAGCAGAGGTAGATACTTCTTAATTTGCAGGTGTTGCTGAAAATGTAAAATATCTCTTGACCGAGTAATACACTAAATGATTTCTCTAAAACCAGAAATGTGCACACATTTTAAAACATGGTAGCTGCTGTCCCACTGCTTGGTAACATTACTCAAAATGTTGCTCTCCTTTGCCATCACCTCCACACGAGTGTAGTGCATTGTCAGGGACTGACATTACCCGGCCTCCAAAGTACCTGCCTGCCCTGATGTGTCAAATCCATGTCTGCCAGCTACAGTGACGGGGTCACTGAGCAACAGCCAGTTGATCCATCAAGCTCATGATCAGAGGAATGGTTCACAGCAGTCCTGAAGCACTAGAAGAAATGGCTGTGACAACCCTGATGACTATTTTGAGCAAAAACTGTCAAGTGACTCTTATGAGAGTGGATTCCAGAAATGAGTATATTGCAAAACAGATGGGAATGTGGCTGCACAGCAAGTTAGTGGACATGCCTTCTCTGTTAAAGAAAATTAAGGAATTGGAGCCTGGGCATCACTATCTGCCACCCCCACATCTGTGTCTCAGAGTTATTTGTCTTAGACACCTGTGTCTGTGAGAGAATAAGTCTAGTGCAAAACCCAGAATCACTAACTATCTTATGTGAATAACCTCCCATTTCATACTCTCCGTAATTTATGCACATCACTGCAAAATTAATTAGATTTTTAGTAAGCCATTTTTGAGAGAAACCCACATCAACACTAACCTTTGAAATCAATCAGTGGAACAACAGTCTCTCAGATAAAAGCTTTTTGGGACAGATTCAAAGATGCTCTAGCCGAAGAGCTACTACAGGGTACAGCTGGAACTACATGGCCACTTTTCTCATGCTATTTTTTTGCCTTCCTATGTTCCATTTTCTTTTGCATGAAGCATCCTAATTGCTCTGGGCTTTGGTTTTTGAAGGTTTCCCTCCTTGTTCTCTTTATTCTTTTACCTTTTCTCCTATCCTATTATCTTTCACCTCTTATTGACAGCGATCGATTTGCAAACTGGCGCTGATTCAGCAGAGGGCCACAAAGATGATTAGAGAACTGGATCACATGATGCATGAGGAAAATCTGAGACCTGTGTTCATCATGGAGAAGAGATGGCTCAGTGAAGTTCTAATCATACTCTTCAGCTACTTGAAGACGTGTTACAGAGAAGAAGGTACCGGATTCTTGGATGTGCAGAATGAGATGATAAGATGCAATGGCCAAAGTTATGGCAGTAAAAATTCCAGATGGATCTAAGGAAAAGTATTTTCTTCATGTGGGTGGTTAAATGTCCAAGTGCCCAGAGAGCCTGTAGGATCTCCATCCTTGGAGATACTCAAAACTCCAAGACAGGGCACTCCTCAACCTAATACAACTTTGAAGGTAGCCCTGATATTAGTGAGAAGTTGAAGTCCAACATAAATTATTCTCTGGTTCTGTCTTGATCTGCTAATCTCTGTTTTCTTAAGGCTTTGTTCTCAAACAAGCTTCATCTTAACCCACCCCACTCAAGCCTTCTGCTCTGCCTGGTCACCATCAGCAACACAGGCCCCACAGTGAGACCATGCTATTCTTTCATGTGCACACCGTCCACTCTGCAAATTTTCATCAAGCTCTCCCATGCCTGATTGTCTTTGAACTGGAAGAAGTTCCTTGGGCTCTTCACTGCTCTGCAGGTAGTGACTGGAAGAAATCTGTTGAACAAAAATAAAACTGCTGAAAGAGTCACACCCAGCTTGTTGTATATGAAGCTGAGACAACCCATCCAGATTGCATCATGATGCTGTATCCAGTGTTTGCACAGGACAGCACTTCCTTACACTGTGTGCAGCTGTTTCCCTGCTTGATGTTTAAAAGCCAGATTTAGAAATACAGCTTTTAACATCCAATTTAGTGTAATGACAAGAATAGAAAAATCCTGATGAAAAACCATAAAAACATAACAGAGATATTAAGACACATTTGTACCAAGTTTATCGCTGAGGCAAAGTGTGTTAAAAAAAAGCCTATTATTTAATTACATATAAACAAAAATCAAAGTAGCGAATACTTGAGAACTGCATGGCAGCAGCAGTAGTCAGTAGTATATAATTTCTTGGAAGGCAAGTTATGAACAGCAGTTTTGGCAAGAGTCTAGTTTTGACTACCAGCAACGGTATTAACTTGTTATCATGGCATGCAGAGCAAAGTTAAGGCTACTCACTCGTAAACACACAAAGAAACCCAGCAAGCTGAAGTTTCCTAAAAGAATTAGCACAGAACACAAACTGCTTAGAATGATAAAAATATTTAATTTTAGCACTTAACAATGTCATTGACGTGACAGATCCCCCAGGCACAGCAGATAAAGTCTTCAAGGACCAAGCAGCCCATTTGCCTTTTATCTTGTGGCTTCCCCCTTATCTGCACAGTGGAGAATACGAATGAAGATAAACAGGAACCAGCATGGGCCACTTCTTTAAAAAGAGAAACTGCAAAAATCTCTGTGAAGGAGTCCCATGGGACTCCCGCTGCTCAAAGAAACTGTCAGGTTGAGTGAGACAGATGGAGTAAAGAGGGAATCGGTGATGTAGAGAACTTCTCCACTGAGCAGCCACACTTTGCTGGCATGTACCAGGAAGGAGCTGACAAGGAGATCTCAAAACTTTGTGGACTCTCAGGTGGGGAGTGCGTGAATGTGACAAGGTCTGGTGGGAACCAGATCCCTCAGATATGGGGGTGAGCTTCAGCCAGGATCCCAGGACAGCTTTCCTGGGTGTCACATTTGTGAGTGGAAATATGTCTGCCACACTCTACTGGGGCAGGACATGAAGGCAAAGAGAGGCAGAAGCAGATGTTTGTGAGGCACAAAGACATCTATATGGCTGTCTTATGGTTCTTGTTCAGCTGGCTGTGTGGGTGAAGGGCAGGCTATGCAGAGGAGGGGTGTTTCATCCAGCCTCAGCTCCAAGACAGGAAGCACCTGCCCAAGACCACCACACTGCACACCTACCTCTGACAGCAGCCGTGTGCAGTCCTCCAAGGCTGAGTGCATCAGCTGGGATCAAACTCCTGTGCAGAGGAGTCATGCAGCATTTGCCAGAGCCTCGTGCAACCGCAGGCACAGGTCATGGCTTCTGGGAGGTAACACCGTATCCCCTCCCTGGACACCACTGCTCTGCAGCTGCAGGCTCCATCAGCCAACCTGTGCAACCCCGGGAGACTGGGGCAAAGCCAAGCCATGAAAGGGCAATTTCCTTTGCTCCCTTATCATTCTCCTGCATTGCCTGCAAACAACAACGTGAACCCTGAGGGTGGTTTGTGCTGAAGTAAAGGAAAGGGACAGTGGTGACCTCCATAGAAGCCACGCACCGGTCCTCTGACTGTATTTTGGCTAGATACGGACAGTGGGCAGAGAATTACCTCGTGAAAACAAGCATTCTGCTTCTTAACACGCTGCTGCATATGCTTTGTGAGTGTTATGCTTCTTGACATTATCCAGTATGTAGGTTATGTTGGAACAGGCTTTACAAAAATAAATACACACAATGACAAATGTAAAGATGTAACAGCAGCATAACAAAAACTCTCTTTCCATTCCCAGCTTCACTGTTTATTTTCTGTGACAATTTAAAAAAAACCCTTTCAATTAACTACTCAGAAAAGTCTATTTTTGTGAACTGACTCAACTGTGTCAGTCATCAAAGATAAAGGAAATAAGAACAACACCAAGCTGGTGTATTAGGTGTGCTCTGAAGTACAAAGAGCAGTAAAGGATTGCAGTGATTACACCAGACTAGGTGATAAGTACATAAAGCAAAAGGGATAGCACAATCAACAACAATAAACACTGAAAGCAGGTTAGTGGGTAAATTGTAAAGAGTTCCCAGTTATTACAGAAATAAAAATACCATCTGGAACAAAGAAACACTTTTTTTCCTGCGGCATTTTTTTCATAGCATGTTTCACTAAGTCAGCTAAATCAAAGGTTTTGGAAAACAATAGTGTAAGAACAATTAGGAGAGACAGATATGATTAAGGTAGTATTTGAAAAAAAGCAGGGAAAGCCCAAATTATTCAGGAAGGCAATATAAAAGGGGAAAAAAAGAAAAGGCTCTGTATTACTATTGTCAAACAGCCTCAACAGAGGCTGCAGAGCCTGAAGTTGGATGAAAGAGCACAGGGGTTAGGAGGGCAATGAAGAAGTGGATAGTAACTTTGCGTTTTGTTTAAGGCCAGAAAAGAGTGTTTAGAGTGGTTCCTAGAATAAATAGGCTAAAACTTTTTCACCCACACCAATATTAGTTACGCTAACAGGACTTTGAGGTTTGGGACTTTTTGGGGCTTTTTGAGGATAAGTAAACATACATACAAGTTAACCTAGAGACAGTCCCTGCCCCAGAGACTTCCCAGTCTTGACTTCAGACATGAATCTGATGTGAAAAGCAGATAGGGAGTGGAAGATGCTTTGTTGACAAAAACTGTTGTGAATCTTCCACTTGAAGAGGACAAGAGAATCACTGATTGAAAAATGAAAAAAAAAGTTTGCCAATACAAAAGCTAAAAGGCCTGCTGCCAACATACCTGTGATCAGATCAGGAAAAGACTCAAAGAATGAGGGAGTGGGAGAAATGCAGATGAGATGTGTTCAAAAGAACTACGGGGAACTTCTCATCCTGAAGAAAACGCTGATGTAAGTAAGGAATGAAACCAAGGAGCCTTGTCTTTATTGTTCTGCCTGCTGAGGCTGTGTGCATATGGGAGAGAGGGGAAGAACAGTGCCACAATTAAACATACATGATAGCAGCTAGACATTGACTTCCCTGTTTCACTGTCAGACCGTGAAGCTATGGGACTTATTATTGACAGATTTGGCTCCTGGTAATTATTAATGGGGTTAATTGAAACCATTGCCACAACTGAAGACCGTTGTACTATGTACTTTGTAAACACAGAAAGGCATTTCCTGACTTGAAGTAAAGGGAATATATAATAACTGACAATGAAATATGAAAGAAAATCCTCTGTAATACATGACCATTCCAGTTTCATCAGCTTTTAAGTGCCATAGTAGGGACAAGTCCTGAAAAGGAATTTTGAGGATCGAGATGAATTTCAGGAGATTCCAGTTATTTCATGTGAAATCATGCCTCCAAAGTTCTGTCAAGAATTATTGCTGAAAGTTGTGCTTTATTAATTTTCTATTTCTCCACTAATTCCCTCTCACTTGATCTGTCAACATAAAGTTTTCTGTTTAATTTTTGGTGTACTCACGCATATGCAAACTGTTTCTCAGGCTTGCTCTAAGATTTCCAACTAGATGTATATCTTCCACAGATCAGATTTTTTTTTTTTTTCCTGAGGCCTTTGGGTAAGATCAGATTGTCTTTTGATAGATCTAAGTTTCAAAGCTCTGTTGGTACTTGCAGATAGAGTAGAAAGAAGAAAGTATATTTTATTTTGCCACGTTTTCAACTTTTCCTTCTGATTACCTCTAAATATGCCAACTCTATGACCAGAATTTTGGTGTTCTGATTTATTTCTTTCTTGTTTTGGGAGCAGAATTTGTTTGACTTCTGTTACATCACTCTTATTGGTATTCTGGTGAACTGTATTCCTTTATCAGCTTCCAAAAGAAAGAAGAGAAATCTCTTAGAAATTCTACTGGCATGCAAGAGCTACAAAATGGCTGGAGGAGATTAGTCTTGGGACTGTGGGTGAGAGAACGGACTGGTGGCACAGAAATCCTCCTTCCAGGTCTTTTCCAGGAAAGCTCCAGTGAAGACTCATAGCCATGCTCTCCCTCTGATGCTAAAACCTCCTCCATAAGGCAAAATGCTCAGGAAAATAACATCAGTTTCTCATTAATCCCTCAGGAGGCTTTGCCTTTGAATTCCCTGCCACTGGCCAGGAGCAAACCACAGTACATCTGTATGTCCGAGTACCAAGGTAGGTGGTACCACCAGAGGTGACTAACTTCCCTCTCCTGATTCTTTTCCCCTATACTGGGAAAGAATCCAAGCAAAGAGGAGTGTCTGGACAGGATTCCACTGCCACTGTCTTCCCTACTTCACTATTTATGTTATAGGGGAAAAAAAGGAGAAGTTAAAGAAACTGCCCAACGGTTACAGGATGTCCTGTTGCATTTATCTGGCGATGCAGGCGAATGACTCACCCAAAATATTTGATGATCGGAAACTATTATGTTTTTCTTTCTTTCTCACATTTCTTCCTGAAAATATCAAGCATTCAAACTCTGAAACATGGCTAGAGGCAACATATTAAAGCTATATGAATTCAAGGAAAGAATAAGGAAACTTAGTCTATCTTTGAAGCTTGTCATAGTCCAGAAAAAGTCACGTGACAAAAACCTGCCTGCCCATCTCTGAAAGCTGTGCAACAAGAAAGAAAACAGTATCATCCCAATCCCTGGGAAAAGTCCTGCCCAGGCATATTCTTTGACATGGATTAAAGACTGAACCTGATTTTTTTTTTTTTCTGTAATTTAAAAATACCCATGAATGGTTAGTTGTGCCAGCCCCAATTCACAGCAGCATTAACAACCTTAATCTCTTCTGATCTGTGTTTTATGGAACCCAGTGCAGGGTTGCTCATCTCTGAGTGTCCGGGCTGTAGATCACTGACACATGGCCTGTGCACAGCTGTGGGGAAGTTTGGTGTCTGCTTCCTCCCTGTGTCACATCTCCTCTGGCCCAGCCTGACAGGGGGGAAAGCTGAATCCCAGTCCCTGCTTCAAGGGACATATAAAGTAAACACAGATTGATTATAAAGCTTGGCTGGGTACTGTGCTGTACATACCTGTGCTAAGAAAGAATCTGTCCCAAACTGACCAGGGACAGAAATACAATTATCCTCATTTCATATAGAAAAAATAGAGGAACTGTTACGGTGGCTTTCCCAAAGTTATGTGGGAAGTCTGTGAGAGTGGAAACTATTTCCAGTGAGTACAAGTATAATAGGCTGAGCATACAGCTTTTTAGGAAGAAAAAGAGCACACAAGGCCTTTATTAAAGCTACAGCAAGAACAAGCCATGTGTAAGTTGTGAGAATATCCAACATATACTGGTGTAGGCTGATTGTCAGCACACACTTTTGGACCAGTGAAGGAGAAAAAAACCCCATAAAGATGGCTGTCTTGGAGTGAATGCAAAGACTGTTACAGGATATTTCATTATGAGCCCAATGTTTTGTGTGGCCATGTCTAAGAA
This sequence comes from Oxyruncus cristatus, assembly GCA_013399855.1. Lineage (NCBI taxonomy): Eukaryota > Metazoa > Chordata > Aves > Passeriformes > Cotingidae > Oxyruncus > Oxyruncus cristatus. The sequence goes on from VXAY01004102.1 coordinate 505,195, forward strand.
GTAGCTTAGAAACATTAAGCATGTTAACAGAGAAAGAATGAAAAACAGGGTCAGAATGACCATCAGGTGATTTTATTTACCTTTGGAATTTAAGACTAGCTTCATATTTTCTCAACAACCAGAAAGCCAGAAATTCACATGTGATTTTTTTTCATTGTGTTAATGAAATCAAGGTTATCATGTGGTTCCTCGATTACCATCAGCTGGGGAATTAAGAAAACATCATATCCCATGACATTCACAAGACTGTGAGAGTTGATAGGACTGGCTCTAAGCACACAGAATTATCTCTTCATGCTATGCTTATTTTTGGTACTGAACACTCAGTTATTGCTGGGCAAACTTTCTACCTCTCTCTTTGCTTATACAAAGGAATTTTTCAGTACTGTGCAGAAAAAAAAGGTAGGAGGCAGAAAAAGAAGAATTTCAGCATCTCACTGGCTTGGCCAGACAGCAAGCTCTCTTCTGACTTTCAACTCAGAGCTTGGGATCCCAGCACCATTTACACAGAAGTTCTTGTTTTATAAAAGTCCACTGCGTTAAGCAAAGCAAGGCATAACTACAGGCAGTCTAAGAGTACCACACTTAAGACTCGCAAAATCCATGTCTTAAAAAGTCCTTTTATGGGCCTTTTCCAAAATAATAGCTCCCTCAGGCTCAAATGTCTCATACCCAAGTAAAGATTTTGTTTAATTCATAACGAGGTTGATTTGTCTGGTAGATTGTTTCCCATGGATCAGTCAGTTCGCAAACACAAAACATACCGGCATCCAGCTGGGTGTTACTGGTGCCAATTTCAAGACAATAAATGGTTCAGTACAGAGCAAAATTCAAAACTTTTATTCCACAGAGCAATAAAAGCAGTAGACATTGCCTACTGACACACTGCCAGAATAAATATTACCTACTGTACAAGTTTCCATTCAGAGCTTTCATCAGGTCAAAGTACAATCACAGACATTATCAAGCTTTATTCTGCATTAAAAGAGTTTACATTAATGATTGAAAAACTTTTTAATTATATTCTCAAACATATTATTCATTGCATCTTAATGAGCTACAATCTTCCTCAACAGCAGTGAATAATGGGTTGGCACTGTTCTCCTGAAGACAGGGGTTTTATTTCGGGATGCAGCCTTCAAGGAAGAGTTAAACAGCTTCTGTGTCATTTCTGGCTCCCCAAGTCGTGTCCCCAGCACATCAGAAACAAGCATCTGAGTTCATCACATCTAAAATGTGGCCCCTGGCAGAAGCCAAGCCCGGAGCAGTGTTTTGAGCTCGTTTTTATGATTTTGTTGTTGTTTGCTTTATTAATACACTTAATTACCACAGTAAGGAGGTTGTATTGGTTTAATGCAGTAAGTGGACCATTGGTTGGTTAGGTTGGGAAGCTGTCTCCTAGTGTTGATGGAAACACGTGCTACAAATAGACCTGCTAGAAATCAAATCAATATCCTAGAAATAGGAGTATTTGTATATTTTTTTCCTTAAAATAAACACAGTCTCTTCTAACCCTGGCATGTTTAGCAAAGAGTAACTCTGACTCTTTTTGCACCTTTAGTAAAGCCATATACGAGTTCACAGCTGCTGGATAGTGGCCGTAGTGAAGTGTCCTGTGTGCCAACACACCCAGGCAGCCATCAACAGACCTGGTTCTATCCTGAGCTCCAAGGTGGCCATGTCATCCTTCTCCTTGCTGGCAGTTCAATGGAATGGGCATTTGCTGTGTGAGCCATTCAAGCTACTGTGCAGATAGAAAACCCTGTATCAGCGATGAGAAAAGGAGCAGGTTTGTAGTGGGCCTGGAAAGTGAAGGGACTTGTTTGATGGCAGACCTAAGGTGTGAGACGAGCTTCATAGCTGATATCTACCCACAGCTCCTTTATGTTCATACTGTAAGAAAATAAGCTGAGATGCTTCATCTGGCGACAGGAGAGCAGCAAACTTCTGGATAAGAAGGTAAGCAGGCAAGTGAGTGATGCACAAGTATAGTTCAGTGATGAGAAAAACAGTTTACCTCATTAAATAGATTTGGCTGTGCCAGTTTCAGGGCTCTATGTATTTCCCAGTCATTAAAAAGGCATATTTTGATTTTCTCTGAGAAAATTATATTTTTCAGACAGGAGGTGGACCATGAAATGCATACACACTCTCCTAAGAAGGCTTTAAAAAAAATTTCAGTCACTTCTATTAGATAACCCATTCACTTTTCCTCAGTTTAATGCAAGTCCTTGTGGACCATCTTCCAAGGATTTTTTTTGTTTGTTTCTTTGAAATCTTCTTCCTTTGAAATGTCCCTTTAGAGCTTTCTCCAGTGAAATACCATAAGATTTTCAGGAAAGCATTTTTTCTGGTATGATAACCTACCTTAAGCCTCATTGCATGCAGCAGTGCCACACTATTGAATCCTCTCCCCTCTTTACTCTAATTGACATTCTCTGCTACTTCGCTTTTCTTTAGGCTGGACTCTGATATTTTCTTAAGGCAGTTTTTAAAAGTAAGATTTTTCTCTGCTCTACTCAGTGCTTTGTTTTCAGCTAGATGGGCACACACAGCATTTTCAGGCTACTCCAGGCTGTAGCCTGGCAATGGTCAGAATTGTCCCCTCGCAGGGCTGGGGAATGCATGCAAAATTGGGAAGAAACGTAAGAGTGGCCTAGGAGAGACTAATATGGAAACTGTTCACTAGGGACACTTCAAATAAATGTGTTCTACAGCAACATGCTATGGAATGGGTATTGCTTAGGGATTGCATTTTTATTTCAGTCAAAAAGATTAAGTCTTTTGCAAGATACATCATTGGGTGGGAGAGAAACTCTAAAGAAGTAACAGGAACGAACCACGAAAAAGCCAGAGGTAGGAATGATCATCTTTGGGACATTAAGAGTTAAAACTGTGAGGTTGTAATTTATTTATGGAAAAGAGCTAAGAGCTTTGTGTATGTGGTAACCAGTCCCAGCTCTTGGAGCCATTGAGGTGGCAGAATCAAACTCAGAACACTAATTAGTGTAACTGGAGAATGAGTATACTTATTATCTGATATAAAGCAATTTTAGAAACACCCACAGTTTTAAAATAATAGTAATAACAGTAATTGAAAACATGAACTGACAAGTCACTAACAACCCATTATATCACAGCAATGTGGAAGAGCCTTGTACCTTTACAAAGCACCCTTCTGTAGATCCTTGACACATATACACACCCCAGCGTAGTCTCAAGAGCTGCTGCACAGAAGACGTTAAAATATGTCACAGACCAACACCCAAACTGGGGTGTTTCTGCTAGGTCTTTTTGTTTCTGGAGTAAAGCGTAACTCAGAAAAACTTATCAGAAGGACTTATCAGTACCTGGCTTCAAAACACCAAAATACCAGCTTGTCTAAACAGGTGTAAATCAAATCAACTATTCCAAACTATCTGTTTTCATTTGGATTGTGATAGATGTCTAAGACTTCTCTCATTTGGGCTCATATGGTCTAAGAATAAAACTAAAGGACTTTAGTTTTCTCTCTCCCCATCTTTGGCCCACCTGTGCCTTGAGTTGAAGCAGGCAAGGCAAAGGCACAGGCACATTTTCCATGTTGCTCTCTTTTTTTCTCAGCCTGCCTTGAAAGGGAAAACAGACAAAAAGTTTTGCAAATAAGAATGTAAGTTAGTAAAATATAGACAGGATGCTGTAGGGGGAAAAAAAGAAAAAAGCTTTCTTTTCTTCCAGCCATTCTTGTCTTCATTTCATGGAATTCAATTTTTGGAAATAGTAGCATGATGCAACTAAGAAAACAGCTACATAAAAATTTTCCTTCCCTATTCCACATTGGCATTCAGCAGCTCTGAGATACCTTACCCTGTGGCTGCCCAAGGAGAGTGAAAAGCAAATGAAGCTGGAGGAGGACAAAGGAACATTATTTGCATGCCTTGCGCTTTCTGATTTTGAAATTTTATTCTGTCTACTCCATAGACAGGTTTATAGACAGAGAATATGGCTGCAGATTATAATCCAGACTCTAATTAGTCCCAGAGCTAATGAGCTGTCAGTCAGGTTTTTTTTTTCTAAAGCTCCTCTGTGTACCCTGCACCAAGAGCAGCTCAGCCACATCCAGACTTGCCATTTCTTCCAGATTTGTGCAGCCTTAGAAGATGAGATTGATCCGGACCCTTGTCCCGGTTTTTCAGTTTCTCAGGGGAGCCTGGGGAGTTGAGGTCTGACTTTGCCAGCGTTTTCCTGTGAGCTCACCCCAGGGCTGGGATTTGCAAGTTTCCATGTGTGGACAGACCCAGTGTGCTTACTGCCATGCACAGTGCGGTTACACTTTGCTCCATCCTTGTGTCTTTCCGGAAGTCTGCCATCTGGCAGGCTCTGCTCACATTTACAGTACTCTACAAAGAGGGTGACGGATTTTCTTGCCACCAGCCACACAAACACACATATTGTATGGGGCTGGCTGTGTGCCCCACTTCTCCCAGCTATAGTGTAGCCCACCCACTCTGTGCGTCTCAACCTCGATGCATAACCAGCTTAGTATGCAATAATAATTAATTCTCGTTTCAAAACAATCTTGCCCTACTTGCTACTACTTCATTAATTTCTAAGAGTTGCATAATTTCTTTTCTGAGTTACACCCCGCAGCTGCACTTCTGCATTGCAGCTCTGGGACCGTGCTGTCCCAAGCACCTGTGGGCACAAGGATGGCCAGCAGCCATGTGCATTTGGGACATCACATGATGGAGGCAAACGGGAAAGAGGTGGAGGCAGGGTGTGAGACAACCTATCTAGATAATTGTGGTGTTTACATAGCAGCATCTGGTATTTTAAGAAAACTCATGGTAGATATATAATTAACAGAATATTTATTAGTAAATTAATCTCTGAGCCAACACCTGTAAGGGTGGGTAGCATATCTGCAGCTTTCACATGAGATGACACATAGTTTTAGTCCTTAGAGAATGCCACGGAAAGGAAAGAATTATAATTCTGGAGAGGCAGCCAGGATCTGGGTGTTCCCTTTCCTGGGCTATGCCAGTGCTACTCCAGTTCCCGGCTGCCTTTTGCTGCTTCAAACCAGCCCTCATGGCTTGGAGCAGGATGCTCTGCATCCACAGGGTGACAGCTGGTGGGCCCTGCTTGCACAGTCCCATCTGGGACTGCTGTTCCCTAGAGAATGAGCCAGCCAGCCTGACCTCACCCACCTCAAACTGAAACAAATTTTAAGTGAAAGGAAATTGAAATTATATCGATATGCAAAGTATAAGCATTCAGTTGCTGTCTGTAGAGAAGACACACACAGAAATATGGAAAAGGACAGATGCTAACAGTGATTCTCTCTTTTTTTCCAGCTATGGTTGGTCCTCCAGGTCTCCAAGCTAGAGAGTGTTGGGATGCTGAGCTGGGTGGGGTTCAATCACCTGCAAGGCGCTGAATTAAGGCACTGGGTAAGGCACTAGTTATCTCTAGGTATTTCTGGGCTGGTAGTTTAATTTGGATCATGAACACATTTTTAGAATTAATTTTGTGGCTACCCTCTTATTTTGGCTCACATTGCAGCACAGTCCCTGGAGTGTGCAATCTGGATTCCTGCCAGATGAAACTTAATCGGATCACTCCAACCACCAATGTGAATCTGACCCACAGAACCCAGTGAGAGCTGGTCTGTGAGAAGATCACAGTGATGTGTGTTGCATGAATCTCTGCACTGACTGTTCCTCTGCAGCTCCCTTCCCCGGGTGTTGCATGACTTGCTTATGCAGACCTAGCTGTAGTAACTTGTCCGGCATGTCTTGATACCGATTTTGGGATTGGAATCTGGGTTGCCCTCTCAGGAATGACAGAAAGAAGACTGGAAATCTATCTAAAGCTACAAGAAAGGGATTTGGGGTTCATGCCATCTGTGGTACCCAGTAAACATTCAGCTAGAATAACCAGGCATCAGCAAGAAGTCATGACTTCAGAACTTCTACTGTATACTCTTACTCATATTGTGTACTCACAGCTCTTTGTATTAACCCCCAATGGTCTTTGCAAATACATTTTATAGTGCAAGCAGCAAACTGCAGCACTGCTTTTTTTTCTGAAGGTCAGAAAGCCAATAGTTATCACACCCCAGAAGGTTTCACTGCCTTAGGACACTGACTCATTTTGACTTGTTTCTAATGGAGATCTAACCTTGGAAAGGACAGTGCAGGTGCCACTGTGCCTAGATGGGGGTTGGCCACTGGTTGCACTGCCTCCTCCTCCCCCCAGTTTTCTTCAGAGACCCATGGGGAGCTTGAAGAGTTTCAGATGCTGTGAAGAAGGTACCTAGTATCACCCTGATGCCTGTTCAGGTCACACTGGCCAGTTACTCTTTACTCCCAGCATGACTCCCAGGCCTACCAGTTGAAGCATCTGTGGTATTTTTCTTGAAAACGCAGTTTGCCTGGTGTGCTACAGGGATTCGGAGTCCTGCTGTGGCCAGCATGGAGCAGCTTGTGTGTTTACTTCCTCTGCAATAAGCCGGGGAAATTGATAGTGCTGGTGGGGATCCTAGCATTGCCGCTCAGTGTGTGGTCTCAAAAACATGACTTGATACCTGTCACCAAGGTCACCTGATTGTTTTTGTTGAGTAAATGAAAAGTGAAGACCCCTGCACGGCCCAAAAGGCAACACAAAACTCGTATTGCAGATGAAGAGAGGAAAGGAAGGGGCAGTGTTCACTTAACACAACCTGGACTCCAGCAGGAATTTGATCTTTTCCTAATCCTGCTTTATCTAAGTTACTGCAAATTGCCATGGATTTTTGCTATTCCTCTTTGCTGATGATAGTCCTGCAGCACTGCAAGGCAGCAGCATCTTTTAGCACCAGCAAAAACTGTGCAGTAGTCCAGATTGGCTCCCAGACATACCCTCAAGCACCTGCACTACCCTGGGCAAGACAATTTGCTGCTTCTTTCTCTCTTAAAACTCTTGAACTTTCTGAAGGACCAGATACATATAAAATGTGATCTATAAATTCTGGCTCTTTTTATTTCTCACCCAAACAGGTGACTTCCAAGCTGGGACCCACTGCTCCTTGGAATTTCTCCTCTTGGCAGTTTTCCCAGGTCCCTAATCCCTGTTGTTTATCATGTCTGTCACAACATGCTCTGAGCTGGCCAGATACTCAGGTTCACTTCCCTCACAGTTCATAGCTGTCAAACAGCTGCTCACCGCTGGTTCCTCCTCTGGACTGAGTTGAGATCATGAATCTTGCAGGGGTTTTTTGCATCTTCTGTACTAGCATAGCTATTTCTTAGCTAGCTGGACAGTGTTAATTTTGTCAATTCAGCCAGATTGTAATTTTTCTCATTAACAGAGAAAATAAACATGCAAGAAGGCAGACTTTCCTACTTTAACTTATGTAGACTAAACGCTTTGATCTTTAAACAAAGCTGATAAATCAGAGCGGCAGCAAGGACAAGCAGCATGGTCAATCCAAAATGCTGAAAAATCATGTCAAGCCTCTATCTCTATGCCTCAGGCCAAAACATGAGGTGAACCTACCTACAAAGCACTTGCAAATTACTTACATTTCAGACATTCTCATCTGATTTGTGAACTACTAAAATGCATTCAGGTCTTGTTTTTGTGTCAGCTATTTTTGTTTGGATTTGTGTTGTTGTTTTGGTGTTTTNTTTTTTTTTAGCTGCAAGGACTACAGATTTATTTGTACATAAAGGTTGGAGGTTTTTTTCAGACAATGCTCTTTACAAGATGCAGAAAAAAAATCGTAAGACTGCCAAGTTTGTGAAGTCACAAAACTTGGCAGCAAGAAGCAAAAGTGGACACAAGCAGTGTGTCTTGCAAAAACCACAACCCAGGCACCATGGTATTCAGCTCTGCAGCTTGAACATGGCTCTGCTGACCCCATGCTCTGTCCCTCTCCCAGTATCAGCTCAGCCTTGGGCAATCAGGACTCCCTGCTTGTTGGTGTCCCACTCTACATTACATGACCAGAAGGGTTGTTCTCAAACCTGACTCCTAACAGCACCTCTTCTTGACAGAGTCAATGAATACCCTGGTGGATAATTTCTATATACAGTGAAGGACCCCCTCAAGGCTCACTTTTCTTGCGAGAACTGGGCTTTTCGGTGTCAGAGCCCAGCACCAAAAGCACTTCCCAGAACACGGTTTCTCCTGCAGCAGGAGCCACAGCCCAGAGTTCCCCACACAGCTGCTTCCTGGGGAGCTCCAGCTTCTGTTTTGGGGACCATCACTTTCCAGACGTACAGGTCAGAGCCTGACCTACAAATAGCATTGCATCTGCTGGAACACCCAAATGTTTGGACACCTGAGGGAACCCCTTGGATAAGTTCAGCTGCAACCTGCACCCACAGAAATCATTCTTGCACCAGAACAGGCATTTGGCACAGGTAGCCCCCCACAAGTGACCCTCTGGGGTGATGGGCTCTGCCAGTTTGGAGTTCTCCTAAACAAAGCTGGCTGTGTTTAACCTTTCTAGGCAGATTTTCAGATTAAGTTCGCGCATACCAGGAAAGCAGAGCATACAATTTGCTCCCTTGTTTGACAAATCATAGGCTGTCCTGGTGCCTGGAACAATTTAATGAATACTTAGGACAAGTTTTGCTGTCAGATCATAATACTGCCTTTCACAAAAGCTCTTGCCACTGTTACCATCACCGTGTCTGACACTGTGACAATGTGAAAGAACCCCCAGAGGTCTAGGTGGTAGTACATTGATATGATAAATGTGTTTATTCAACCTGCATCAACCTGTGGTAACAGTGCAGAGGAATATCCTCTCTAATGCCCATTCTTTGGACATATTTTTAGGATAGAACATTGGGGAAAGGCACTGCTCCCAAAACACCAAAGGCACGCTATGAGCCTCTGTACTCATGTTTATGCAGTGCTAAAAGTTCTGGTGCTGCCATTACACTCCTCTATTAAACCACAGGGGTTTCACAAGCAGGTTGCAGAGCAGTCTTGAGAAAAAGGAAGATAATGAATTGAGGCACAGAGAGAGACGGGAAGGATTGCGCTGTCATCAAACCCAGACTGCCACCAACAGCACTTTTTTTTTTATCTCAGCGGTCTGAGAACCCAGAACCCAGAAACCCAGAGGGACATTTCGGATTTTCAGTGAAGCGATTGCTGCTGGGAAGCACCTTGAAATTTGCTCTGGTTTTGGAAATTTGCAAGGTGGCAGGCCAAAACCTCAGAGTGCAGAAAGGAGGAGCTCACAGAACACATTTGCACGAGCTTTGAAGAAGGGTCCACAAGGGATTGATGGTAAAACCATACTCCCCGACACCCAGAGATCCACCTGTTGTGACCATGTGCTAAAAAGACACCTATCCTTGGGTCCTTACATTGAGAAATCCAGGGCTGATCCTTGCTTTGCAGGGCGTGTTTCACAGAGCTGCGTGTGCAGCTTGACTGGGAATTCCCCTGGTTGAGGAAACCCTTGAGTAGAGCCCAGTGCTGTCAGAGCTCCCTGATGGGCTGCTGCTTGCCCCACCTCCACCCTGGGCAACAGCCGTGCTCACAGCATCAACAGGCACTGCCAAAGCCTCAGGCATTGCAGAGAGACACCACAGGACCATGCTGAGTAGAGGCAGATACCAAACTCTGGGGTGGACAAGCCCTGTTTGCAGACTTGGCCTTCACTCTGGCATCCTCCCTGCATGGTTGCAGCCAGGATTTTCACTGTTTGGGTGAATATCCAGCCTCACTAGATTCAGTCACTTCAGCTGGCTTTAGCCATTCCTATCGCTTCCTCTCAGCTAGCAATAACTTCTGCAGCCTCCAAGTAACAAGTTGCTTTTTCATGTTTATTTTTTTGTATGAATAAATTTGGTTGTTTGGGGACTTAACTGAATTAACACAACATCACTTTTAAAAGTATTTTGCTGGAGTGTGGATATTGATAATACTCTGCACTGATCCAGCAGGCTGGACTGGTTGACAGCTTCATCAACTGACAGCTGAAACAAAACAGGATGTGAATTGATCTCAAGCCTGGTTTTAGAGCATTTAGTCCCTTACCACTGGAACACACACTTGCAAAGATCTTTCTTCTGTCCTCATAAAGAAATCTGAAACTTCCTGAGTGCTGAAAATCAACTTTTTATAAGTACTCTAGACCTCACAAAGATATTCCAGTGACAGGAATACTAAGATACCTGCGTTGGAAAGGCTATGCGAACAATGGTAAATCAGTTCATACTACACGATAGGATTACCCTCCTTCCTTGGTATTTGGAGGTGGGAAGATGTATCACAGAATATGCTGAGTTGGAAGGGACCTACAAGGATCATCGAGTCCAACTCTTAGTCCTGCACAGAACCATCCCCAAGAGTCACACTATGTATGAGGGGAGGACAGCTAAAACTAACAGTGACTGAGGCATATGAAAGCTGAGAGAGTAAACCAAGTGAAAATGACTCAATTTTCTACTGATTCGTTCAGTTAGTTACTGAAAGTAATTTTTCCCTTCTGCTATTTAAGGGGTTTCCCTCTGCTAAATATTACCATGGTCACTGTGGCGTAACATTAATTTGTTTATATAACCCCTGAGCTGCACATATAGACCCAGATGTTATTTCAGAAACACTACACTTGGGGAAGATTTTCTAAAACGTGCAGATGAAAACTTCATGGAACAGTTAATTTTTTACCTTAACACTAATGGGGCTTCCTTCTGAGAAGGGCACTACACTAACTGAAGAGACAGTTGCTCAGCCCTGCTGATGCTCTGCTCTGGTCCCCCTGAACCTAAAATTAAGCTTCAGCCTTGTTATGCACTTACGCCTTGTTCCGTTGCACCTCCTCATACCATGCACCAGAAAAAGAAACTGATTGGCTTGGTTTAATTATGGATTTAATTAAGATAAACCAAAAGAGACTTGTTGAAGAGCACACTGGGAAGTGCAACACCGTATGTATTTATTGCATTTAGTCCAAATATTAGTTAACTTCCAAACCAAAAGTCTGCATTTTTCTATAGCTTATTCTGTAGCTTAAAACAGGTGAAAGACCAAACCTCTATGAGTATTTACAGTAGCAATGTAACTTCTTTGTTGCCCAATGCATCATTTACAAAAACACTCCTTAAATCCCAAAAGGTTATTCAAACATTGGCTATGAGCTGTCCAGAAATTTAACAGCATCTCAGCCCATGTTAACTTTTTTTTCTGCAATGAAAAGCAAAATAAAATTCTATAAAAACTCATATCATGATTTAGGCTGTCCTCCATCAAGTGCTTGTTGGTTGAAATTACTAACAAAAAAGTAAAAATACTCATATATATATTTTAGGCTTAACAGATAGATTGAAAGCCCTGGGGAACTTCACCAGTTCTGTGCAAGTGGAAAGCTGAGGACACTTTTCACAACCCAGCAGAGTGTATTCTGACTTCAAGTTGTATTTAAAGAAAAAAGACCTTTTGTACTTCTTGGTTAGAGAAAGGAACAGCTATGAACAAAGATACTCTTCTGCTTTTGATGCTTCATGTGCTTGCAAAGCTCAGCAGAGACCTTTGAGAAACTGTTCCTTTTTACCACTAAGTTCTTGATCCTGGAAGTAACCATTAAGAGTAAATGATGTCCCTTTAATATTTCAGCTTCCCCATTTTGTATACTGGGCACTGAACTACTTTTTGGAAAGTAAAAGTAAAGTCAGGGGCCTTTCCCCCTCAGAACTTCCTTTTATAGGAGTAACATCAGCAAGATCTCAAAATGCCGTTAAAGCATCTCCTTAACTTTAGGGAGGGAAAGAGGACCAAATAGTAGGAAAAGGGTATTTCTATAAGCAGCAATAAGCCAAATACAGTAAAATTTTAGTGTACAGAGTACTGTGACATACACAGTATAAATTAATCTTCATTTGGCCTCATGATTTTCTTGGATTTTTGTTTGTGGCTTGTAGTGAAAATTTAACAGCATCTTTACATGCGTATGCCACTGCCACAGTAGATTTAGAGCTCCTGTAATATTAGCACTCTTGCCAACTTCCCTTACCACCTAATAAGCAAATTTCTAAGAAATACAATTTCCTTAATAATTCCCTTTATATATTGATACAGAGTCCAGCACTATCACACCACTTTCTCCTCACTGTAGCACTGTGGCAAAATGCAGTGATGCAAATTAGCCAAATTATCTTCAAAGTAAACTAAAATACATTACATAAAGCATGGATGTAACAGTCATTAACAGTTTAGCACTTGTCTGGTACCAGATGGATGGTAGAGTTCAAAAAAATTATTTCCCAAGTGCTATTTTACTGCGCTGTGAACTTGCACTGAGTCAGGCTGCATATGGTTTTTAACTTCCCATACGCACACAAACGCTTTGTTCTCTTGAATGAAGAGTTAGGTTTCATTCCTTAAGTGGGAAAATAGATCCTCTTATTTGGTTATTCTACAGTTATTTTATACATTTCTTTGATAGCACTAATGCATGGTTTAGTGCTTAGTCTCTGCTGCCTTCAGCATCCTGCTGCACTCCACGCAGAGGAGAAGCAGCACTAATTTGTCTTTGAAATTATTATTCCTACACTCTTACATCAAAAACAAGCTCAACATTGAGACTGGGGACTTACTGTACAAGCATTTCAGTGAGAATGTCATATCCATGCACTAGGCACTTCTTGCCTGCCTCCTTTTCTGCTTGGAGAAGTGGTGAAAAGCCACTCTTCCCCTCCAAACTGCAAGTGGGAGCAGGAAGGCCTCACCAGGAAGAGCTGGGTTCCCTCTGCCCTCCCTGAAGCCTGTGTGAGGATCCAAAACGCCTCAAAAACAGGGTGACAAATACCCCTCTGTTTACTGACACAAACCTCCACTTAGGTTTCTACAAAATATCTTTGCAATGAAGATATTGCAAATATCTTTGCAATAAAATTCAGTAAAATGGCAAAACCCAGAGGACAGAGCTTTGCATCCAGACACAAACAGGCCCAGTTCTTTCCTTGTCCTGCAACAAGTCAGAGCACTCACTGGAAATAATGTCTGAACCCTCATCCTCAAAGAAAACCAGACAAGGTCTCCCAGTAAGCATGGAGTCAGGGAGGTGGCCTGGGGTTAACCTCTCATGGTGTACCTGACCATCTAGTTCCACCTGATGTTCAGACACTTATGCTTTTCAAGCACAGATAACAGCTCCTGAAACACCTGGTGGCTTTCAGGCTTTTCTTCTTGCCCCTCTGGATGCTTAAAACCAGAGCAAGCACAGATGTAGCACCTGTGAGAGTTGCAAAGGAATCATGAGTGTCCCTTCCATGGATGTGCCTCAAACCTTGCAAGACTGCATTTTATAAAGATCCTTTTTCATACATTCACACCTTCTCCACATTTACAAATTTGTCAAAATTATTATAAAACATTTATTGACAGTAGCAATAAACAGAACAAATTTCTGTAAATAGAAATTAAAGTGGAAAATGGCTTTAAGTCATTTTTGACCAGCCAGCTGTACAAAAGCTTAAGCGAAGCAGCAGTCAGGGAGATTGGGCTTGGAAGAATCCACACTGAGTTCAGGAGATGTCATGTCTTATTAGATCACCAAAATAAGCTGTTATTGTCTTCAGTTTGTTATTGAGAAAATTTTGTTCTATTTCAACTTTCCCTCCTGGGCCTGCTAAGGAAGCCACCTGAAAAACAAAGAACAAGAAGTAAACGAATCAATGCACAGGAAAAGAGGCAAAACCCTAAATATTTTATTCACATGAAATAATCTCATAAAACTCATCTCTGCTCTGTTAATACTGGTGGAAAATTTTCCTTGGCACCTAATGCCTCTGATCCTCCTTCTATTTCTCCTTTAACTCATAGAAGTGGTTTGTGGCTTTCTTGTGACTGAAAAACCCTTCTCACGCAAATCATGAAACTAAGAGGATTTCAGAACCAAAGATAAATACTCACAATTCTACATGCTGTGCAGAGCAAGAGATCCTAAACTCTGGTTTGCAGGGTACTTGGCATTTGAGACGCCCAGCTGTGGCAAAAAGCAAGCTGTAAACTGTGCTTTAGAAGATGTCAAATCCCAAATTTTGGGGGAAGAGTAAAACCAATTTTAGGAATTAGAATTAGGAAGCATAAAGGTTGCACTGAAGAGTGGGAGAGTGGAGGGGAACAACCTAAACAAAACCGGACCCCCAGACAGGCAGAGAAACTCACAAAAAACAGCTACAGTTTTTTTGTTGTTGCTATTGCAAGCAAAAAAAGAGCTGTTGTGTGCGTGGGAGTTGCAGGCAGGTAAGGCTGGGGGCAGCAGTGTATCTGCAGGCAGGGAAAGCCCGTCAGGCAGCGCTGGTCCCAGCTTTGTGTTTACAATTACTGGAGCTGAGAATTTCACCATTCATGCTCTGTTGACCAAGCCTGGTGCACACCTTTAATGCTTAATGATTCCAGACAGACAGCAGACTTTGCATTTTGGACTGGAGCATGCAACACTCGCCCCTCTCCTGTTCCTACTCATGATGCCTAGCACAATCCCTCTGAGGAATGTCAGCCTACAGGCAACCAATTCATCATCAGGACAGACAGCACAGCCAGAAGGAAGAACACCAAAACTGAATATTGACTGGTTTTTTTTTTCCCCTCCATCTTGGACCCCAAGGACCTGTCCTGTAGTGGGGGTCCCTGCTCCACAGCCAGTTCTGTTTTCTCAGGCTGCTCCAGGAAAATTATTCCTGCAGTTTCCCTATGCAGGGAAACTTCCCCAGCAGACAAAGTGATCACGGTCTAGAAGCCTGCAGTAGATTTTAACTGATCTTTAAACCAAGACGATGTTAGCAGCTGAAACTTAAAGTTCAGGTTGTGTTATTAACACTTCTAAACTCCCTTGAGACTTGACTATGTTGTGCAGTTTTAAACATAAACACACTGAACTTCCTCTATTTTACTGTAAGTAAAAAATAAGCTTACTATCAGGAGGAAATAACAGATTAACTTAAATTATACTCTGAACCTTTACTGACTTGCCCAGAAAATCGCCACACTTATCTAGATCAAGCATTTACTTTTCTGTTTTGGTTTTATTTTCCCCCTTTTAATTTTTCTGTTTCTGCAGACGAAAACAGAAGTGTGAGCGGTTTCTTCATCCTTCAGTTTAATGGTGATAGGAAAAAACCCTCTACGTTCTTGTCAGAGAGGAACCTGCCACTTAAGTAAAAAAGCAGAGGCTGGCTGACTTATAAATAGCACAAGAGTCTGAAATTGGCAAGTGATCAGGAATGTTAATTTTACAACTTATCTGCTCTTACTTGAAATACTAAAAGCTGTTAACATTCTGCGGCGATCTGTATCTCTTTTTTTAGGAAGATGTTAAGATTATACTTTTAATTTATTACAAACAAAAGCTGGATTGTCCCTTCCAAATAGCGTTAAGAGGATTTGCACTTTATAGCTAATGTCATTTAAGTATTCTAAAATATTACTTGGATTAGTCAACTTAATATAATATTGAAATAAATGTCTTGGGGTTATGCACTCCTGCTTTCAGGGCACAGTTTGTATCACTTGCATATCTAAGTATGACTAATGCATGGATATTAAACATTAGTGTTTACTACATATTTCTCTTAGAAGACCAAGTAAAACAAGATGCTTCATCGCCATACAGACAAATGGTGACGAAGAGACATCACAGGAACACGCAGACAAGATCCTACACTGACGGGTGGTGTCCACCAAAGGGCAGCCGAGAATTTACATATGCCACGTCTAGTCTCTAAGTGCTAAATCCAGGATAACTATTTCCAACGACTAGGAGTATTTGAGAGTATTTGACAAACCCAAAGGTGACAAAAATTTAAATGAGCACATGGGCACAGGCTCTGCAGTGACAGATCTGGCACAGTATACTCTTTAACCCAACCCAGTATGCAGAGGAGACAAATGCAAATCCT
Organism: Oxyruncus cristatus; assembly: GCA_013399855.1. Taxonomy (NCBI): domain Eukaryota; kingdom Metazoa; phylum Chordata; class Aves; order Passeriformes; family Cotingidae; genus Oxyruncus; species Oxyruncus cristatus. The sequence goes on from VXAY01004102.1 coordinate 521,082, forward strand.
CTGTGATTATGTTTGTTTGTAAATTGTGGGTGGTTGTAAATTTGATTACGTAGGAGTTGCCAAGTTTTCCTCAGAAGGGCTTAGTCAACCCTGATGGTGTGAGGGAAATCTGCCACACACCAAGCTTCAGAAAGGTGCCAGCTTGGCAGAGGGACGCCCTCTAAAAATAACAGCAGATTGAGGAATGATGTTTTGAGAAAAACAAAGGTGCTTACCTATTTTTAGAGAATACTGACACACATCTCCTGGTCTTACAGTGAACGGTAATTACAGAAAGGCTTCTTAATTCCTTTTAAAAACTGGACTATTCCAAAGTTTCTCTATGTTGCATTTTCCTGTGCAAATACAATGATTCCCTGATGCAACTCTCCTCATCCTGGTTTGTTCTTTAGTCTGAACCCATGTATGCAAGTGGACAGATATTGCTTCCTTTGCTGTGCTAGATGATTCTGCACATGCCACACACCTCCCCAGGCAGAGGTAAAGGATACAGCTTCAGTTATCGCCTCCCTGCAATCCCTCTCACCTGGACGCTCCATCCTTCAGTTCAGTGACTACTCATAGAAAAAGTCCACAGCTACAGACACAGCCACAGAGCACTAAAAAAGCAGCCAACAGGTTTGGTCCGAAGTTTAAAATAGGAGACATCAGGAAAGAAATATGAAAAGGGAAACGAAGTAGAAGATTATTTCAGGAGCACAAGCTGCTTGAGGTGCAAACCTGCTTTATATTCTTCTGTACTTTTGAACTTGAAGGTTTACCTGTTGGTCTCACCGTTTCTGTTTTCTTTTTTTTTTTTTTTAATCATACTGAAGTTCCTTTAGTAAAGTAGCTTCCTATCTGTTCCAGCCACCTTACTCCTAAGGTAACTGGACAAAAAGTTTATCCTCATTTTTATTCCCTTCCTAGAAACTTTTCTGAGCTATAAGAAATACAAGCTTTTTGGCTTGACAGGCAGTCACACATGGACACTGTGACTCAATTAATTTTACAGAACTAGTAAAAAGAGGAATCCCCTCTCACTGCAACCAACCTAAAGGCTAGGGTGTTGTGGGTTTACCAGCCCCCGCCAGGGTTGAAAAATAGTTAATTCCAAGTAGATTTCCAGAGAAAGCCAATCACAAGTTTTAGTTAACGCCTCTGCAAATGACATATTTAAGAAAATAGAAGATGAATTGCGCAGAAAAAAAATTCCAGCTCAGGCAGGAGCAGAGGAGAACAAGAGACAGCAATGTAGCCTCCAAGGTCAGTGTACCAGGAGGGGGGAGGAGAGGCCCGGGGGGGGGCCCTCTCCTGCTTCAGTAGGGGAAAAGACCTAAAAACTAAAACCCCTGCCACCTGTGGAAGATTATCTGGAGTGAGGAGACCCTCCTGTAGCTCATGGAGGAGCCTGTGCTGGAGCAGAGGAGTGCACGGAGGAAGCTGTAACTGTGTGGGAGGCCTAAGATGAAACAGAGTCTTGCTGGGGACCTGTGGCCCTTGGAGAGAGAAAGCTACGCTGGAGCAAGTGTCCTGGTAGGACATGTGATCCCAGTGAGGGATTTATGCTGGTGTAATTCATTTGTGACCCTAAAGGACAGCAGATTATGGAAGAACTGTTGTCTGAGGGTAGACTCACGTTGGAGAAGCTCATCCAAGGCTGTCTCCCGTGTGAGAAGGGACCCCACAAGAAACAGGGATGGACTGGATGCCATTATCCCCTGTAACAGGTGAAGACCCTGGTGCAGCAAGTTGTCCCCTTGCAGTCCATGGAGGACCTCACAGGGCCCAAGTACCCCCCAACCCCCGGTCCTGGCCCAGCAGGGAGGAGCAGGGCCAGTCCTGAGGTCGGCGTGCAGCAGAGAGAAAGAGAGAGAGAGATTTCCAGCTACGGTCGATTGGAGCTGTCACCCTAGAGATAATAGAAGAAAACTTTCAAGTGCTGCAAATTTGATTTAGAGGAACTGTAAAAACCCTGACAGTAGAAAAGAGACTTTTCTCCTCCTGGACTGATACAGGGGGAAGGGATAATTTTGTAAATACATACAATTTCCTTCAAAAGTAAACCTAATCAGAATTGTTGTATATATTATTCTTTAGTTTTTATCCTGCTAGTAATAAATTTAGTATTATTCTCCCACGTCAAGTCTCTTTTGTGTGTATAAAACTTCTCTCATCTTATAGCAATTGTGTAAAAGGTTTGGGGGGAAAAAAAAAAATCGGTACAGAGTAAACCCATGACATAGGGGAAAAAAAACCCCAAGCCACTTAAAAAAAGGCAATGGTATTCTTTACACTGAACATAAGAAAATAAAATGCTCTCAGGCAGCATTTTTCAAATTGTACAGTTCTGCAGGTGAATTATGCCACTGTCACAGTGATACTGCCACCTTTTGACAGGCCAGAAATTTATTTATCTTTTTATTTACTTATTTATTTATTGTTAACTTGGGGTAGGCAAACTACAGTTCAGTATTTAAGCACTATGAGCTTTAGGAAGATTGAAGTCCAGAAGTGTCACTCTGGCTTGGTATATGCTGTGGGTAACTTCTGGCTTTACCTCTTATCAAGGACAGAGAACAGATGTGAGTTTAAAGCGGGTTGCGTAAAAGCTGTCATTATTAACATGATAGTCACAGCTGAATTATATGCAATTATGTTCACTTAGAAATGATCAGCCTGCAAAACATATCAACCCACAGTTCTTTATCTGCTAACTCCCCTAATATCCAAGCATCTTAAAAATATGATCAGATTAATCCGAGTTCATCTCTTGGCCTCTAACTCCCTACTTTGCTCATTGTTCTGTTTACTCCTAAATAAAGATTGCTTGGCAGGTCTCATTTGGCAAGGTCTTCAGTCTAAAATCATAGCTAAATGAACAGGGCCAGTGACAGTCTTACTACTCAGCCTCCCATCAAATTTCTTAATTCACAGGGTTTACCATATGTTCATTTATTAAACTGATCTCTCTGGTATGATTTTCTGTTCTCTGAAGGACACCAGAGAGAATTAAAATAAATGAGCTTTACCCATCTTTATACTCCCTTCATTGAGCAGTTATTTTTAACAAGAGGACTTGCAAAAACAGAAGCACAGCAAACATTTTCCCATCCAGGCAGCAGACTTGCAGAGAGAACAAGACTTCAGTGTCTACCTCTAGATTTTCTCAGAATGATTGATGAAGATGAGGTGGGAACAAAGACAAGGAAAAAAGAAAATACCAGCATAATGTGGATTTTTTGGAGGACTATCAAGGTCAAGATCACTTTACTTAATTCTAGGCTCAGGGAATCACTCTATACACTAGACAAGAAAGAAAAAAGCCATTCCTATCTTTTAGCAGTATTCGGAAGATAAGCCAGGTCTGAGACACCAACATTTAGGACAGAAAAATCTGCAACAACAGTAAAGTTTCATAAAGTTAGGCATACCTATCACAAAAAACAATATGCCTGTCTTCAAAGCATGGTGAAATTTCATATAATCAATAAGGCACAATACAGTATCTGAACTGCTAATGATCCACAGTCAGGATAAGCAATAAACTCCTAATTCCTCAGTACTCTGTCTCTCAATCATGGCTAGGCTGGTAAAGATGCTGATGTGGTCATCTGTAGCACAACATACCAGGTCACCAACATTTTAGGCTCATCACTTTATTGGGGGGAGCCATCATGCATCCTGACTCCATTCTGACCATCAGTGAGAGATCATCAGTAACTGAGTGTGCCTTCTGCAAGGAGGTGATAGGAACATATCCCACCATTAGGAAGAGTGTCCTCCAGCAACAATTCTCAGGCTCCCTGTTCTTCGCTGCAAATATTAAGATACAGAAGTATTATATGGTACAGAAAAGCCCATGAAGGAGACTGGACTACCTGAGATGAATCTTTGTCTCTGAGGTGAGTACACACTTTCCACCCTGTACAGTGAGGCAGAGCACAGCTTGCTAAACACTTCAAAAACTAAATTTAATCATTCTGTCTCAACAAGCATGCTTCTTAAGGCACTCGTGGAAGTCTCTGTTACGACGTTCCCTTTTCCTCTTTTTTTTTTTTCTTTCTTTTTTTAAGGGTGTAAATAAACTTATAGAAAGATAAGACTCTGAGGGAAAGAGGCTGCAGACAGATGGGTATCAGTAGGGATGTCACATGTGAGCTACATAACAGACAATAAAACAGTATTTTGTAATGGATGTGCAGGCACATCGATTTAATTCCTGAGTATTCCTTAACAAGAAAGAATACTGTGAAAGATTGATTCAACGTAAAAATGGACCTGAATACATTAAAATTTTTGTAACAAGTACATTTTGTAAACAAGGAAATTCGATGCAATTCAGGGAAATGTTTTACATTTCTTGTAAATGCACCAACCGTATTCCACTGGTTCGCTGCTCCCTCTTGAGGCAGAAGTGTAAAAATTCAATTCTCTCTGATCTCAGTGATTTTTTTAAAGGGAATTCAAAGAACCCCATATCTCTTTGCAACACTAACTCTACACAGAAAAGGCACCGCCTGCAGACATAATAAGCACTGTTTTTGCAATAAAATCGTGCGGAACAAGGCTGGATCTCTTGTCTACTAAGAAAGCAATGAACACAGAGTTCTTCAACACAGCTAAGTCAAGGTCAGCTACCATCTGCTTTCTCACCAGCAGCAGGATCCCTGCTCTCTTCTAGCTATTTAACAGCTATCTTTCATAAAAAGAAAAAGCTAAGTGATCTCTGAAAGCCTTAGGTATGTGTAGGAGCATACTAAATTAATTTCTGAAGACAAAGAAGAGGCAAATCCTACATGCCTGAGCAACATTATCAGAAACCAAACTTAGGATTTTAAGCTTCCATTCAAATCTAAGGCAGCAGATAACCTGTTCAGCAAATATCACTTTATCCATTATTCAGTTTTCGGGTGTTGGTCTTCTGCAAAAAGTTTACTTCGTGAAGTTTACTCCATCAAGCTTTTATAGGCCCCTGGAATTTATGGAGTACATTCACATTCCAAACTACATCACTACATCCCTGCAGTGATGCCCACAGGCCCTTGCCAAGGTAGTTGTTGCAGCAGAAGCCACCCTATCTGGTGCATGAGAAAAGTAAGATAGACAAGAACTGCGGGCAAAACCATGAGCAAACTGAGAAGAAAACTGTCTATATTAAGGAACTTAATAATAAACAATAAAAAAAAAAACAATAAATGTTTTCTTCTGGAGATTCATGGCCATGGAAGTGTAGTGGCAGTAAATCCAGAAACTTCATTCTTAAATACAGCCAGAGATGATGGCAGCCAAACCCATAACCAGTGTCCTACGTACCAGTGTATCCACTAAGGTCACATTTGGTATAAGGTCATATTAGACACAAGTTTGTCCACACAGGATTAAGACATTTCCCTAAATAGTGGGCTAGACTGACATTCTCTTTCCCTGCTCTCAGATCATCAACCTTTAGAGTTTTTTTTCTCATTTTGACACAATCGCTAGAGAAAGGCATGAGGAGCCAATTTCTCTTCCTGAGATTAGCCCACAGCCTGGAACATCGAACTGAACTGAATTCAGACCTCCAGCCATGTACTTTAACAACTAAGCCACGGTTTTGAGCAACAGCTGTTACTCTTCAGCCACCTGTGTAAAGGCAAACCCATGGATGTACATCGACATCACTCAAAGCCAATCACACCAAGATGTAGAGGTTGGCAAGACACCTGACCCAACCACATGGAGGTGCTGAGCTCTTCCATAGAAATATGTGGGGAGTACTCTTGGATGCTTTTGTGGGAATGTAAGTGAAATGCAGATGCCTTTGCCCTTTTATAAACCCAGAAAAAAATGCTCATAAGCAGAGCAGAAAACTGCTAAAGTCATTCTTCATCATGGGAATGAAATATTTCATAAAATGCAGTGGTTGGGAGTAGAAATTAGAGAAACCATGCCTAAAATTAAGGTCCCTGTTCAAAGATTCATAAGCCACTTTGACATTTCAGCTGCCTGAAGTGCAAAAAGGAAATGAATCATTATCACCTGCCATACCAACAGTGCTGTGCACAGCGTGGGCTCACAGTGTGCTGATACTCAGGCCATGTGAATTTCAGCCTGTTTCTCAAGCCAGCTCTTTGCCACCAAGAATTCCACAAGCCACCACATGGCCGGACACGTTGCCTGCTCTAAGTCAGACAGAGCAAGAAACAATCCTGGGAAGTTCTGTGGCACGTTGTGGGTGAGGAGATCCCTTCTTTGCAAAAAGCTACAAGACCTAATCGATAGCCAAAATACACAGAGGAAACTAAACCAGACACTCAGGGGAATTGTTAGTCATCTAATTACTTTTAAAAAAAAAAAATCTAACAAAAACCTCTAATACAACCCCCCCACACACCACTGCAACAAATGGTGTGTTTATCACGAATCACTGCAATGCAAGCAGCCCATATGGAACCACACACCTCTGTAGACAGCATCAGTACCACCTCTGGTGGCACAGCATTTGTGTCTGATCTACTCGTCACTGATAGCAGTGACTGCAGGATGCACAGTAATTTCCGGCAACTCCTTCATAAACTGAAAGACATCAAAGTCTGGGACTCAGCAACTTATCAGATAGTAAGAGCTGGTTAAAATGTATCTTTTTTTTCTTTTATAATTATGTATCTGTCTGGCTACTGGCTTTGGATCTTCTGTATGAACCTCCCATCTGCTGCTTTAAGATGGGAAAGAGCCAAAATCATGGAAATAATCTGCTACTCCCATTTCTAAGCATATCAAAAGTACTGCTAACACTGAAATCATTTAACACGAGGGTCAAACTTAAAAAACCCTAACACCCCACATTCAGCTGAACAGGCTTAAAAGTCTTACATTTGTGCTTATACTACCTATGTTGTATGCCAGCTGAGCATTTTGTTAATTACCACGCCCTTATCCAATACAATACCTGGTCAATATCAGCATTCCGAGGTAGAAAATACACAATGTTGTTGGTGATCTTCTTGGAGAGCCTGAAAATTTCAAATGTAGAAGCCAGTAAAGGAAAAAAACAAGAATGGGAAAGGAAGTTGCTTTATATTCATTAGTTTTTAAAGCATGACTCAAATTTGGTCATTATGCAATCAAATTACAGTCTTCTGAGTGTGTGAGTAGGAATCTCTTCTGAAATGCAGAAATTAGTGTTGTCTAAATGCAGAAATTCTGTTTTACCATGAATGCCCTGGAAAGCAGAAAAAAGGCCCCAACACTCACTTTTTAAGAAAATTTAACTGAACTACAAAGAATTATTTGAGAAATTTGAATGTAGTTTGTAGCTAACACATTTGGTTTACATTTGTTTTCTAATCCATTTTGTGGTATCTCTCACACATGCATACAAAGATTTTCTTACTCTTATAAATACAGCTACATTTTAGCAAAAAAAGGAAACAAATGAGATTATTCTGGGACAAAAGACACCCCCACACTTCATATTTGATGAAACTATTATGCTAATACCTTCCCAGATGAACGCTCAATAGCACTGTTAACAAGTTAACATGGAATTTTATACATTAATTAAAAGGGTTAATATTTTGCTTGCACTCCTCTGTGATTTCCCAAGTCACAGGCAGGTGCTATGATTGAGAATAGTTTTAGTAAGATATTTTAAATATTTCCTTTATACATCAATTAAAAAGTGGAATTAATGACAAAGTCATAGCTCACATAACTTATTATTATCTATCTATATATACCACATGGCTATTTGATTACTTCAGAGTATTTTACTAAAATTATATAAAGGAGTCAAAACTGTGGAATTAATGCTTTAAATTAAGAAGAAATCCTCCAATGGATTTTTTTACTTTTAAGACTAACTCATCATTATTTTTTTAAAAATAAAAATATTTAAATTTAGGTGGTCAAAGCCACATAGCTGAGGTTGGGGGAGGAGAACTAAACAAATGTGGCACTTCTGGGAGTTGAGCTGCTGACTGTACCATCCAGGCAACCAGACATGCAAGCCCCCTGTCAAGAGAGGGAGGAGAAGAAAGAAAGAAAAGACAGAGAGAAAACCACTCGTAAATGACTGACAATCATGACAGCGCATAACTTGGAAAGGATATCCATCTGGGCAAATCATGGTTTGGATATCGAAGATTTCGGCAGTGGCATAATCAGGTCCCCCCCAGGGTGGGCTGAGGAACACCACATCTGCCCGCAGGTCGGCAGCCAGCACCATGAAGTCGCCGCACACGAACTCGATCTGATCCGCCACGCCGTACACCTCCGCGTTGTTGCGCGCCAGGCTCAGCTTCTCGGGATCGATGTCGATGGCGATCACTGCAAGGGAGAGAGAGAGAGCAAACACGCGGGTCAGTGTGAACTGCCAGTGCCACCCAACCACGGTCAGGATGTTTCACAAGGGAAGTGTCCTTCTGCAGCCATCAGATACAGGTCACATCTATAATCTACTGCCGTGAGGTGAGTGACTACTTCAGTTTTGTAGGTTGTGGTAGATATGAAGCTACAGCACCTCAGAGAGGAAGGACCTGCCAAGAGCAGAACGGCTGCATTTACAAACCAGCAAAGGAAGTCACACAGCCAAGACTAGGAAGCCTCAGCTGCTGTTGCAAATCTGGGAAGCTTTAGCTTTTGGCAGTCAGACATCTGCTACTGTGACAACCCTGCATCTCGGCTCAGTAGTGGGTAAGGCTCTCCACCTAAGAGAAGAAGTCCTCCTTGCTTCAATTTTGGCAGGAGCCTGACAACTTAAATGGTGTCAATTAGAAACTTACTCTTCTCCTTTGTTAAAAAGAAACATTTATCTGTGGCCAATCACACTGAAAATTGAGTTTGAAAAACCCACACCTAACACAGCACAAAAGAGGTGATACAAGGGCATAATAATAAAAATAAAATTTTAGCCAGGAAATACAAAAAGCTAAGTAAAATTTAGAAAATATTTATAGAATGGATTATAGCCTACCAAATTTAATGCAGTAGAAACTACCACTTGTCTTGCTCAGAAATTACTCAGAAGAGTTAGATGAACTTGTAATTCACCAGAGCATTTGATGAGCAGATGAATATCAAGTAGGAAATGTTTGTACAGAAAGTACTCTCAATGTTTCACTACAATTCCATTAGCTTGCATTAGCCCAATACTAAGTTATCATCACTTTTCTGTATTTGGTTCTACTGCACCTGCAGGTGATTCCATTCAACTGTTTTAAGTACTATTCACACGTAACCTGCTTTTGAATACACAGACTCGGAGTAACAACAGGGAAAAGTAGCAGCTTTGACAGAAGTCCACTTTGCCAGCAATCCTCAAAATATCCGACAGACTAGATACTATGCCACATAAAAATAATGTTGACTAAAAACAACAACAAAAAAATCCAACTCTGACTTACAATCGAAAAGCAGTTTTATAGGCCCTTTTTGAAAACAGAAAGGTCATATTGTGAGCCATATGAAGCAAAAAAGTTGTTGTTGCTACAGAAGCACTGAAAAAAAAAAAAAAAATCAGCCAACAAAGCACATACCCAAGTTTTTTACGGAAAAAGACTGAAGAAACAAAATAATGCTGTATACAACACCTACTTACCTCTTTTTGAGGTCAGTGCAAACTGAATAGCGTTTCCTCCAACCCCACAGAACGCATCCACTATGATATCGCAGTTGAATGACTGACTAACACGGACTGCAATATGCTCAGCTATTTTCTCAGGAGTAACAGAAAACCAACCCTCTGCAAAGGAAAGGGAAGAAATGTACTTTCGCCTCTTATTTCAAGGTCACCTAATTTAAAAACAACCAACCAACCAACCCCCACATACAATTGAAGGTTTAGCATTAATCCCAAGAATTTTGGCTTAGTGCATTAAACCAGGAAATACAGGCTTTGAAGATGATAAACTCTGGTCAGTCCAGACCAGTGATTTGCTCCTTGGACCAGTGATTTGCTAAGCAAAGCCTCACTGAAGCAAACAGATATGCCTTGATCTCAGTAAGTGCTCTGTTCAGCTTGGTGCTGAGGATTCTGGCTTATCAAGGACAAGTCCACAGACACAGCTATGTATAAACTTTATACATCATGATTATGCTCTGCAGCAGACAAAACCAGAAATATTCTCTCTTATCTGACATGTTATTTTCTTCACTACAATGTCTGGTCTGCCAAATAATCTGCATGTTTATGAGGGAGAGCATTAGAAATGAAAGGCTTACAAACCCAACAAACAAAAAGAACGGTAATCCTAATTCCTCTTTTACCTATAAATTTATGATTTGAAGTGGTTTCCATGTAAAAAATGGAAAAAAGTAATTTTAAAAGTGACTGCTGAAAGTCAGAACAAAACAACAAAACTGGATCCATCAGCATATTTGGAAGCTTCACAAAATTATTTTATAAAATACAGAAATAGAAAAATGTCATTGAGTTTCTGAAAAAGTCACAACCAAGTATAATTTGGGTCCAGTGTGATCCTCAGCAAACATCAGGACTAATGCAGATAGAGGTGTCCCACAATGGAAGTACTTCCCAAGTCCAAGACAGAAGTCCCCCTGCCTGCTGAGGGGGGGTGGAATTTATCCAGAGGTGCAAACACATTCAGTAATGCTCCTCCTTTAAGAAAATTAGTAATAAACTGCAAGAAGGGCCACAGGTTTTGATACATGTTATACCACCAAGTCAGCACACTTGGTACTAAGCACACCTCTGTCCAGTTTAATTCCCTCGTCAAACCGAGAGAACAGCCGATAGCGTTGCGCCCAGTACTTGACCAGCTCTGGATCAGCAGCAATCTCAGCAGGTATAGATCTCAGTGTAATTTTATTCCCTCTTCTTCTTTTCTTCTCCCTCTTCTTTGTGGTAATTTCAGCTGGAAGACACTGCAAAAGTTAACAGTTACTGTTCTTGTAGGCAAGGAGTGTAACTGGTAGGTGGGGGAGAGTCAAGATGTAAGATGTTCTGCTTTAAAAATACTGCTAAATGTCCTTTATTACTGTTTGCCAGATTATGCAGATTAGTGGTTTTAAGTTAAAAAAAGAGCATCCTGTATTTCAAGGGATCAATCACAGTCCTAAAAATCACAAGAGTTCACCCATCATATAAGAGCCTTAATCTTCAACTGATGACAATGAACTCTACGTAGCAAAAAACCAAGTAGGTAAGAGACCAATTTAATGCCCTTTTATGAATAAAGAATAAGAACCAATCTAGACAAGTTTTACAGTAGGAATCTAACATAATTGAATTACTGCAGGAAGGATTAACTATGTATAAAAACCTGAATAATCCTCTTTTCCTTTGTTTAGTGTTAAATAGAAAAGCTCATAATATTCATTTTTTCCCCCTAGAAAATAATTTTAACAACACATGCTCCATGGAGCTCAGCCTTGTGCATTTGAGAACCCAAAACTTGATGGTCTGTGCAGCTACCTGAAGTTAATCACCCTCATCCTTGCAGGGGAAAGAAGACATGAATTAGAAATCTGCTAGACCGTGTTGAAGATCAAAAATTACTGTTTATCTGTAAAGAAATAATGTCAACATTAAAGACAAGACCTGGGATTCTGGCACTCCAGGAATAAGCTACTTCCACTAGCACAGTTCTCAATCATGCTCATTGCCCCTTGGACCTAACGAGTCCCTCTAAGTGAACAAAATAAATAAGTGGTGCACAACATTAACTTGGGAAGGCAACATTAAGTCCACTGCCAATTCATTTCACCAGTTTGTAGGAAACTGCTGTACCTTGGCTGACGCCCTCTGTGTCTGCCTGGAGATAATCTGGAATATCCAGAGGGACGAGCTGCCGCCCACCGCCACACTCTGGCCCTGCTGCACCCTGCTCATCGGAGACACTCGCTGCAGCATCCTGTGCCTCTTCCTCAAGGTTACTCCCTCCAGGTTCTGTGCAGGCTGCACTGGAAGATGGTGGCTTTTGGTTTTCAGCATTCAGCGTCACAGTCTGTGCGGCAGTAAGGCCTTCCTGACCCTCTGAGTCGCTGCTGCTTGCAGACAACGCCTCCGATTTACCCTGAGGGACGGATGTCTGGGATGTAGCTTCCTCCTCAGGTTTACTAACCCGCTTCAGGAACATTTCCACCTGCAATTGTCAAATATCACAGATAATCAGATGGTAGTGCTTATCAGTTACCCAGGAGCACAGTTTAAGAGCCTCACAGTTCAAAAGCGCATGCCATTGCAGGCACTCTCTACCACGTATATTTTGGAAACAGTAAAATGTCCAGAGTCAAAACATTCAAGAAATCCTTAACCATGCTCCCCTCTTTTATCTGAAACATAGTTAGACTTGCCACAGCACAGGTGACCAAGTCTACTACTTTTTAATTGGCTATCCTTCTCCAACCTGCAGAGATGCACTCTGCCTCTCAGGGAAGAGGTTTTTTAGCATAAACAGGTAAAATTACCTTCTTACATTAGTTGCCTCATCTCCAAGATGTACCCAACGGTGCATGTAGTAAAGAGTTCTGCTGCACAGCAGAGAGCTCGACATTACCTCCTAACCAACGTGCAGATGCTACTCCAAACTCTTCAAAGGCACATGCAGATGCTCCCTTTTACATTACAGTTGCTCTGAGTGGCTCTAGACCTGGAGCAGTTCCTTACCTGAAAGTCTGAGGAAATTTTTAACTTTTTTTTCTCTTCACATAATTAGAGCTGCCCTTGAACTATACTGGCCCCAGGTACAAGATCAAAAATTAGTCAAAAATTATAGCAATGGGACTTGAGTTCAATACAGCATGCGTTGTCACCACCAGGTAACAGTGTTTTGCACATGGGTGTCAGGGAATGCCAAGTATCCCAGAAGGCAGCAAAGTAACACTAAAATCTGTTCCCTCAGATTTTCAAAGAGACTCAGTTAAGTAAAATCTACAGTGAACAATTGTTTCTACTTGTTATTAATTTCTGAAGTTTTTTTTAAGAGAGCATAAAGTTAGAGCTGAAAATAAATGCAGGTAGAGGTATAAGCAAAACTGTTGATACAAATTAGTAAGAACATGAAATACACTAATCTACATAAATATTTTCTTACACTAATGAAATGCCAGCACTAACAACTGGTCTCACATGTAATTTAAAACCAGAGATACTTTCAGTAACTATAGAAATCCACACACACCTCTAAAGGTACAATGCACCCAGATGTTAGGAATTACTTTCACATAACTTGGTCATTTAAGCTCACGTTCCTCTTGACAGACTGCCCCCAGGGCCCACTAAAGCCTTTCTATAACCACCCTAATCTAAATACTCTTCATATAGGTGATGAGCAGGGAGGAGGAGGAGGAAAAAAAAAAAAAAAAAATGAAGAGCAGTGGACTAACACTTAAAAATGCCATCTACTGTGGGCAATTAATTTTTTTTTCATTTTCAGAATTCAACAAGAGCTAAGGAGCAGATAAGTATATGAATTACAACAATGCTAGCAATTAAAACCACCTTCTTCAAAGTTTTGCTTTTTTTGCACGTTATTTCAGATTCCTCCGTAAAGAAGATGTGCGTGTTTTTGCTCTTCCTTGGTTTACGCATATCCAAGTATTTGGACTTGAGTTTTGCTTTTTTCTCCAAGTACTGCACACTTCGGTGGGTGAAATCTGGAATTCCACCATACCTGAAAGTAAATAAAGACTAGTACTTAGTTGGGTAATTTCCAGTCTGGAAGCTTTAACATGAATGTTGATGTCTACAAAAAGATAATTCAGACTAAATTATTTCTTTATAAGACATTTGCTCCACTTAAACTATATGTCATGAATGTAGCTTCAAAACAATGTACCTTTATGAAAACTTTTAAATATTTTTATTTGAAAAATGTCTAACCAAATTGAGTTTAGATTTTAAAATTTTTTTAATACGTTTATAACTCTTGATAGAAAGTTTCTCAGGCCAGCCTGAAGAACAGGAAATGAAAAGAGATCCTGATTAGCAGAATAAAAAAAATCTTTTTGGTGGCTGTAGAGAACCTCCAAAACAGCTACTTTTGTCTTCTGGCAAATGCAAAAACAACCTACCAAAAGGAAACAACTTCCCCCCCAAAAGAAAATATGGACAGTTGATTTAAATAATTTTTATAAAGTAGAACAGAAATTGCCAACTACAAAACACGCTTCTCTTTGGAACAGGTATGTAATAAACAACTGCATTGCGCAGAAGCGCTAGACCCAAGGCACAGTCTACCTGTGTCCTGTGATGTTCCTCCTACAGCACTGACCACTGTAATTTTAGGTCATATCACCAAAAATGAAATTTCTCTAGTCAACACCTTGGCAACACTTTATTAATACAGCAACATTTTACTAGCATAAAGCAACCTTATTCTAGTATAAAACAGATATGAATTATTATTTAAGCTCGTAGGACTCCAAATTGAGAGGACCATTCATTGTCAGAGCCTTGAAGTTCTAATTTAAGTAGCTGACCAGCCATTTACCATTTACGTGACTGGAAGCATGAGTTACACTTCTGCTTCAAAGCACGTTAACTAACATCTCTCTCCCTAGCCAACGGATGATGGTTTTATTAAGAGCAGAGATGAACTTTGGGAATTATCTTCGAAAGTCTAACAAAATGGAAATGGAGACGGATGGTCTATTTCAATAATAACAAGAGAGCTGACTTGCTATGAAGAAACCTTGAGTTCCTCATATGTAATTACTTTTGCCCTGTTCCACACTTGAAACCCAACACAGAGCAGGTTTCTTCAGGATCTTCCACTGGGTTCTCATCCACATCCAGTTCATGGCTAGGAAAAAAACACAGGTGACAAAGTTACTTACTGTAAAAAAACCCACTTTTACTTTGCAGATATACCACTAAAAATCTCATGTACTGAAAACACTTAAATGTGGGCTTCACTAAGCTCCTCCACACACTGCTGAAACCAAACAAAGCAGACAACACAAGTCTATTTATTTGCATGAGATTTTGGGGTTTTTTACCCAATTCTAGTCTCACATGTCCTTTTATTGGGATTATAATAACCCAAGTATTCTGAATGACGTCTTAAAATATTTAATATTAAGCCCTACATGGAACTGAAGATAGCATTTGTTCACTCTGTTTTCAAATTGCCTTCATCACCTATTATGTTAACTATATTATTAGCTATTATTAGTGCTATGGCAACAGGAAAATACTAGAACAAAACCAAAGCTAGATGATTTGCCGCTAACAATGCCATCCATTCCTCCACCTTTGAGTATGCAAATTTGTCAGAGAGGAAGAGCCATCTCATCATCTTTGAGGCTACAGATTTTTAAAGAAGAAAGAAAAAGACAGTGACAAGACAGAGATTACCTATTTTAGACTGCTATAGCTCTGAACATTTTACAGGCAGCATACAATTCAGTTAAAAAATACAAATTATTTACTATTGTTCTTGCACTGTCTACACTAATTAGACCAAGATAAGCAAGTTCTCCTGTGCAATTCAACAATCTTGTATTCTTCGGTGACACAAGAATAGTACCCTCACCTCTCACAGTCATTGAGGCAATACACTGTTTTCATAAAGCAACAGAAGAAATAGCCACTGCTTGTTGCAAGGCAAAGCGATAAAGGAGTGATGGAAGACTATGCCATTTTGTACTGACGTTTTAACTCACATCCTCTGTCAAAGATATTGTTACTATAAATTCAGGAGGCTTCTGGACCTGGTCTTCTTGGGAAAAAAAGCTCATCTAAATTTCATGACTTGCCTTCTCTTGACTTTGACACGTCTGTATTCAGGAGGTTCTTCATCCTCATCTTCATCTCGGTCATGAAGCAGCAACTGCTCTTTTTCATTTGAATTCAGGCTACATGACTCCTGTGAACCTAAAAAAAAAGATAGATCATATTTCCCTTCTGCATAAATCAATTCCTTATCTTCCTGTCCCCATAGTACGTCTACAGTTAGGTTGCATACATACCTGAATCTGACAAATAAGGTAAAAGTGCTAAACATACATATCTCTACCTGTCTTTGTTTGAGGGACAACATACCAAAAAAAGCTTCTGGTATTAGTTACACTGTAGAGTTAAAAATCCAGCGTAGGACCAACTTCAAATTATCTCAGCTCTAAAAGAAAAATAAAATGCCTACAAGGTACAAAATTTGAAAGAGTTTCTTCCTTTATGTAAAATTTTGTTCCCATCCCATTAGCTAGGCAAACGTACATTTAATAACACAAGATTTAAACACTCCTCTCATTTCTTGTTGGAAAGAAGATTTTCCTTTCATCTCTCCCATTCCAACTCTACTGTAGGATCCCTCACAGAAGCAGTGTAAGGAACAGCCACTGGCTTTCACCACAATACTACACTACTACCTGGCACTTTCACCTGTTAGCACTAGTTAGGAATATACGAATTTAGGGTTTAAAGATGACTGCAGGTCATTGTTTAATCGATAACTCCATTCTGTAAAGGACCTCTGGAAGATATCTGTCCACAGTAACAAAGTACAATAAAAGGAAAGTTTATTTTCAAGTATGCCATTTGTAGACAGAAAGCAAAAAACCAAAACAAATACCAACCCCAGAACTGCAGAACTACTTTTTTTTCCTCAGCAAGCTGTCCTTAAATGTGTCAGATTCATAAGAACATCAACCTGAATTTTCATTCATTTTAGACTATCAGTAAGAAGACACATATCAGCTGCAAGACACAGCTGCAATACCAAGATAAATAAATATGCACTAACAGTGCTCTCTCACCACTTTCAGCAGTACATTTGAAGATTTATGAAGTACATGTTCTGCTAAAATCACTTCTGGTTGAAGAACACATTCAATATATAGATTAGAGATGAGAGAAATCATCCAGAGAAGCAGAGGGAAGAAAAAGGAATCAAGTATTCAATCATTCCACAAAATGCTTGATAGACTTTTTTAAAATGGCATAATACAAATGTGCCCTTGTTTCTGATAAATAACCACCTAGATAAACTCTGATAGAATCAACTTCAGCTGATTCTGTATTACCTGACTGGTTGACACTTTTATTTTCACAAGATGTGCTCCTTTTCCTGGTCCCTCCATCACAGGGCTCCTTCTGGCTTCCACTGTCAGACGAACTGTGCTCTTGATGACCTTGGTGGGCTACTGTTAGGGTGCTCTGGTCCACTTCCTTTAAATTCAGATTTAAATTACAAATCCCAGAGATGATTTCACTGTGGGACTCAGCACTTGAAGGGAGTGTTTCATCACTTATGGTGTTAGAGGGAGACAGGTCCAAGCTCAGCACTTCACTGCATTCAGGCCCTTGGCTAACCAAGTTCATTTCTCCCAAAAGACCACTCTCCTGCGTAACCCCATCAACTTCCACCTTGTCCCCATGTGAGCTCTCAATAGTCCATCCTTGACTTGTCCAGTACTGAAACTGTTCCCAATAATACCAGTACAGTTCATTATAATGCTGTTCCCATTCTCCCTTGGTGTCCAGACTATTCCAAGGCTCAGAAGCTGTGATGGCTTCAGATGACGAGACCTCTTGATGCTTCTGCAACCAACTTTGCCAAAGAAGGCCCTCTCCATACTCGCTCCAGTACTTCTCCCATTTTTCATTAAGTTCACTGGATAAAGCCTCATTTGCAAGGCTTTCTGAACTTTCACAGTTCTCTTCAATTACAATCTGAGGGTTGCTGCTCATCTCACATTGCTCTGTAGTTAGGGCCAGTTCACCAGAAACAGCCTGGATACAACCACCACAACCTTCATCCTGGCATTCCTGCCCCCTTTTACCCTCATGTTTTTGCTGCAACTCTTTTTTCTTCTTTTTCTTTTTCACAAATTTCATATTACTCCTCTTTTTATAATTTTCTGTTGCCTAAAATAAAATGGAAAAACACTCTTAGAAGTCCACAGTGTATATACAGTCTCATCCTCTGCCCGAGCACATTCCTCCTTCCATTGTAACCCTCCCTCTCAGTGCAACTCTGCTGTTATCTCCCCAAAAAAGCAGCAGAGTTTTTGGCTCTGAAAGGGCCCCACTGCATTACCCTGTCTGACACTTCTGAGGAAGTTGTGAGAAAGAGCTGTAAGAAAGTCTATGGAAAGACATGCACAAAAAAAGGTAGAATTACAGACAGAAGTGGGGTTGCTGAAAGGGAAGTCATTAGTAACTCAAGGATTCAGAAGGAAAGACATCAACACGAAACACTATAAAATCCTAAAGGGAAGCTGGTCAGGAATTGAGGGGTCACAGGTTTGAGCTCAACAGCAACAGCATCTCAGTAACATCAAGGACCTGTTTTATGGGGCTGTGGAGGCTGACCCTTACTTTCACCCGGTATCTGCCTGACCAGCAAACACTGTTCAGTGTCTTATTAGCATAGCGAACATATAATGCTCAGTCTTACAGAATGTTAAATCCTTGCTATCTTTGGGTGCTGTCCACAAAAAAGCGCATCATTTTATACTCATAAGCTCTGTAAATCCTGCAGCTGTATCTCTGATACGTCTGAAGACACAGACCCAAACAGAAACACAAGGGAGAAACAGCCTCCTCTCTTTCATTTATGCAACACAACCATTTCGCTTAGTACAACTAACTCGGGTACTACAGTTGTTTAGTGGAACAGAAACCTGTTACAGAAAGGAACACTAAGGTAACTTGGTGGTTTCATCAAATACAACTACACTTGTTTCGCAGATGCTTCCTGTGATTACAGAATTCACCCAGGCAAAAGACTGAAAATGTACAGATATTACTCCAAATGTCCCATCAGCTGCAATCTTAATTTTGTTGCATTGACAAAAGCATAAGGATGTTATATAAGGACATTATAATCAGAGAACTGTAACTAATCTTTCATCTGCATTCCTGAAAATGTCATGTTAAAACACCCAGCACAAAGCACAATGCTTAGCAGTAGTCTAGTGAAAAAATATATTATATCCCCATTCAACTTATTTGCAATATTACTACATAGTAACAAAAACTGCACATATACCTGCCATCAATTTAAATCAGATACAAGTTTCTCCTATTTATTTACAAATTAATCAGGTCAGAATCATGCAGTGCTCTGCACAAAAGTGCTCTCTCACTGCCAGAGAGGTCTGTATTCCACAAAGCGGACACTGAATGTCCCAGTCTTTTTCTCATCTGTGAAAACTTTAGTCCCCTTCTAAAGCTCATGTTCTCTGTGAGAAGCAGATCACCAAAGCCTCACTCCAGTCCTTTGGAACGGCTTGACTTTATCAGCTGCAAGGGGGATTTGAAAACTAGTTTTTTATATTAGTATCGAAAGCTAAACAGTTAAAGCAGACAGCGTGAAATGCATGCTCAGACTGGAGGGTTCTGGTTTCCTGATACATCAGCACCAGCATTACCACTGCTGCTTTAAATCAGGTCCCTCTGGCCAGTCAGGCAATACAGATATGGAAGCATAAAGCACCTTAACCCTGTTTAGTCAAACTGGCAGGTGGATTTTACAAACTGGACAGACCAAGGTGCTGTGTACTGTTACAAGTAGGCGAGGCAGGCAGCTTAAAGGCAACTTGAATACATTTCCATGAACTGCCATCTCAAAAATAACTGAGAGGAGGCACATCCTTACATCTGGAAACACAACGCAAACAGAACAAATAAAGAAAGGGAAGATTTACCGCAAAGTTCCTCTGGGCTGACTGCCCACCAAACTGAAGAGGCAACCCCATGCTCTTCATAAGCTCAGCTTCTGAGTCTAATTCAACTTCTTCCGGGTCCAGAGCATGATTAGTATCCACCTTTAATCTCACATTGAGAAAATGGTTTTCCTCCTCAGATGCTTGTTCTTCCCCTGTTAACAGTTATGTTACTTATGAATATAATCCGGTACTGATACCTCAATGGCACAGTGTGGCACACAAAAATCAGCAAAACTGCCTCTTATGCTTCCTTTCCCATTTAAAATCTTCCTCATAAATACCTCAATTCCTGCATAACTATCAGCACGAACCAAAATGTAACTCTGATAGCCAAAACACTGCTCAGGGTCTGTCTGGAATGGAGTTAACTTTCTTCATAGAAGCCTCTGGTGCTGTGTTTGGAATCTGGGGCTAAAACAGTGTGGATAGCACACCAATGTTTTGGCTATTGCTGAGCAGTGCTTGCATAGTCTCATAGCTTTCTCTTTTCCCCACTCTGCCCTCCCCAGGGAGTAGGCAAGGATGGCCAAGAGACTGGGAGGGAACACAGCTGGGACAGTGGATGGAAACTGGATGAAGGGATGGTCCACATCATATAATGTGATGTGCATCAGTAAGAACTGGGGTAGAGGGTGAAGGTGCTTGGGGTCAACCTACCACGGACATTCACCTCAATAACTTGCAGAGTTATAATGCCCAGCAAACAAAAGAAAAATTAGGATTATAAAACAAAAATTCTTTTCTGGAGTTCTTGTGGTATGTGTCACAGCAAGCTTAAAATACAAGAAATTGTTGGTTTTGTTACAAATCTTTCAAAACCACACTGACAGAGATAACATGATTTTTCAAATATTAATGTATGAACAACAGAACCTAATTATCTTAGAAGTAACTAATCAACTGTTGACTCACTGCTTGCACATTATCAAATTTTTAAGCAATATCATACGTGTACAAAATCATAAATACTACTGAGAAAGTAGGAACTGCCTATTCAAGGAAATTATGAAATCAAAAGCTCTTGACACAGTTGATAACAGTGAAACCTTTTTGGTTTCATTGTTGAGGATATGTTTACTGCTGAATTATCATGTAACACAAGTCCCTTCTGTTTTTAACTGACTATTCTCACCACAATTCACTCACATATATGCACAAAAACATGGTTTACATTCTCTTTCTTCATTCCTCTCACACTGCCTCCATCTAATCTGTGCTATTAACTATCAGCTTTTATTTCTGTTCAGATGTTCTTTCAAATCAAGCTAATATGCTGCTGGATCTACCAACACAGCAATAGAAAAAAGGTAACAAAAGAATTATGGGTCATGTAGGCATATGTGAGGAATTCAGGACGGAGTAAGGGAGTGGTGTTGAATTTGTCAGAGTATACACCATGAGAATTCCTCAAAATAAGCAAGCCAAGGGAGAGACTTACTCCTCTGGTCCTCCTCATACAATTCCTTGTATATATGCAAATCATAATTCCCCCCATCATTGCTATTGCTTCTTCTCTATTTCTGGCCCAGCAGATTAATCAGCAACAGCTTATGTCCTAGCCTGGGGTAGAGGCAGCAGGACAGAACTGCTCCCAGGCAAATATCTAGGATCTACAGACCCTCCATTATGCAATTATTTTTTAGTTAGTTGAAATTATGATCTGAGAACAGGTCAGAGACCTGTGAGATAATCTGTTCCATGCACCAGGGGAAAATTACGTGAGGTGGTGAAGTCTATCTGGACAGGAATAAATATCACACCTGGCTTGACACAAACTTCCACATCAAGATAATGGTAACCTGAAAGCTATGCAAGTGCTAAGCTATTATTCAGAACTTAAATAACCACACATAACTCAATTTCAGTATGACTGCACATCACATTGCATAGTACATTTCATTATGTTACCTGTACTGTCGTTGTCATCTTTGACATAAAATCCTTTTAATCCCAGTTTATATAATTTTCGATCTCTGTAAAAATGAAGACAGACATTGATGCAGAAAGTCATCACTGAAACAAAGGTTTTTTTACAGTAAAAACAATCATTCAGTGGAAAAAACCTCCCCAGGGATCCAGTAAAGTCCCCATCACTGGGGATTACAAGATGTGACCGGATGGGGTACTTAATAAACTCATGTAGGCTTGTATTCCCATGAGAGGCTGGACCAGGAGACCTTTCCAGGTCCCTTCCCACATGGGCTGCCCTGTGACTCTAAACACGCGAAACAAATAAAAAGAACAACCTGGAAAAGGCAACACTTTAATTAGACCCCGACGGGAAAGCCCATAGGAGAGACGCCCGGGAAACGTCGCAGTTTCGCAGAACACCCCGGAATTAAACTCTAGGGTCTCCCTCCCTCGTTGAGAAACCGGTTCCTCCTTTCAGGATGAGGAGGGGCAGCTCAGGATCCTTTCAGGATGACATCAGGATGATGTCCCACCCGCGCCCGTTTGGGAAGGGGAGAAGGGGACGCCCAGCCCCGGCTCCAAGGGGGAGGGGGATCCGGCCGGCGGGGCCGCTCCGGCAAGGGTTCTCACGAAGGCCGGCGTTTGGGGGGCTCCCCTCGCCCTTTTCTGCTCACCCCCCCGGTACCCTGTGGTAAGCATCACCCATCGGGGCCCTTCGGTGCGCACCATCCCGCCACCACCCGCCCTCCCCACGGCCCCAGCAGCGCGGCGCATCCCGCACCTCCCTGGCGGGAACCTCCCCCCGCCCGGCGCTACTCACTCGACGAAGGCGCGGGAGCAGAGGCAGAGGATGCCGCGGGCCTCCCCCGCCCGCAGCAGCAGCTCCGCCACCAGCGTCCCGGCCGGGTCCTGCACCATGGCCGCGGGCAGCCC
>VXAY01004102.1:543563-600815 GCA_013399855.1 Oxyruncus cristatus
CTGCGGCGTGGCTGGGCTTTCGAGAGCTGTAGGTGGGGGTAGAGGGCAGCCGTGGGTATGCGGCTTCTTGTGCTCTCAGTGACGCCCCACCAGGAGTATTTGGGTGTTGTTGGGGCTCAGAGTGAAAGGAGGGGAGGAAAGGGCGTCGCAAACTGCAACAGAGGATGCTGCGGCCCAAGTCTGGTAAAACCGAGAGTGGGAGGCAGAAGGGGAAAGCCTGAACAAGGCATATTGGGAGTAGTGGCCGGAGCAGAATCATAGAATCACAGAACAGGTTGGGTTGCAAGGGAGCCTAAAATCACTCGGTTCCAATCCCCCTGCCATGAGCAGGGGACACCTTCCACTAGACCAGGTTGGTCAAAGCCCCATCTGGCCTGGCCTTCAACACTCCAGGGATGGGGCATCCATAACTTCTCTGGGCAACTTGTTCTAGTGCCTCACCTCCCACACAGTGAAGTAACAGGAGAGCTTAAAATGATGAGAGAATGGGGACAGTGCAGACAGAGGGAGTCAAAACAGAAGCAAAGCCTGGTGAACAAAGGAATCTGGGAGGAGGCAGAGTGAGGCGGGAAGGTCTGAGTGAGGCTCTAGAGGCAGGGTTTGGATGGGGAGGGAGGAAAGCATTGGGAAGCAGCCAGGTGTGATAGGGTACAGTGATAGAGATAACTGAGCGTTACAGATTTCTTTCCTGTGGAGACCTGCTTCAGGCACCAGATCAAGATATAAGCTGGGAAAACATCATTGTGGAGTTAGGCAGACTGTGTTATTTGGGATACCTGCTGACTTTTTGAGAGAGTTAGAGGGTGTTTAGGAGGTTGGTAGGAGACAAGGGAAAGTGCACTTTTGAGCAGACCACAGGATACTGCCCCGTAGAACCATATTTTATCCTTGCATCTACCTCAGAGACTTTATATGGTGATGCACAAGGTTTGAGAGATTTCCTACATAAAACACTGAGCGATGGAGTATTCGGCTCTACTTAGATTACTCAGAGCTTATCGGTAAAATGCATGAAATCCATTTCTCTAAAGACCATTGCAAAGCCTGCAATCACTGGGACAGGGTTTCTCAGATAATAATTGTGGACTTTGTGATCTCTTCTTATGTGCTAGCCTGTCTACTGGACACTGGGAGAGTATGAGAAAGAAATGCATCATCCACACTTTCAGGCTCTCTGCAAGGTGTTTGCTTTTGACAAGCTGGGAACTGGGCTTTACATTACTTAACATTCAGTTTGTGATGAGCTGTGCAGCTTGTCTGCTATGCTGTCTCATTCCATTTGCATCAGTACATTTTAGGTAACAAGGCTATACAGCCTCATGAGGGTGCAGCATGTCCTCAGGATTTTTAAGACATTTTATGTAGGAAACATGCAAAGAGGAGTTTGGAGGCAGAAGGATTGACCATTCAGGTTACAGTAGCACAGCTACCATCCAACAACACATTTCATCAACTTACAAATAAAATCTTAACATTAATTTTACCCGGATTCACGCACCATCTTACATCTAATATAAACAAAAATATTAAATGCTAACATTAGTCAGGACTTGGATATGTCTATCGCTACAGTAATTAAATGCTTTAGAAGTACGGGGAAAGATTGCACCAGTTCTAACATTTGTATGGGTATAACTGTATCTGCACTTAGGATGGTATTTCAAAACTGAAAATCCAGTAAAATGAAAATCTTTCAACACAAATTGTTTAGCAACAGCCAAATGCTGTGCATAAAAGTTGAATTGTGAATTGCAAAATATTTTAAGAATTATTATACTCCCCTTCTTAAGGAAACAATGCTACATTTCTAGTAAAATGCAGAGAATACTATTATATAAGAACAAGATGGCTATTCTTTTATAATATTACAGACCAATATCCTTCAGTCCGGAGGAGCAGCCACCAGCAGGTAAGGCGAGACGTCCGTGGGAATGCCTCCAATACTCTGCCAGTCCCCAGCCATCTGCAGCTGATAGGCTACATTTTCTGCCTATTTAGTAGGACAATGGGTTTCTTCCCATGATCCTTGTCCAGTTTACCCCACAGCTCTTGCACAGGAAGTAACCTTTTTCATTCTGAACATGGTTTCTCCCAGCTTTAAGTGCTGCTTCCCTTGAAAGAGTAAGTGAGCAATTGATCCATACTCTGCTACTGTGCTGATGGATGTTATAGATGACAGTCTCTTATAATCTCTTTTCTAAGCTGACAAGCCCTGGCATATTCAGTATTCCATCTCTGGGAGCCAGTCTATACCTCTGGCTTTCCTCATTACTCTCTTCTGCCATTTTTCTAGTTGTACTATATCATACTAGAGATATCCCCTTTAGACCACAACTACATGGATAGGTCTGATCCAGGCAGGGCAATGAACTTGGAGTGTGATTTCTTGCAGACGTGATTGTGAAATGTTCCACTTAAACTAGCAAAAAAATGCCTGTAACAACACTTGTTTCAATTTAGGTTGCACTGGCAAATAACATGTTTAATTTAAAATAAAATGTTACAATAAAATAAGCCTGTCTTGTATGAAAAGACTGGATGGTTCCACACTGAGTTGGTATGGGGATGGTATGTCTTTCCACTAGAATCTGAAATGATTTACTTGATCCACATGAATGACACCAAAGCAACCTGTGTCTGTAGCCTGCTTCCCAGGCTACCTGCCCTTTGCTGCCCAGCCTTGCTTTCCTCTGGCACATCCTGTTCTGAAATGCTTCTTCTTCGCTTCCCTCACCTCTTTTCTGCCCTTTGCTCTCATACACAGTCTTGGGCCTCAGCTTCAAAGCCCTTCTTGGACCTATCTGTTGTTATTTTTTTAATGTATCTTAGGTGACAGTGAAGACCTCCATGTCCCAGTGATCCTGGCTTTGCTGCTTTTAACTGTGCTTCTCAGAATGTGACCTTGCCTCCCAGCTGGCTTTAAAACTTTTCATTATTTCCTTCTTTTTAAATCCCTTTTCAAGGCTAAATTCCATGACAGATACTGATCAAATAAAGATAAGATGAGGGATGCTAAGAATAACATCTTTAGCTGTTAGAAATGAAGCAAAAGCAAATACACGCAATGTTTACAAAATAGAACATATTTTCACAGTAGCTCTTACCTGCTCATGTAATTCTGAGTTCCACCCTTACATGCACATCTCCCTTACCATATATGAACAGGGCTAGAGCAGTAAGTCAAGCTGAGGTTTATTATATGTTTATGTAAAAGCTCATAGAAAAGAACCTTCACTGTTTTGTTGGAGGAAATTATTGGATTAGATATATGTCTGAATATAATAAAAATGTTTAGTTTATCAACATCTCAGGTTATAAACAGATTATAGGATTAAGAAAAGTATTTAAGCAAAGTAAAATTTTCCAAGTCACATGTTGCTAAAAACAAGTAATTCTGCCATCTCTCGGTAGTGGATAAGCTGAGAGAAATATTTGAGAGAGTTTAACTCAGTGCATTGTATTCTCATTTAGCAGGAAGGGATATGTAGGCCTGAATTCTCTACATGAGAATCTCTAATCTCTGTAATTCATATATAGAAAGAATTGATTCAGCTAAAGTATCTGGATGACTTCCTGCAATGTTTGCCCTGCTTTTGTTTCATCCAAGTGCCAGCTATAATGATCTTTGTACCTGAGTTTTTTCTGTCTGGTGTTCTCTACCCTTTCGATTGGGTACAGAATCTCTCTTTAGAGAATCTCTCTTTACAAGAGAAAGGATGGCTTAAAGGGACATTGTTCCAATGAACTGTGGGACAGAAGGTGGCAAATGATGACATATCTGTGGAATTTGTATGGAAAATTATGGCATGCTAAGTGAGGGTTTTTTTCTTTTAGCTTGAAAGTAGTCTCTGATAAAGAGGAGATGGAGGAAATGTCAGTTCACCCGTTGCAGATGTACACAGAAGGACACACAATTGGATTAAGCTTCAGAGACCCTCCAGTCCTCTAAAAAGGTATTAGCCAATGTACAAATGACTCACATATTAATCATGACTTGCAGAATTAGTAGTCTCGCAGTAATGTCTCCTTTTCACTTTTTTGGTAAATTGAGAGTCCACTGAGCAAATACAAATCATAAGGTCGGGATAGTTTGACATATGGTTTTGTGGCCATCTGTGAGAGAAGGTGTTTTTTCTGTGTCAAAGTCCCCTTTGACACTTAGATATGACTGATCTAGCACATGAGAAAGTAATTCTATGTGGCAATATTATCTCAGTGGTAATTAAACTCTGATAGTCACAAAAACCTTGTTCTTCTAATACGTGTTCAGCATTTAACAATTTTTGCTTTTATTTTGAAATACAGAGCATCATTTAGGTTGGGAAAGACCTCTAAGATCATCAAGCCCAACTATTAACCTAACACTGCCAAGCCCACCACTGAATCATGTCACATGTGCTACATCTACAAGTCTTTGAAATACCTCCAGGGATGGTGACTCAACCATTTCCCTGGGAAGCCTGTTCCAATGCCTGGCAACCCTTCTCATGAAGAAATTTTTCCTAATATCCAACCTAGACCTCCCCTGGTGCACGTGGAAGCGGTTTCCTCATGAAAGAAATACCAGTTTAAACACGTAGCCATCCCAGATAGATTCAGTATTTTTTAAAAAATGGTTGATGAGCCAAATAAATGTTTAAAAAGACACAGAGCAAACATGGTATCCAGAGGTGTTATTTAAGTGTGTTACTTACTATTTGGTGGATTTTTGAACCTCTAATTGCCTTGTTAAAGACATCATAAGTCTCAGCCTTCCAGTAAGGGGCAGAATGCTCTAATTACATTGTAGCTGTACTCAGATTGTGTCATTAGCCAAATCTGTGGGAGATAAAGGTTCTTGTAATCATTGCAGTTGCCTTAGCTGTTATGGTTTGTTTGGTATTTGCAATTACAGTGAAACAATAACACTATTAAACAGTAATTACTTCTTTTTCACAGAAGCAAAGCAAAAGTGTTTAAGAGGAAACCTATTGAAAAACGTGGAATAAAGCGGTGCTTCAGCCACAGCTACATATTCTGTGATTCTAGGACGGAATATGATTTTTACTTGATCTTATTTTTATACAATGAAGGGCTCTGGCTTTCTTTGTTGTTGTTTTGTTTACTTTTGCTTTGGGTTTTGTCTGTGTGTGTGTGCATTTTTTGTGGGTTTGGATTTGGTTTTGGTTTTTTGCAGTAGTGACGTCTTTTCTGTTTCTCTTTCTGTATAAACCAGGACAAATAAGAAGCAGAGTGGAGAAATTGCCACAGAATAGATAACTGGTTTGATGCAGCACTGGGGAGTCCCATTGGTTGTTGCTGGCATTTTTAATTCCTACATAAAGAATCTTCTAGCTCTCACTTGGAGGCCAAAGCCAGAAGGACTACAAAGGTAACAGATAACTTTCATATGTTATGCTTCTACTGTGAATTTGATTGTCCCTGGTTCCATATGTCTTCACAGCCCAGATGAATACTCTCAGTGTCTGCTGCCTTCAAAGCGCCTTTGAATCATGTGGGAACTATAATTAATTGGAACAGTACCTGTTTGGTCTAGCCATTTATCAGACACTGTTAACCTAATACTTCTGTTCCTGCCTAGTGTAGTCTTGGGTTTAACTTACTATATTGTACCGTAGTAAATGCAGTTAAATCATATCCAGTTGCATATCCCCAGATAATGGGCCAGATATTTTATTTTACTAGTGGCCACTGTTCATTTGCGCCTTTGGAAGTGCTGCTTATGTAGTTTAAGCTGGAGGAGGCCACATAATAAAACTGTGAACACATCAGGGACACCTTAAAAACTAGTTTGAAGGGGTGTAACTTTAATTCTTCTCTATCGTAAAGCATATTAATCTTGTAATTGGGTTAGTTTTTGTATATATTCCTATAAGTAAGTTTTATAGTGCTATATTACAGGTTTGTTTTCCAATATAGCTATGAAAATAATAACTTTATGTTTCTCTGTTGCTTATTAATTTTTATTTGTGGATTTCTGGATTTTTTGACATTGTATAAGAGCCCTAATCATGAACACATTATATTAAATAACATATACATACTGAGAGAAAAGATTGGTTCTAATCTAAAGAGTGAGTAGCAACTTCACGTGAATAATGGAAGACTTTTTATGCTTTCAGGCCAAAAAAGTGATGTCAAAGAAAGACAATTCCAAGAACATGGCCAGAGGCAAGAGCTTAGAGAAACCATTAACTTTTCACCTCAACAGCCACCACTAACCTCAAAAGAAGATCCTACTGGTTTAAGTAACTGCAGGGTAACAAAACTAATATGATGGATCTAACCTCCCAAGAAACAGGGTGGCAAATCAGGGATGTGCCCTTGTCTATCTGCAGTAAAGCAGTTTAATGTTAGTCCTTCCATAATAAAAAAGGAGGTCTTCCATCTTTCAGAGGATCTTCCTCTGAAACTGAACTTGTTCCTGCCGAGGTCCTGATCTGCAGCTGCAAGGATGTCCTCGGTTGTGAGTTAATGTTTGAAATCAGGGCAAGCTCTAGCAGTTATAGGCTGGCCACTTGCTATAGCTTCTTTTTGGGATAAAAAGTTTAAGTGACCAGTAGCTTTATTATTTTCTTTCTGTTAAATTTGTAACAGTTATGTGTGTACTTCTTGTATGAGGGATTTGTGTTTTATGTTTTAAACTTATTTTCTGTGTTTCATGATTAATATTTTCAATAAAATTCTAGGGGATGTGTTGTTTCTTTGGACTAATTACTGAAGACTCTTATTTCCCACTTCATACTTGAGGATCCAAAAGCTTTAGTTACCTTTTTCTTTTCAATGCTTTTGATGAATGGAAACCTTTTATTTAATTCTGCTGTTTTTGCACCCTCTTAGCCAATCAGTTATTTTTAATTTCCTTAGGTATAGCCTATGACAATAATAAATTATAGACATACGGTTCATCTGGGAGGTATTTCCCCAGATTTAACAGCTGGGCTGCAAATAACCTGTATTGAGGAGATATAACCTGACATGAGGAGAGACTACCTACTGAAACATAATTTAGAAATAAATTTTCATTCTCTATTACAGGCTCATATTACAGGGTGACCACTTATAGAGAGAAGTAGCACAGGAATGCGCAGAAATGCAAACAGCAGCTGTCTTTGAGATAATTTAGGCATCAAGAAGAAGCATGTTATCTTCTAACTACATTTATGCTAGGAAATGAAATAGTCAATCATCTGAGTTAAAGAGTTATTGTAACCTGAGTGTGATTCACTCATGCTAATTGCTCATTGTGTTTTTACTAGCATATGACTTTTTCAACACCAGGGAGTGTGGCTAGGAAGACTTGATTCACTTAAGTGGTTTAACTCAGATCAGAATCTAATTGGTTTACTGAT
The DNA here is from genome assembly GCA_013399855.1 of Oxyruncus cristatus. Lineage (NCBI taxonomy): Eukaryota > Metazoa > Chordata > Aves > Passeriformes > Cotingidae > Oxyruncus > Oxyruncus cristatus. Next base: position 550,916 of record VXAY01004102.1, read on the forward strand.
TTATTAATGACACATCACTAGCTGACACTCTCTGAACTTCACCTTCTGGATCAATATCAACAGGCTGACAGATAAACCAGAGTACAGAACATTTGCAGGATGTTAAAGAGCCACTGTAAGTTTCTAATCACCGTAATCTCCACCATTTCTAATACCACAGGAGCTTACTCAGGTGTGTGCACCCCATCTCACAGGACAGAGGATCTCCCGCTGGAGATGGCGTTGCTCTGTCTTTATGTGTAGCAGTGCAGCTCCCTGCTGCCAGCTAGTCCGTGTGCTGGCAATAAGGCACTCCATGTGCTCCGAGATGTGGGTCCTTCTGCTGCTGCATCCCATCCTGCCAGCCCTGTTCTCTGCATGGGACAGGGAGGAGATGGCAGTGGGGTCACTCCTAGCAGCATCTGAGGCAGGGGTCAGAATGCTGTGCTGAGTGCCTTCCCACTCCCACATTTCACCCTACAGGCACAAGTTTCCTTCCATCTTTTATACTTCTCAATCTGACTCTTTTCTCAAAAGCCTCTTGGTAATCCCCTGGTGGCTGCTTAATCCAACGGATCCTTATCGTAAGCAAACATTGCCATTGTTCATTTCCTGTTTTGGGGTAACCTCCTCTCAGTTTGGGTGTCCTGACTTCACCTGCTGTTTCCAGTCACATTCCTGACATACCACCAGTTCCTGTTCAGGACAGGTCCATCAGGAGGTTTTGTTACCTTGAAACTCACATGGCTGAGGCTGTTTCTAGACAGGATGGGAGATGAGATGATGTTCTTACCAGGTGGCAATGTAACAGTAAAGTCACAGGGAGTGAAAGTTTGATGCTTTTTTTTTAACTGCTTTTCCATTTAACATTGTTTGCTGTGTAGGCAGTTTCTGTCTGGTTTAGCTGAACCTCAAAACACTTCCTGTTTTCCAAACAAGAGTTTATCACTCTGAACTGTATTTACTGTCTGTTTCAGAAACGAAAAAGTAAATTTAGAAATAGTCTGAGGCAGCATTTGGAAGGTCGTTACTCTTGTCCCTCTATTTTTCCACTAATGTTATTTTAAAGTTTATTACTACAACATTTTTACCTTAGTGTGAATCTATATTTCATAACATGCTTGTTTTTAGCTGTGGTTTTAGCAAAAGGTACCTATATGATAAAGTAATACGTAGAGAAATTATCCTTCATGTTACTACTATATGAGGATTAATACTGTGAGGAAGCAGTGAACAGTAAGATAGCAACTACCACTATGTGAAGTGTCTGGAGTCTTCAGGGCAGGCATCATGTTTGGAGAAGGAATGTTGGCTAGGACTTAGAAGATTATCGAGTTCACACTTTGAATGGGAGTTTAGTAGCATCAAGGGCTGCTGACTTTTGATGGCCCTGTAGGCTCTGCAGAAGTATTTTGCAGGAATCCCTGCTGATGACCTGTACAGTGGCTTTCAGTCCAATCTAATAATTTTAAAAAAAGGATGGCTTTCTGCAGGACCATTAAAAGGATGGTCTAGATTGCTCAACAGCTCCCCTTACCGCTTCTTCAGCCCCCTGGCTTAGGAGCAGAAGCTGAAGGAACCAAGTGGAAGTGCAATAGGGTAGTGCTGACAAGGAAGAACAGTTAGTACAGAGGGAGGAAAGATAACAAACCAGAGCTGGATATGAAGATGGGCACATCCAGCTGCCCAGACCTTACTCCCTTCTGCCTCTCCTTTAGAGCCCTTCTGACCACAGTAAGGCTGCTGATGACACCCATTCAGCATATCACTTGGGTGGCATTAGATGCTGGTTTGCAGGTCTGCTCCTGGGAGAGGAAGGACGGCAGCATGAACCCTGGGGCCAGGAGAGAGGTGGCTGTGCCAGAGCTGAAACCAGGCCAACACCAGGGAAACAGGCTGGGCAGGGAGGTCTCATTAGGTTCCCTAGCACTGCTTCACATGATGCTGCTCCCCTGAGCTTTGGGACAGATGGGGGAAGAGGCCAGAGTGGAGGCTGGAAGGATCTGAACAGAAACACCCTCAATGCAGGGTATTACCAGCCTCCAAGTGGGAAAATCTTCACCTGCCCAAGAGCTGGCCTCTCCCCCTCTCTTGAGGCTCAGCTTGAGGGTACAAGGGGGCTCTGATACAGTGATGAGCACAGAAGGATTTCTAGAAAACACAAGGATTTCTGGAAAAAAACATTTCCAAGTGCACATGGCAGTTGGGCACACAACAGACAGCTTTAAATGCATAAAAAAAGGGACTTAAAAAGAGACAAAAGGTCTGAGATGAAAGCAGGGTCTTCCACACCATGGGATCATGGGTATCATGGGATGCTCTGAGCAAAGTATAATCTGAATTTATGGTATCAGATAAAGCAAGCGACATCTTTATGAATCATGGAAGTGCGATAGCTGACATAAAAGCCTGAAAGTGACATCCTGCTAATCATCAGGGATTCCTATGTAAGCGGTGAGAGATTAGACCACCAATCTGATTTTTAAAGTGAAAATAAATCAGACATAAGCAGACTATTCTGGAAACACCATCCTTACAACATTTCAATAGATTTTGCAATAAGTCTTGTACTGCTAAGGCCAGAACAAGAGAAGACATAAAGCCAAGACACCAGATGCACAGCATAGCAGTCCATGAATTTTCTTTTCCTTTCAAAGCAGTTCTGTGCATATAGGTGCTTCACTTTCAGCACTTAGAGAAAAATCCTAGTAAGTGATTTTTCACTGTGGAGTTCACTCAGCTCCCTTGCTGTTGTCGGTCAGATTAGGCCTGTCTGTACCACAGCACTGGAAGCTTGTGAGTATCTGCAAGCAGGAGGGGTTTTCCCAATTGCTTCCAAAGGTTTTTCCTGATAGTGGTATAATATTGGGTGTAACTACAATGACTGCAGGCAAATGATCATAGTTTCTTCTGCTTATCTTTTTCCAGTAGGATTCATTTCCCCCAGCTCCTTTTACCTGTCAAAGCCTTAGCCATGTTTTTTTATTACCTCTCACTTTCTTTTTTTCCTCTAAAATTTCTTCATACCTGTGCCTTAGCACAGTAAATCCTACCATTTATTAATGACATTCTTAGTTGTAATCTCTGTTAGCAGTTCTGAGCTCCTTCCCAGGCTACTTCTGGCTTCATTCATTTTGAAAAAGCACTTGCAACTTGAACTTGGTGTTTAGAAGCTGAAAACAAAGAAAGAGCTTTCAGTGCACTGGGCTGTAACCGGATGTCATGAAAAATTTCGGAATAGCCTTTTGGCTTTGTTAGTAGAGTGTTTTTAAAGTAATTTTGATTTGAAATTTCCAAATTAATATTAGTGCAGGTTTATAGGGACATGTATTTTGACACTTACTTTAAATGACATCTGATCAGAAAATAGACTTTTTTTTTCCAAAGAACAACATTGGAAATGTTCTTTCAAATCACTGCTATTTAAACTGTTAAGCAATATGTAATGAGTGACTACACCTTGTTTGAAAATAGCTTTGCTATTTAAGAAAAAAAATAGTTCCTGATTTTATGGTTGGTTTTTATTAGGAATTAAATATGAAGAGATGTTCTCTGGTAAAAGATTCTTTTGTACAAAAGGAAAAGGACTGTCCCGCATCACCTAGTTATTATAACTCCTTCCAAGGGAAACATATATTAGGTATTCTTCTGGAAAAGGTATTCCAGCTGGCAGAAGCCTCTGCAGTGCAATGTTGCTAAAATGTCACCAAATCCAAGACAATGTAACAATACAAGACAGTCTGTAACTGTTCAGTCTTTGTAAACTTCAGAAGATGCTGCAGAAGTCTCTGCAAATTCTTGAATTTTTGAGCTGAAAATAGAAGTGCAATATCTCACAAGGATTTCAGTCATGGTGCTATTTAGAAAACAGACAAAAGGACTGTCACAGGTAAATTGCCTTTTTTTTTTTTTTTCCAATAAAGAATGTTGAATTGTCTGTGTGTTTTGCTTTTAGAATTGCCCTTTTATTAGGAGTATTTTTTTGGTTAAACATTTCTGAATTAAGTGTAAATTTTTTTGGTAACCTTCCTCTGAGTATTTGCATGTGCAGTGCATCCTTCTTTTCAATAATGACGACCAGAGAAGAAAAACATAAATTTTAATACCTCTAATAGGAAGTTGTTCCTTACACTTGATTGTTTTGTATGTACAAATACCATGTTGTGCATAGATCAAGAAAGAAATAAAGTCTCAGGTACAGATTTCTTAAGCAGCTTCTTTGCAAAGTGTAATGAAAAGTTTGATCACAAAAATGAGTGACTCTGTCACTAGGATAATCTCTAGTACTCAGCTTGTGACAATTTCATATTCATTTTCTCAGTTTTCTAACTTCTGAAGTGTTCTTACTTGCTTCATGCACTCATTTATTTTGGTGTTATTTTAAAGTGTGAATTTAAATTCCAAATGATAACATGGTACATATATTCATAAGTTATACAAACTGTTGCTGAAAAAGCTGTTATTGAATTAGCTTGTCATAACTTCACAAGTGTCACAGAAGCACCACAATCAACAAATTTTAGGCCTCTGTAATAAAATGAACACTACACAAGCAAAGCATGCCATATGCTATGCTCTTGGTTTGTCTTCACAGAATTTTGACCACATTGGCATTCTGAAGTACTTGAGTGCCAAGACTCAGTGATAATTGCAAAAACATTTGATTCTTGACTGCCTACTGAATCTTGACTAATGTGTACTTTCATTTACTGTGTCCTCAGCATGTTGTCAGGAGTTACGCTGTAGGATGCCTTGCCTGAAGCTATTATTGGAAGATTTGCATTCTGAGCACCTGACCATTTATGAACAGTGTGATGCAGAAACCACACTGGAAGGACCTTTGCTTATTGCTTATTACCATGATGCTGTTCTTATAGATTACAGTTGATTTCTGGATTAACACAGCCTCACTCTGCCACTCAGAACTAATCACTTTATCAGCAGGATATTAGGTAAATACTTCTGTAGTAAGTAAGATGTTTAGAGCCTAAATTTGTAATCTAAATTCAGACGCCAGCTTTCATAGCACAGTATACAGGAAGGATTTTCTGGTTTTCTGCTCCGTATTTCATTTATGCTCTGTTCAGACACAGACTTGTCTGCTGGAAGAATGAATTACCTAATTATTTTTACAATCATTTGATGTCAGACTTGCAAGCAAAGGTGTGCACCATTTAAAATAACCTTCTACATCAGCATAATAAATGGATTTTATATGCAGTAATTAAGTCATGCTATACACAGCTATACTGCTGTGTACAAGTAGAAAAGGCAAATACAGGTTTTAAGAACTGTGCAAAGAAAAAGGGGACAGCATACCTATGGCAGAAGCAAGAGGAGTTCAGAGGCAACTTACTCAAAGAATGACCCAGAGAGAGGATGAAATTCAGCCCACGGATTCAAGTTCAGCTCTCCATGATCTAGAGTCCAGTTTTGTGAATTACATTCGTGGCTTAGGGCTTCAAGAAGATTATTTTTGAGCTGCGAGACAGTACTTGATCTAAAGCATGTAAGATAAGAAAAGTAATGAGAGGCAAAGTGTAACTATTGAGGTGGTAATTTATAGTAACTGATGGACAGAAAATAGCAAGAAGAAAGTTAGAGAATTGGAAGACAATGGTGAGCATGGTAGTGCTTACCTTTGTTGAATGATAAGCGCAGCTAATTCACCCTTTGTGTTAGCCAATAAATAATTGGTGGGTAATCTTGAGCTGTATGTATACTGCTCATAAAATCTCTCTGTGAATGATGAAATATGACCAAACCTGAAGAGTGGGAGTTATTTAGGGTCTTCCTATAATCTGCTGTATGCGAGACAGTCTGTAGAACATCCAAGGGGCTGGATCGTTAGAAAGCTGCATGGATTTTGACTTCTGCCCTGTGATTCCTCAAGGGAGCAAAACAGACTCCTCTTTTACAGCATGAGCATATGTCTGTATAATATATGTATTTGCCCTTTGCAAACAGATGCCAGCTTAGAACGATGCCATGCCTCTCCATGAAATAACCTGTGGGTTTAAGATCCTGTGATCCTACTTTTTTGTAGAATTACAGGGACTTTTTTATATTTGCAACAAACCAAGTTCACGTTGCACATATTTGACACCATGCCACTAATCTGCATGTATTTTGTATGTTTGATTCTTTTATCAGGTTGCTTATCAGATATGTGATTGTATTGCTATTTCAGGATGAGGCATAGATAATGTAGTAATAACTAATTTCATCTCAGATTATTACAACTGACATGTCCATCATTTCTACAGTTCTGCCCTAGGATCTGTTTTTGTTTGAGCCTTTATCCCTTCTTTATTCATCCTCCTATGAATATATCTCAAGTAATTTAGTATATTATGCTTGTAATATATAGTTACCAAGTTTATATCATTTACTTATATAATATTATATTATAGATTCACTCAGTTTCAGTAAATGTCTATCATGTAAAAAGTAGACCAATGGATTTATATTACCTTATACACAAAGATGTTCTTTAATGTCAGGAAGGGAAATTGCACTTATTAGCAAATGCTTCGAGAACAGGGCACAAACAAATGTTTTTTCTTAAGAATATAGGACATGCCACACTACAATCACTACAGTGACTCCAGTTAGCACAATATGCTCTGAGAGAGGCAATAGGAGATGCTATTCAGGAAGACCATGTGAGCCCGGACATTTTTTGCAGTCTTTTTCCTGTGTATTTGTGCAGCATGCAGAAATGTATCAGGAGTGTTAGAGTGTACATTTCTGCCTCTCATGTTTCATGCCTGTTTAAGGATCAGTTATTCATGGCTTTGTCTAATCCCTTTTTGAACCTACTGATAACCTCTGCTTTTATGAGCTTCTTTGGCAGTGAATTCCAGAAGTCCACTATCTGCTATGTAATCAAGTATGTCCTTTTATCTTTGTTTAAACAAATCTCCTATTAGTTTCACTGAGCTTGCCTTAGTTCCAGTGCTGTGAAAGTTGATGAAAAGTTCTCTATTCACCTTTCCTGCTGCCTTTATGACACAATAAACCCCAACCACATTCCTCTCTGCCTTCTCCTCTGGAAACTGAGGACTCTCAGAGGTGGGGTTTTTTTTGTCTTCTCGAAAGGCAGATGTTTCATTCTTTTCATCATTTTAGTTGCCTTTCCCTATACCCTTTCTACCTTGACTACGCCCTTATGAAGTATTACTACCCAAGTTACACGAATTACTCAAGAGTTGGGTGAACCATATTTTTGTACCATCACAAAGTGACATCATCTGCCTGTTTTTTTGATTGCCAGTAAACATCCAGCTAATGATTGCAAACAACCGTCAAGGATAATGCCAATGAATTATGACTCAAACGTAACTTCCTTCAAAAAGTACTTTGCAACTGATCATACACAACTTTCAATTGCTGTAATTTATTAGTAAAGTGATCCATGTTGTTACTCATTCTTTGTGAATTGTTCAAGGAACTGTCTCTAGAACTGATTTTGAACCGCTTTGTTCAAAAATTTTGAAAATATTGATCACTTAATACAAGGAATAAAATAAAAGAGTACAATGTTGCTGGAAAGAAAAGTACCTCCCTAGTAACATTTCAAAATTTAATTGACAGACAGGAATCTTAATACTACAAATGTATGCATTCTAAGTTGTTAAGAAACATGCACTGGTGGCTGGTCTCTTAGGGATAAACATTGCCTAAACTTGAAGATAACAGGGTGCAGAGTGAAGGTCTCATTGCACCTCCAGGTGGGAGTACCAGGATAAGCACAGGATCAGAGAGCTGTGCCTTAAAGATAAGCCTTTCCCTTATAATCTTACTACTAAGATGGAACTGCATGAAAAGTAGGGGCAGTAGATATGCATAACAGATATGCATAATTGGTCATATTCTTTCTTGGCAATTGTGTCTAACTTTATTTTGTTGTGCTGTGCTATCTAAACCAGCCTAACTTCTGCCAGAGGTGAGAAGTCCACCATATTTTAACATTGCCTTGTGGTCTCACTTAGGTAGAAACAATATATAATATGTAATTTGCCCTACTAAAATGTCTATTTTTGTTATTACTTCCTCTGCTGCTTTCTCTGATAATTTCATCCACTTGCTCTCTGCATCAGGTGCAGACCTTTTTGTGTTTATGTGGTACTTAGCATAACTAGGATCACAGTTCTTTTAGATACTAATTTAGATACTAACTACGTCTTACAGGGTTTTAGCAGGAGTAAGACTAAAGAAGAGAAAAGAGGGAGAGAGAGAGTAGAACACATCACTTGTGAACAGTAGCAGGTATGAGTGGAAAAGTTGCAGAGAAGGGATCAGATGAGACCTTCTCTTGCTTTCAAGAAAAATATTCTAACCAGATTCTAACCAAGTTGCCCCCCAATATGCCCTGAAATATACAGGCAGATTGATAACAAAAATCTGCTAGCAACGTACATGTCAAAGGAAATGTTGCAACTACATTGGTTATCACCAGAGACACTGAGATAAGACAGTAGGAATGGTGGGGAATTCAGTTTCATCTGCTTAAAGGATATGATCCTTTGACCTAGATTAAATGAAGAAAAAAACCCCCTGCAACATACAGAGTTAAACATGAAGGAGATTTGTTTAAGTTAAGGGGCAATATTGTCATAAGATAAAATGCCTATTGTGGTGATAAATACATGTAAACTGGAAAGAGTATCTGAAGACCAAGTTCTGGAATAGTGTCCTGAGTGTGAAAAACCGAAATGGTTTTTAAAACTGAGTTTGAAACATTTTTTGAAGTATAATATAGAAAATCCTCAGGGAGTAAATTAAGGTCTTATATATTGCATCTGTTACTACCTCCAAAAGGGTAAGAAAAATAGACTTTTATTTACATTTGTGTAAGATAATGCAAAGATTATTTTGATCTATGTGTCAGTTTCTACTGCTTGTCTTTGGAGTAGGACAGTTGGCTCTTTCCCCCTCTTTCCTAATCTTTCTACCTCCTTCCTAACCCTGGGCTTGTAGGACAAAATGTCTTTGTGTATCTATTGACATTAAAGCTGCCAAGGTGTATTTCTGGTGTATACTCCTTATGTGCTCAGCATTAATCTGTTTCGCCAGAATTGCAGTCAATAGAGAATCTTTCCCTACGTCAGTCCAGCAAGGACAAACAGGTTTTTCCCACCACCTGGTAGTTTTTTTCTACAAATTCCTTCTTGTTGCAGATAACTCTGTCATTGGCAACTCCCTTAATCTGTCCTATTCTTGTCCTGTGACACTTAATTGCTATGGCTCTTGACCTCTTATTAAAATTCTTAAGCTAGCTGATGTGGAAGCATCACGTGCCCATTGCAAGAGCCATTCATGGGCTTCTTCGGTAGCCATATGCCTGTTCCAGAGATTTCTGGAGACTGGATTTGTACAGATCTTTTCAGTTCTGTGTTTTTATATTACAAGTGGGAATTGAGTTCCTATTATTCTGCATACTGGTGGATTTTTTTTTTTTTTTTTAACCTGGAATATACAAATTTCATTTCTGCTGAACATAGTGGAAAGGAAACAGTAACAGCAGTATTTATCCCACCTAATTTTACATGTTTAGATTTGTTTAATCTAGCTCTCCTTAATAAAAGAGACTGAGGAAACTTAATCCCCGGGAAGGTTTCACAGAAAGATGTTGCAACAAAGCAAGTTTGATTTGGACATGCAGCCTTCCTTTTGGACATTTTGCATTTCTCAAGAAGGATGTCACCTAGTGAACTGGCCACTGGCTGGTTACTGACTAATCTTCTGCTTGAATTAGCTACCAGAATCCACAAGGCTGTGAACTACTATTCTGAATTCCTCAAAAGTCTTGGACAATCAAACAGGAAACACTGGAAAACAGAATTAGGAGAAGAGCAGTTAATTCAGTGGTTAGTCAGAAACAGACAACAGATTTTAAAAGGAGGCTGAATAAAATGACATATTTTAAGGAGTAAGAGAAGGAGAGACGAAGTTACAGTGTATTACTGTTTTACCTATTTGATCACTCTAGTTTTTAAACTCTTCAATACAGACAAAAGTTGTGTGTTTTTTCAATAAAATTTATGCGGTTTGACTAAAATTCAGGGTTTGAATAGAGAATGTTTCTGTGCTAAGGTCTGGGGCTGTCAAAGAGATAGACACTCTGCACTAGCTGAAAACTATTTATCTCATCTGAATAAGATCAGATGGGATAAAAGCATTCCATGAGAGACATTACTGCTCTTGTGTGGCTAAAGAAAGTCACTAACCATACTTCAGGATCTTTGTTCTCCCTGTGGACAGGAGACATTGGACTTTGAAGAAGTTCTGAGGAATCAGGCAGTCTCATGTCTCTTGCAGTTTCTCTATAGGCCCAGTAATAATATAAAAAGAAGACCACTGAGGAAGCACAACTCAGCTTACATATATTCTTTGAGCAGAAAGAAAACATCAACCAGATCAAACTTTTTGCCAAAGGTTAAAAATTCCATTTTTTAAAAGAAGAAAAGGATTGTTTTGTTACTTTCTTTTCTTTTTCTGTGTGGGCTTATTTGTTCAAAACTCTGATGTGATTTGTTCATATGGCAATGAATATGGTTATACTCTGAGTAAATTATCTGTGTTTGCTTTCACTAAGCAATTAATCTTAAATGCTATTTACTGAGAAGAAAAATGACAATGAAAATACCATTAAATTAATTATCATTAAATTAAAAAGAAAGAGAGAATTCATGAATCAAAACACTGTTCTTCAAGCAGGAAAGAAAAAGAAGGTGGAGCTGTATATGAAAACCTCACATTGCACCAATATAGAAATTACGATTACAGAGCTTAAAAGGTATTTCCAGTAGAAATTAATCTTATTCCATAGCTTAACTGCTAAAGAAAAAAATAACAGTATGAGAAGTGAGGATGTGAATTTATAGAAGATTTAAGAAAAAAAAGAAGATCTGGAATTGTATTTCATCAAAACCAGTTAACAATGTATTCCAGATTTAGCTTAGTGAAAACTGAGGGAACTCTGTTCACACTTCTGGTAAGAAATTACAGGCTGGAGAAGAAATAGCCATGCAAAATGCAACCATTCACTTGGCTTCTCTTCTACTGGTATATCAAAAGAGGTATAAGATCAGTTCATCTTGGTTGAGAAACTGTCATGATCTCAGGATGGCCAAAAGAAATCAAACTCAGAAATCTTTTAAGCAGTCATGAATTCAAAGTAATATTGTAGCCTTTAACAAAATGTGTTTGGAGGTCTATACTCTTTGAGAGCATATGTTGTCCCTTTTGCAAAGTTCAATGCCACTGACCTTCTGAAGTAAGTTTTACTTTCTTAGAATGTAAGAACTGAGACCACTGTCTTGTCGGAGAAGCTGCATGAAGATCTATGAAGGTGGCCATGGAGCCTGCATGAACTCATACTTCAATAACTCAATACTATCTATCTGAAATTACTTAGGAAAAACAAATTGTTAAAAAATACAAAGAAGGCTGAAAAAAAGTTCCCCAAACTAGAAATCAGTAAGACACATTTTTGGGAAGAGAAGGAAGTAAACCAACTCTGTCTTATGGTTATGCAATCAAGAAAATTACTGATCTTGTCAGAAAAAAAATCTTTGAACCCATTACAGAAGTGGTGGTCAAAGAGCAACTTTAAAAACACACTTTTAGTAATTCAAGCCAGACATATTTAGACAGGGAAGATTTTGCCAGCCAAGATGCTGAGACTGAAGAACTACAAATGCTTTCTTGCAAGCAAGCTAATATAGGGAAATACTTTCAGTTAATGGGTACTAGTGGCAGACCCTAGGTCTTACAGGGGAAGTCATAGTATTGAATCCTCATCTCTCTGGACTGCATGTGAAATGACTGTCCTTGAGAGATAATCAGAGATGGCTGAACATCCTTAAGAGCAGGAATAGACAAGATGACCTCTTGGGGTCTCTACATGGTATTTTTATGTTTTTACACATATGTCTCCTGGTTTTGGGTTTTAGGTGGGTTTTGTTTGGTGTTTTTTTTGTTTTGGTTTGGGTTGAGTCGGGTTTATTTTAACAGGAATCCCACTGAATTTTATGTGAACCTGCTCAGAATTTGGATATGGTGTGATAATTTGGGACAATAATAGGGTGGATATTCTGAGATCAGGATGCTATGAGTCTCAGCAGAGCTTTTTGAAAGTTTCAGACGACTCTTGCACTACCTGGCTATTTTTTTCAAAATCTTGATGATCCTTTTGTGGCTATGAGGTGTATGCATTGTCAGAGATGAAAAAGACATTCTACCTTCCATACTTAAGATTTGTTTTCATAACCAATTTGGAAAAGTGGCAGTTATCATCATATGCATAAGTTTTAGAAATGCCTGAGGGACTCATTTGAACTTTACACAGTAATAGTAGTATGTCAATAGAACATGATTTTCTAACCTAGCAAATGTCCATTTATTGTATGCTAATGAATTTTGTCAGAAACTGCCTCTAACTTCCCTCAAAATCTCCATTTATTCTGGGAGTAACCATCTTACTAGATTTCTCCAGCTTTATACATAAGGCATTCTCTGAATCTGATGCCAGGCCTTTAATTCTGAACAATTAATTTCCCTTTTAAATTATTAGGAATAATTTTGTATAGGATAAGGAAAATAAAATCTTCATTAACAAATAGAAGGAGGGGAATATGAAGTGGCAACCTTGTATTAAGATACATCCAGTCCTGTAGAATTTCAAAATGACATTATTTCAACAGACAGTGCAACTCCCACTATTACATGGAGGGAAATACATCTATAATGCATGTAAAGCACTTGGGAAATTTTAATCTGGTTTTATAGCATTCATAAGTAATTCATGCAAACAAGGGCTAAATAGAAAGGACATTAAGATGTGCTAATGTGAAGTCACAAGTTGCCAGTCTCAGGCTCCCTACTACAACACTGGCTGATCTCTTTTGTAGAACAAGGCATAATTTTACTTTTATAGGACACACATATTAATTGGTGCAAGTGGGTGCAGATGCATCAAGACAGTAAAGGTACTAAAAATCCACTTACAATCGTTGTTACTCTAAAAACTTTTTCTTAAATATGGAGTTTTATGAAACTCCTCTTAGGAAAAGAACAAAAACCAAAATCTCAGTCTGTATCTATACATACATAAAATATATAAAGAAAAATATTGACGCAGAATGGCTCTATAGAATGTCAACTGTTACGCAAGATTATTTACAGCCACTGCTCAACCCAGGATGATTAATAAGATTATTTCCACATCTGGGTGGTGTTAATGGAAGAGTTAATTATTTGTTATAACTTTGATTAAACTGTTTACGAAGTATGACTTCAGTACCAGCTGTATGACTTACAGTGTTTAGGTAAATGGCAATATATTGGTTTCAAAGGTGGTCTTTACCCGTTGATTCCTTGTGAAATCAATTAGTGGTTTGTTCTCTCACTTCTACTTGAATGAGCCTGGTAAGTTCTGAGCAGGATAAAAAGGGATCCTGAATCTTGAAGAAGTCTCTGACTTTAAAGAGCTTCTTATACTGGCCACATTTGTGACGGTCAGGAGATACTTTTTCACTGAGGCATCATTGCATGGAGGCACATCTCTGAGGCGAGAAAACTAAGAAAAGAAAAATCTAAAAAAAATACTATTTTTTTTTAGTTGGCTACTGTCAGCTGCACATTTAGAACTGCCTTATTGGGTGAATGATTCAGACAAAGACACTGTTCTGCTAACCCTACAGGCTATAGGGGACAAGTGTTTTGTTACGGGTTTTTGGACTATATTACTATAAAACAGAACTTCTGAAAGTCCTGTTAACTGAGTAGGCCATCTAGAAATCTACCTATAGCTCATGATGATTTAGAAAACGTCCCTGTAATGACAGCTGCACTTAACTGTAGACACTTCTCAGCAAATATTCTCTATTTTTAAGAGTACCTTAAAAAGGACATCTTCTTTTTCAGGTACTGTTTAACTCATTAATTCAACTACATGTCCTCAAATATAAATGGTAAAAATTTCTGTAGCTTCCTTCCTGAGGACGACATGAGTAAGGACATCCTATCAGGAGCAATGTCATTTTGTTTGCAATTTCAGTTGTTAGGGTTGGAGTTATGTGGACAACCAGCATCCTCGATGGCTGGAAAAAAGGATCTCAGCTGGGGGATTGAGTCATGTAGCAGACAGGCAGTCTAAAAGCCTAGGGCAGCAGATAAAAGAGGAGGTTAATTCAAGATTAAATCTGTAATACCGTGACCAAATCACCAGGGAGTGCACTCTTTAGTACGCACCTTTTACCTAACAATTAGTGGTAATAACAGAGCATTTAAAAACATATAGATATTTTTATAATCTTCCACCAGAATTAATTATTTCACTCCTTAGGGATTAACAAACTTTTCCTTGGCCATCAAAGGTCAGTAGGCTAACACTATTTCTGACATGAGACATTCTGGAGTCAAAGCTGCTACTGCATTAAAAACCTGCCAGTCTATGCCAACTGCTAGGTATTCTCAGCAGTAAAATAACTGGAGTCTCAAAGGTGTGCAATCCAGGTTTGCACACTGGAGTGCCCATTTTGCAGAGCTTGACAAGTTTTCACTCTTTGAAGTGAGTTTGTCGCTCATGATCCCTCTTGCTCCCCTCACGGCCACCGGATTAGTTCATGGGATGGATAATATCTGGCACCAGCTAAATTCTTTGCTGATGCCAGAATCCCAGATGCCACGTTCATAGCAGATTCTAAAAGAGAAGGCAAGAATGCCAAGAAGCAAATACCCATAAGGGCAATGTACTTTAAAGGAATGCAGCTGGGAGAAGTCACTCTCTTTTTTAATTTCATGTGGCTGTAGGGACGTGGGTCTCTTGGCTGATGGCAAGTTGAATATGAGTCAGCAGTGCCCTGGCAGCCAGGAGGGCCAACCGTGTCCTGGGGGATATCAGGTAAAGCATCACCAGCCGGTCGAGGGAGGGGATTGTCCTGCTCTGCTCTGCACTGGGGCAGCCTCACCTTGAATATTGTGGCAATTTTGGGCACTGCAATATATGAAAGATATTAAGCCGTTAGTGAGTGTCCAAAGGAGGGCAACGAAGATGGTGAAGGGCGTTGAGGGGAAGCTGTATGAGGAGCAGCTGAGGTGACTTGGTCTGTTCAGCCTGGAGAAGAGGAGACTGAGGGGAGACCTCATTGCAGTCCACAACTTCCTCATGAGAGCAAGAGGAGGGGCAGACACTGGTCTCCCTCTGTGGGCACCAGAGACAGGACCCTAGGAAATGGCCTGAAGTTGTGTCAGGGGAGTTTTAGGCTGGATATTAGAAAGAGATTCTTTACCTAGAGAGTGGCTGGGCACTGGGACAGGCTCCACAAGTGGTCACAGCACCAAGCCTCACAGAGTTCAAGAAGCATTTGGACAATACTCTTGGGCATGTGGTATGACTCTTGAGGATGGTCCTATGCAGGGCCAGGAGTTGGACTCGATGACCCTTGTGGGTCCCTTCCAACTCAGCATATTCTGTGATTCTTGGGACACCTTCAGGACCTGTTCACAATTACTGTGTTAGGTGTTTCATAATCCCTGAGGCAAATTAGAAATATGGAAGGCTTTATCAATAGAGGAAGTCTTTCTGGAGGGCTCAGTAGTGGCAGGTTAGTCAGAAACAGTATGGATGCAGTTACACATAATTACAGAAGGGACATGGGCAATGTGACAATGGCAGTATATCCTCAGAACACTGAGACCGCAGATACAGCTTGAACACTGGTGGTGTGGGCTGTGGTGACAGAGCCATCCACCTCAGCAGTCGCATAAAAAAACTTGATGCAATCTGCTCTATAGTTATATTGTCCATCTGGGAAAAAAATAGTGTTATGGAGGTAAAAAAGATGGACTTCTTGGTATTTGCAGCATACACCTCAGTCTCAGAGTTGTAAGCTTTAGGAGAGAGCACAGGTAATTTCTCTGATTCAATTTTAACATCTAGGAAAAATTTGCCTTGGAGGTACCCAATTAAAAAAAAAAAAGAATACTACATTTGAAGAAGCAGCCACACTGGTTTTTATCCCTTCCAACCTCATGGCAGCTGTTATCATTGGGAAAAACACCTTCCGGAATACCTGTAATGATGGGTAAATTTCCAGGGGCTCAATAGGTGGATACAGGGAGTCTCCAAATACTGACATCAGGCCTTTAATAAGTGACAGTCTTTTGCAGTTGGGAACAATTTGGCGAATCCCTTTAAAAAGTTGTGTATAGTTTGATATGAAAATATTGAAATACATATATTTGTGGAAATATTGAAATATACAAAGGCCATGCAGTGGATTATGTTAAATACCAGATTAGCTACCAGATGATACAGTTCTTGACTGACCTAAAACATGGTGGACTCCTTCCATTTCAGCCACGTGTTCAGAATGATTACAAAAAATTGAGCAGGTAGAAGGGGGTGAGAACACATTATACGGGTGGTCTGATGTACTTTGGCAAACAGGTTTCACAATCCATTTTTATATTTAGCAAGCATTTCTTTCACAAGGAAAGAACAAGCATTCTATGAATGCAGATGAACCATTACGTCAGGCATCCCTGGGTTGGAACGGAAGAGCACCACAAAGTTCTGCACTAATTTGGGAAAAAAGGCAAACTTTTGGTATTTCTCACTGAAAAAGAAAGGGATATTTGTACAAAACCCACTTACTCTTTCTGTTTCATTCAGATGAATGCTAAATTATCAAGTATAATTTTAATCACAACATGCAAGAACATATTGGATTGACCAAGATTCCATAATTTTCTCATAGCAAAGCTGGCAATCAGTGATGAGAATATTTCTGGCCAATACTTTTTACCTCCTATCTATCCTTCTGTAACCAGAGACAAAAGAAACAACTACATCAAAGTGCTTTGTCCAGATCAAGGCCAGCATCCTTAACTGAAAACAACATCTTATTTCCTGCTGGTTAATGATTTGAATAGACTGTTCTGTGGGTCAGATTCCTTATCCAGAAATATCTTCCAGGAAAGCACTTCATGGACTCTGGAAAAAAGCCTCTAGTGATACAGAAAGGGAAAGGAAATGAGTTCAATCCTCAAACAGAGGGAAGCACTACTTATTACAGAATACTCTCAGAAGAAAGTGTGAGAAGGATGACTTTGTGATTCAAGTTGTGATTTGAGGTGGCCATGCAGAGGCACATTCATATGTTGGGCATGGGAATGAATATGTGTGAAAATACAATGCATATTTTTAAAACGAACTGCATCTAAAATGAACTACATTTTCATTACATGAGCAGCATTTTAAATATGAACTACATACTTTCAGAGAAATCTTATTTTAGACCCTTCTCTAAGACTGTGAAGAAGCCCGAGAGACAGTGAATAGTAAGTAGCCTTTCAGGTGTGCTCACACTGCCAGAGCACAGTAAAAAGAGATCAAATGTGGATGAGAACCCAGGATCCTGCTCTGTTGAATTGCTAGTGTTACTAAAAATATCGGTGGCACAGTGAGTGAAGTAAAAATGAATGTGGTTTAACATATTGGAGTGGGTCTACTAAATTCAGATTTTATTCTGATACATGTGAAAAATTGTATTTTTTCCTTTGTGGATGACCCCATTTTAGAAACACGATGAATTATTTTTTTAACAAAGTTAAAAACTTGGGTTATTAACAAGTTTTATTTGTAGCCACTGCAGCTAAAAATGTGTCCTGGTTTTGGCTGGAATAGAGTTCATTTTATTTCTAGCAGCTGGTACAGTGCTGTGTTTTGAATTTAGTATGAGAATAATGTTGATAACACACCGGTGGTTTAGTTGTTGCTAAGCGGTGCTTCCCTTAAATCAAGGACTTTTCAGTTTCCCAGGCTCTGCCAGGGAGCAGGTGCACAAGATGCCAGGAGGGAGCAGGGCCAGGACAGCTGACCTGAACCGGCCAAAGGGATATTCCATACCACAGAGTGTCATGCTCAGTGTATAAACTGGGGTGAATTGGCTGGGAGGGGCTGATCACTGCTCAGGGTTGGGCTGGGCATCAGTCAGAGGGTGGTGAGCAGCTGTACTGGGCACCACTCATCTGTCTTACGTTTTATTCCTCCCTCTTTGTTATCTCCCTTTTCATTGCTATTATTCTTGTTGTTATTATTGTTCTTTATGTCAATTATCAAACTGCTCTTATCTCAACCCATGGGTTTTACCTTTTTCAAGTTCTCCTCCCCATCTTACCTGTGGGCTGGGGAAGTGGAGTGAAAAGCAGCTGTGTGGTGCTTAGTTGCCATTTGGGGTTAAACCATGACAAAATGCAACCTTAGACGCCAGTAAATCTAAGATAGAAAAAAGTCACTGCCTGGTAAATCAGCAATTTAATTCTTTACTAGTCATAGAGGTATTGAACAATCCTGGTTTGATCAGAAACAAAGTGTGGCTGATCCCTGAAAATCTAGAAATTGAATATCTAGAAATTGAAAATCTAGAGAAAAAAAAACCCCTAAGTTGAAGAAGCACTTAGGTAATTTTTCTGAAAGGACAAGGGGATTGAAAGACATGCAGGGGAGATAAATGGTTTAAGGCAGTCTAATTAAGAGAGTATGAGAATTTGATTCACTTTCTCATTACTAGAATATAAGCTTAATTTCTTCCCCATTTTTCAGATTCCTTTCAGTTAACAGCATTGTCTTTGTGAAATTACTTGAAATCATGATTTATTATTGTTTAATTGCAAAAATTACATTTTTCATACTCCTGAAGAGCTCCTAATTTTTTTTCTTGTGTCATGAATTGAACATCCAAAATTGCAACAAAGTAAATGGATGTGTATCTGTGATTACTACTAATTTTAATGGAATATTAAAGTGCTTTTGATCCCTCCCAAGAGACACTCCTCTATCTTCTGAAATGTCTGTTTGCTTTAGAAAAGACTCAAGACAAAATAATAATAATAATAACCATCATGTTGGAGTGTTGTGAGGGAATATCTATCACTAGATTTTTTTTTTTTTTAGATGGATATAGGCAAACACCTAGACAGAGGTGGCACTGCCTTAAGCAAGGGGTGGGATCTGATCACTGCTTGAGGTGACCCAGGCTCTTCCAGTTCTGCTCTGTCCATAGAGCGTTGAGCCTTTTCTTCCTTGAATAGAAGAGTGGGGCAACATCTTTGTCTGTAGAGTGATACCAGAGATCATTGTCACTGCCCTTCTACATTTAAGTCCATCTGGTGTGGTTGAATTCACTCCTTTGTGTTACCAGGACTAGAGACAGAAAAGTCTGGCCTACCAGTGATGGTAAGACCTGGTCTCAAGTACATGAAAATATAAAATAGTCCAAAAGTGTTGTCATTATCTGTGTGAGAGAGTGGCTTATGGTTCAAATGTCTTAGTGACACTGGACCAAGCATGTTATTGAGGCACTAATGTGCTGTACTTTCTTCCACAAGAAAAACAGTAAGAAACTACAGTTTCTGACTCCTCATTGACCTACAAGTGACATTTGTCTTATTTCTGGCTGAGTTTTCTGGTTTTATTTAAGAATGAAACACTCCTGCAATCTGAAATCATGTTGCAATATTTTCTCAATTGTCTTTAAATATATTCCTCTATGAAAAGCACTGTGGTTTTTCTCAAAAAGAAACTCCTCAAACAGGCGCTAGGGTTTTCTGTCTGCTGTGCCTCAGTCAAGATATAATTCACATAACCTTTTCTTAGTGATGCAGAAGAAAACATCAAATTTTCATTTTAGGAAATATACTTGAAGGTACATTTTCATAAATGTCCAAACCAAATATAGTCTTGTTAAGCACTTTTCTCTTAAATTCATGAAGCATAAAGCATCCTAGGCAGATCCATTCAGCAAAACCTATGCTCCTGTAAGGTTTTATCACCTTTCAGCCCTTCAGAAGGCTGCCCTGTTTGGTATGTACATCCTGCGTGGGCAAGCTGAAAGGGTGTATAAAGGGAGGCATGTCACCCACACTTGATATTACAGCTCATCTACCTCATTTTCATCTGTGCAAATTCTACCCACTCAGGCAATTGCTACATATACACCCACTCAACTGCTTGCAATAGAAAGAATGTTGTTATTATTACAGTATTTAACTGAAGTAATAACTAGAGCAAAGCTTCCTAACCTCTTGACAATCAGGACCTTAATTATATTCCAATATTTATTTTGGGATTCGATGGTGAATATGGCTTATAATGCTTGAAGTGGTGCACAATCAGTCAGGAGCAATGGGACCATCAATTAGCCTGTTCTGAAGTGAAGACCTCAGTCCTGACTGTAGTCCAGCCATGGTATGAGACTTACAACCCTAAGTAATGCAAAGCATCTCATGAGATAAGGCCATATTTTACCGCGTCTATATGTAAGTGAGTTTAGCAAATAACCGTATATTCAGGTGCACATAATAGTTAACAGCCACATACTTTGCACACGTATCTGTCAGTAACATCACCACAGGGCAAGTACACTAAATACACTTCAGTCCTGCTAAAAGATGTACACTTATGTCCACCACGAGTATTTTGACTGCTCACACCACACTGGGCTTGGTTCACTTGGCTTAGAATGACGCTGAGTTATCAGAGAAACTATGTGTATGCATGCTTTTGCTTTGGTACCACGGGTGTTGCAACACAGGAAATGGTGTGCAACTACTGCAAACGCTTCTGGACCTCTGTTTGTATTTGGGATTATTTGCTTCTTCCTCCTTCTTCTCTGAACTTTATGATAGCAGGTTGTGACACGATTGTCATGGTCTAGAGGAAAATTTTAAGTATTTCTATCCTTTGAACTATATACTGCTGTTGGTTTCTTTACCAACCGCTTATTGAGCTTAAAGCCATTGACTTGAAGGCTAAATAGTCCACTTTGACACTGGGTTGAATGGAGGAAAATCACCAGGTATATTTCTGACCCGGATTTAGGCTGACCTTCTGTGAAGCATAGAATAATGTAGTGTGTCTATGTTCAAAAAGAGTGCCACCATTTAATATCTAAATGGCACAGGGCTTGGAACTGGATGACCTTTAAGGTCCCTTCCAACTCAAACGATTCTATGATTCTGTGATCTGCAAAGACTGTCCTCTCTATATGCTGTGTTTCTCTGAATATATAGTATTAATCAAACTACAACTAAACAGAAAAACTCACCCTATTTCCCCTGCCTCTAGCCCATAAATAGCTCAAGGCTATCAGTGCAGGCAATGAAATTATATGTCATTTGCTTAATTCCAGGAGACTGGAGGAAGAGAGAAATGCAAGAGAGTAGTGAAGGTAGTGGGAAGGAATGGGTGGGGGCTGCGAAACATCAGTGGAGTTTTGCAGATGTGAAGCAACCGGGGAACAGTTTTCAAAGTAGCCATGGTATGTAAAAGAGCTGGGAATGGACAATGGCATTTCCAGAGAACAAGACTGGGGAGATTCAATAGAGTTTTGGGTCTATGAAGGGATGCTGGGAAGGGTGCAATCTAACCAGAAAGAGAAGCTTTCTTTGGTGACACTATGATAAACTGGGCAAAGAAACTAGGAACCAGGGTGATGGAGACAAGGCAGGGTTTGTTCAAGTGAGACGAATTAATGTTGAGAATAGAAAAAGAGAGATGTGGAAAGTGCAGAGATAATCTCAGTCTAAGAATTAGTGCGGGAAAAATCGGGAGTAAGAATAATGCAGACTGAAATTAGATAAGAAAGAAAGAAAAAATTACATGAATGTCAATAGAGTGGAGATATACTGGAAAAGAATGCAGAGGACGTTTCAAAATACTAAGGTGTAGAGAAAAGAGAAATAAAAATACCTGCTAGACACAATGTTTCTTTATAAATTGGAAGAGACCCAAAAATTCCTGATGATTTGTTACCTCTGCTATCGGGAAATGATCTGTTGAAAACCATCAATTAAGTATGCATGACAAGAAGGCAGGATGAAAACTATGGTATAGTGAAGGGTTACCCTTCCGTCAAGCGGCAAAATCCAGTTGCAGTGATTAGGAGTTTCCAGCATTGTGGGCTGACAACCACTGTCCCTGCCAGTAGTTAGATGCTGAATCTGGAGCCAGCTGGACTACACTGACACCTGCGGAAGAGAAGAATCAGACTGAGGATATGAAAAAGAAATGGGGAGACTTGACTAACAAAGTAGCCTTGGCTCTCATGATCTTGCATATGTCAGAGGGATGGCTTACCACTGTAAGTATTGGACCAAGGAGCTCTTCCTGGAGATAGGAGTAAGTACTCTGTGCTGTTGCTCAAGTCAACATCTTCTGCTTCAGGGTAAATGAACTGAGTTTTTAGGCCACTGAAACTTAATGTCAAGTGACTTTTTGTCTTCCTTCAGGACAGCCACGATATTTGCAAGCACAGGCTAAGGTTAAGCCCGCAGTCAGAGTTTGGCTTGACAGCTGATCTTACATAGGCAAAAACAGAACAAGCTTTCACACTTAATGTCCAGATTCCCTTGCCTGAGCAATATAGCTCCTTACACCACCTACAGTCACAGTCAGCAAATTCAATCCACCTAACAGCTTTCCCAGAATGTTATTGGGAGATGTTTCCTACAGGTCTAAAGAAGTAGCTCCTTTTCTTTACTTTTATCAGTGAAACATCTCTTCTAGAAAATAAAAAATAATTATTCTTTTTCTTGGGTTCCACCTCTTCAGCTTACAAGCCTGCCTGCAAACAATCCCATAGCTGTGGTACTATCCTGATTCCCACATTTTAGCATCACTGATTGATATGTCTAGAATATTGATTTTGAAGAAGAAAAAAAAAAATATTTAAAGTTCACCTTATTGAAATCTGAGACCTTCAGAACAATCATCTCTTCCCATCACTCTACAACATTACTGGCTGAAGTAGGATCCAGTTCTAAGGATCCACAAAGGCCAACATGCTGCAAAGGCCATGCTCCGGAACGGGGTCAATTATTAATCCTGTCCAGGTCCTAGTATTCATGCCCATGCAAGTATTAAGAGACAGGAAATAAGACTGAGGCACTTCTTTAAAATCAAAACCAAGTAATCACTTTCTTTTAGTAAGAAACTTTACAGCCTCCAAATACAAATGGTCATTTTATGGTAAGCATAGAATCACAATTGTTTAGGTTAGTAAAGATCTTAGTAATTGAGTCCAACCATTAACCTAACACTGCCAAATCCACCACTGAACCATGTCTATGCACTGCATTTACACATCTTTTCAATACCTCCAGGGATGGTGACTCCACCACTGCCCTGGGCAGCCAGTTCCAATGCTTGACAAACCTTTCAGTGAAGAAATTTTTCCTAATATTCCATCTAAATCTTCTCAGGCAAAACTTGAGATCTTTTCATCTCTCTCATTACTTGGGAGAAGAGGGATCACAAGATTCGAGGTGTGGCCTCATTGGTGCTGAGTACAGGGGGACAATTCCTGCCCTGGTCCTGCTGGCCAGACTACTGCTGATACAGGTCATGGTGCCATTGGCCCTCTTGGCCACCTGGGCACACTGCTGGCTCCTGTTCTGCTGCTGTTGACCAGCACCCCCAGGTCCTTTTCCACCAGACAGCTTTCCAGACACTCCGCCCCCAACCTGTAGTGCTGTATGGGGTTGTCGTGACTCAGGTACAGGACCTGACACTTGGCCTTGTTGAACCTCATACCATTTGTCTTGGGCAATCAGATCCCTCTGTACAGCTTTCCTACCCTCCAGCATATCAACACTCCCTCCCAACATTGTGTCATCTGCGAACTGACTGAGGGGGCACTTGATCCTNTTCTGCTGCTGTTGACCAGCACCCCCAGGTCCTTTTCCACCAGACAGCTTTCCAGACACTCCGCCCCCAACCTGTAGTGCTGTATGGGGTTGTCGTGACTCAGGTACAGGACCTGACACTTGGCCTTGTTGAACCTCATACCATTTGTCTTGGGCAATCAGATCCCTCTGTACAGCTTTCCTACCCTCCAGCATATCAACACTCCCTCCCAACATTGTGTCATCTGCGAACTGACTGAGGGGGCACTTGATCCTTTCATCCAGGGTGTTGGTAAAGTTATTAAAAAGGACCTGCCCCAGTACTGAGCCCTGGGAAAGCACCACTTTTGACCAGCGGACAACTGGATTAATCATTCCACGTTCTGCTGGAACCATCCTCGATGAAAGGGAGCCAGCTCCAAGTACAACTCACATGAAGTGTCGTGCAAGCAACACCAGACTGGAACTGCCAAGTTCTGTAACCTATTCATTTCAACTTCCAAATAGCAGTAGATTCAGAACTTCTATTTTTCTTGCTGGAACACATATTGTAATATAAAACATGGTAAAGTTATACTGCCATTAACTCATTTATTCTGTGTTTTGAATGACTTTTAATTGAGTTAGTTTTTTACCTTCTTGCTCCTAAAATTATTTAGCAGCAACAGGTATATCTCATTTGAAATTTCATTTTGCTAGGCTGAAAAAGACCTCATGCATCTGCCTTATTCTTTGGACTTTTTCTGTCCATGTTTCATTCTGAATTAATCTGTATAAACAAGAAGGAAATAGAATTAAATACAATATTTCAAAGAATATCTCAGTCATGCCTTCTGTGTTAGCTGTAACACTTCCCTAATCTGACCCGGAACTACTGTAAAATAAACCCTAAGGTTATACTTAGCCTTTCCACACAGCTTCATGCCATTGGCAGGACTGCCTGTCAGGATTAAGAATTAGAAAAGGAAATGTGAGTTTACCATTTCTCCACTTCTTGAACTATTTCCTTAACATATATTGCTCTGGAACACACTATGCAGTGCAGAATACAGTAGACTCCTAATTATTTTTACTTTCTCAAATATAGGTGTTATATTTGCTATTCTTCCATTACATGGTATTAACTTCATGAGGCTACTAAAAATTCCTTCCTACTGGAACTGGAATTACATCTGCTAGACATTGTTCTTGCACAGATTGAGAAAACTAACTGGTTCTGTTCTTACCACGTCTGAACCTTGATTTTTCATTCCCATTTTGTAATTTCTCCTCTTTCATCTTTAGTATCAATCTGTCAGCTCCCCATCTCATTACCTTAATTCAAAATTAGAGCAAAGTACTTTTTCAGCCCTATTAATTTTTTATTTCTATCTCACCTTAGTTGCTACTTTTATTTTTAGCTGAAGTTTAACATATGCTCCTGATTCACAAGATACAGTTTATTACATCAATCAGTTCTTTTTATTTCATTTCTCATAGAACCTTTATAGTCACGATAATACACAGTGTAAACTAGCTATTGGTAGGTATTTTGGAATCTTCTTTCTAAAATTTTTGACCATTATTTTGTCTAAAAATTCCAGACTGTTCAAAATTTTGAACCTCTGTAATATATTTTCCCACTCCCTGAGATTCAAATGCCTAAATTCTGATTTCATATAATGACATGAATTCCTCAGAGTAGTTTCATCTATCACTAGAAATCCCTCTTCATATCCAAATCTGCTGCAAGAGGCCCCTACCGGATTCCTAATAATACTCCAAAAAAGCCTCATACGCATTTCTTCAAGATGACTTCCAAGGAAAAAAAAAAAAGAGAAGGCAAAGCAAAGATAGCAAAGCAATTTTTTTTAATTACACAATGCTATTCAGTACTCTTTATTCCAATGCATTTTTCAATATCCATATTATCATGACTGTTATTTCATTCTAGTTCTGTTCTTCAACAGCAGTTTTTGTTCTTGCATTTCTATCCAGACTCTTTGCACAATAGTACACCATCATGTAATTACAAGAAAATATATACACATACATATATATACAAGCAAACAAAACAAAATACTTAATTTCAGCTACATTTGGTGTTGCCCAGTAAGTGTTATGTGCAACACTTTACCTGCACTGATCATCTAAATGTACTTTTGCCACCTCAGACTTTATATCTGCATTCTACAGACCTCTCCACTAGCAAAAACACACCTCCAGTGATTTGCTGCTTCATGCTAGACAGGGAATATCAAGTTTTTTCTTCCCTCACAAGAGAAGCTTTTATTGAACAAGTCTCTCTTGAGCCATAATAGCCAGAAGCCAGTAGAAAAGCATCACTGGTGGATGGTTTTTTGCAGGTTTATAACTACTTCCCTTGAACCACAGCTACAGCACAGTGCATGTGTGGGAAGAAATGTACTGCAGGCACGTGTTTTATTTCATGGGAGCCATGCAAGGGCTGCAACTGAGATGAATGTGGAGGTAAGAGGAGATGCTCAGACTGGAGCACTGCTTGCTATACTCTGAGTATTCTGAAGAGCAGGTGGCAAGCTAATCTGCTTGTGTCTGCTGAAGCAAGCCTCTCAAAAGTTTGGAGAGAGTCTTGATGCTGAAGAATCCTCTGTGGGAATAAATCCTAATGCACAGTCATTGGAAATCCCCTTTTCAGTGTTACTGAATATTCTCAGTCAGAAGAACATTTCCAAGTTTGTGTGAATCTTTTGTAAAGCAGTGCCACACATCGAACTGCAGCTGGTGGGCAGTTGTGCCTTTATTGAGGATTTGTTTTCAGTCCTGAATCAGTATGCTGCATCCTGGAAGAGACAACCACCACGTTCTCTGCCAGAATACTTTTCATTCTGGCATAGGGAGCTGACTCTAATACTATACTTTTTCCCAGCATTAACCTGGGAAACTACATTCTAAGTTCCCTTCCTCTTCATTTGCAAGTCACTGTTATTTCTCAAGTTCTTGTTCTGTATCAAATCAAATCAAATTAATGAAATTCTATCAGCTGTCCTTAACAGATTGGATTAATGATTTTTCTGAACTTTAAAGGTGGTACCTATTGGTCTTATCAACCTAAATAAGACCTCTGTCACATAAGCCATAGGGTGAACAAAAGTATAACATAAAAGGTATTTCTTATGTTTCAGGTTTACTCTGCTTAACTTAGCCAAAATAGCTCTGGTCTACTTTAATTATACCCCAAGTCTGTGTGGCACACAGTTCTCCTAAACTTTTTGAAGAGATTCTTTTCTTTGCAAAACCGTTCTCAAAACCATTTTCTTTACAAAAACATGTTCTTAACTCAGCAGTCAAAGACACTCTGAAAGTTTCCTTAATCAACGTAGACATGAATTGGCTGGAATCATGTCCCGGGGAGGCTTCTCTTTCCCAAGAAAGAAATGGCATCGAAGGCTCGGCGCGTCCCCTACTCCCCTGTGATGGGAAGCGGCGTCTCCACCCCGGCGCGCCCGGGCGGGGCCCCCAGCGCCCGCCCCGGGACGTTTATTGTTTAAGAATTAAAAATGGAGATTTGGGCTCTCAGCCCACTGGGGCTGCCAGGCCCAGCCCCGCCTCCTCGTCCGGGACGCGGGGGTGGCAGCGCGTTTATCCCGGGACGGGAACCCATCCGCGGGATCCGGGGGACGGCGCGAACGCTCAGGGCAGGTGAGCGGCGCGGCGGGACGGGACGGGACGGGACGGGACGGGACGGGACGGGACGGGACGGGACGGGACAGGACGGGTCCGCGGGCGGCGGGGGGAGGCTCTGTCGCCCCGCGGGGAGCCGGCGCCGGGGGAGGGTCCGGCAGCGTTCTAGCACCTCTGTGCTTCAGCCGCGATCCGCTTTCAGGGGCTCTTAGCGCCTGCAATTGGAGAAACCCTTCGAGTCTTCGGAGTGTTGACGTTTGGAAACGTTGAATGACGTTTTCAGGTGGAGAAAGGGCGCTTGCTGTATTTCGCTTGTACCTCAGCAGGAGAGGTACCAGCACTGAACACAGATCCTGCTCCTCATACATCCTCTTCAAACACCCCACCGTGTGTGCTCGCAGCTCAGAAGGCCAACCATGTCCTGGGCTTCATCATATGAAGCATGGACAGCAGGATAAGGGAGGTGATTCTGCCTCTGTAGTCCGCTCCAGGTGTGAGACATCACCTGGAGTACTGCATGCAGCTCTGGGGTCCTCAGCACAGTAAAGACATGGACCTGTTGGGTCTAGAGAAGGACCACAAGGATGATCAGAGGGCTGGAGCAGCTCTCCTGTGAAGACAGGCTGAAAGAAGTACGATTGTTCAGCCTGAGGAAGAGAAAGCTCCTGGGAGACCTCATGTCAGCATTCCAGTATCTAAAGAGGGCCTATGAGAGAGGTGGAGAGGGACTTTTTATTTGGGTATGTAGTGACCAGACAAGGAGGAATGGTTTACACTGAAAGAGGGCAGATTTAGGTTAGATATCTGGAAGAACTTTACTGTGAGAGTGCTGAGACACTGGACCAGGTTGCCCAGAGAAGTTGCAGATGTCCCATCCCTGGCAGTGTTTAAGACCAGGCTGGATGGGGCATTGAGCAACCTAGTGGAAGATGTCCCTGCCCATGGCTGGAACCAGATGATCTTTAAGGTCCCTTCCAACCCAAACCCTTCTATGATTCTATGATTTTATTATTCCAGCTTTTACCTGGCACATTTCTGGGAACTGAGTTGAGCAAGTATGCTCGGTCAGGGGTATTGCCTAATTTCCACATGCTCAGTCAAACCCGAGTGGGAATTCAGTTATCTGTATTTGCTGAGGCTGTAAATGGGAAACAATACTCCAGGTTAGGTATCCTCAGTATGTGCAAAAGGCGGAATGACTGTGGAAAGCTGGGATACTTGGCGCTGTAATTGCTTGTAGTTTCTTTCCTGAGGGGATAGACCCTTCATCTTTGGGTTGGATGTACTGAAGATAGGGAAGCTCTAGAAACATAGGAATGTACAAGAAGGGTGGATTTATGGAGATGAATAAAGTGGGTGGTGACAGGGTGAGATCAGCAAAAGAGTCATTTTACATGAAACTACCACAAAACATCCAGGAAATGTAAAACTGGAATTTCATTTACATTGAAAGGTAGGATGCAGAACTGTAACTGGTAGATGACTCCCCTTGTGAAACAGAGCAGTTGAGTTTGACCAAAGAGTAGGAGCCTGTCACAAGAGAGGAGGTGTCAAAAAATTACCTCTACAAGAGTCTGCATTTTACACTGATCTTCCCACTATGCTACCAGGAACAAACTGGTGAGCAGCAAGACCAAGATTATGACCCTTCAGTGATCGTTGAAAGCCAGATACAAGGTTTTAATTTTGATGTAATAGGCCTCTTGTGACAGCTTTGTTCTTCCCTGGGATTACAGTGTTGGTAAGATTATCCTTATCAACAAATGATGCTTCAGCGAGAGCTCAGGATCTGAACAACTTGTAGTACAGGAGACTTCTGTTGAAAGGGGAGCTCCCCTTTAAGTAGGGAGACAGTAATTTCATCTCTCTCTGATATCACCTGTAATTTTATGTTATAGATAAAGCTATTACTCTGGAATTCGATGTGCTTTATAGGTGGAGCCCAAACAAATACCTCATATGTCAACGCACATGTTGTTCTGTGTAAGAACAATGAAATCACTCAGAACAGTAGCTTCAAGTCCATCACTAGATAAGATGAGAAAAATGTAGACAATTTAAAAAAATGTTTGGGTTTTTTTTTTTCAGAAATAAGACACTATACCCACTTGTTAAACTTTTATAGGATATTCAGTATTGAAGAATGTTGGAGCTGCTCCTAACTCAGGTTTGATAAAAGCAGAAGAAAAGTTTCTCTCTTAAATATTGAGATTTGGGGCAAACCAAGGCAGTTACGAGTAAATATGTTGCAGTAACACTGCATTGTCTCCTAGTGCATGATCTAGGAGGTTTTCAGTAGCAGCCTTGCAATAGTCACACAAATGTAGTAACTTCCTATATGGTGTTTAATAGAAAGAAAGCTTGAAAGCTGTGTTTGTGGTTTCAGCAAGGGACTGGTGAGAGCGAGTAAAACATGTCCTGTTGTAGTCCTTTGATGTTATAATGGCATTAAAGAGGAATGCATTTACTATGTTGAACTCACATCGTATGGTCCAAAACCCAGGATCCAAGGTTCAGTGATCAAAGTTCATTCTTTTCTTATGGAATATTGGAGGTAGTGTACCACTGCACTGAGTGAGCAGTGAGCAGGAACCAAACCATGGTTGAGCAAACAGTTTCCAGAAAAAGCCATACTACGTCTAGTTTTTCCTCAATTTGTCAATCATTTGTTCCTTCTCCACTCTTGGATTCAACTGGAATGATGTTGAATTAGCTTGTGTCCCACACACCCAGCTAGCTGGCAGAAGGTGAACTCACTCTATGTGTACCCAGATACTTGTGGGTGCCTTTGGTCAAATCTGTACTGTTAAAATCTGTTTTGTAGGTTTTTAAAAAGTATGATTTTGCACATTGAAGTATTTTATTTTCTTTCTAAAGCTTTTTTCAGTGTCTACATTGACCTTAAAACCAGAAATAAATAAGTGAAGATCTTCATTTATACTGTAGTCTGTGAGCAAACAAGGTTAAAGGTAGTGGTCTTCCAGACAGCAGGTGATTTTCTGTTAGATGAAAATTGGGATTAAGGAAGAGGAATCAGTGGGATGTTACTGATCAATGTAAACATCCTATTAATACTAGAAGAAAATTCAGAAAATGCTGAATAATGTAGGACATAGACTCAGTTCTTATTTGATGGAGATTCTGCCACTGATGGATACTTTTATCTCATGTCAGTTGATGACATCATCCATTTCATATGTGCTCCATTTAAAAGAGCTTTATTTTTTAATAAAAATTTCAAGCATCATCAGTAATATACTTGCATAATACCCATAGGCCAACTTAAGTTTGGGCTGTTCCCAAGAGTGGTTTTGCTTGTGCCAGCATTTTCACAGGCATCCTGTTAGCAGGGAGCCAAGCTGATATGTGGGAGACCAACCTGGTGGTGAGAACACACAGCAAGGGGCTGGTGGAAGGGCAACTTTAAAGTAGCAGCTTATGTGTGGCTTAAAACAACTCTTTGAGAAGCCCCCAGTAAAACTGTATGTGCGTGACACCTGCACAAGCTATGAAGCCTCTACTTCCTTCAAAGAATGGAGAATTTGTTTACAAGGCCTGTTTCCCACAAAATTATAGAGTGGCATCAGTTACCTTCATCACATACCAGCTTCTCAGTTATGTGGCCAGAAGTTTATCTGGCTACTGAGTCTGCAGTTACTTGTGTTTGGGGGTTTAGCATTAATCTTAAATCTCTTCCAGTCCTCTGGAACATCCCTAGTCTTTCAAGTTAGTAAAAATGAGTATCAGGGGGCCAGAGAGAATTTCAGGTAGTTTTTAAATGAATATTAGGTACAAGAAGATACCTGGACATGTTAAAGTGTTGGTAGATTGATTATACAATCTCTTGTTCACCAGTGATCCATATATCCAAATTAATCCCCATATCATATAGGGGTTATTATTGATCCACTTACTGTGGATATGGATATTTTATCTGTGATTATTAGGACAGTTTTGGTACTGGCTGTATTAGTCTGTGTTCCAGATCTGAAACCCCCATAACCATGCAAAATCTACTCACTTTCTTCACCCTGTGTTGCAGGCTGAACGAGTTATTCCAAGTACTGCTCGATATTTCTTTTTCAGTAGCCTGAGACAGGCTGTTAACGTGGCCTTCTCCTGGGTGCTGTCAGCATAGCATGCTTTGCATGCACTGAGGATTTGTAGTCCTTGCTCCTATCAGCAACTTCAAGCAATTAAAAACTTACTATAGAATAGCACCACACCACTAGCTTTATTCTTCTTGAACACTGTCTCAACAGAGATTTTAATGTCTGAATCATGCAGACTATTCCTTTTTTTTCTTTGATGTTGTTGATAAAATCTCTTCGTAGTGACAGTTTCCAGATTTTCCTATATCTTAGTCAGGCATATAAAGGGTATAAACACTCATCGGGATATAAAGAATTCTATATTAATTCTTTGTCACACTGGTTTCATTTGTTTGCACCATGCTGAGCATCTTTTAATACAGTGCTTACTTCCTTTGAGCTTCTAGTTTATTACCCTTCCAGCTTGTGTTCTTATGAAACTCTCTTTATCTTACACCGAGAGATTCTGTTTTGATTCTCTCCCCCATCTCACTGCAGGTGGATTGAGCAAACACCTTTGTGGTGCTCAGCTGGAGTTTAACTGAGGTTAAACTACAATGGTCCTTTTTGGTGTCCAGTGTGGAGTTCGAAGGGTTTGAGATAAGGACAGATTTCGTTGGATTGTGCAAGACCAAATTCATAGCTACTGCAGCTACTCAGTACACAGGGCTTGTCATGGGGTTTGCTTGCCTTACTGAATGTTAGATTCTAGTGCTTGTTTGTGGCTGCTTTTTGCTTTTGCTCTTTGCTATACTCCTTCTCATCCATAATTCTGAAGGGAGTTGTGCTTTACACCAGTCTACCCCTCTATTCTACCCAGGGCTTCAAAGAAGGAAAGCAATAATGGAGTGAATAGCGTGCAGCAGGTTTGCTCATGTAAGTGCGCAGCTGAAGACACAGTCAGAAAAGTCTGGGCTTGCTGTATTTTATGATCCTGGCACTGACTGTGGCAATTAGGATTTATTTCTTGTAGGTACTTGTTCTGGTGTTGGAGCAGAAAACTTGTTAAACTAGTAGCAGCCTGATTGAGGCAAATAAAATCTGTATTCAGTTATGGATTACTGAACTGGATCGCAATGTTTGAGTCTCTGGCTAACACTCAAGAATCTTAAAAGCAGCCAGCAGTGCTGGAGTACTCTTGCATTCCAGCTTAACCACTACCTGTTGTCAGGTTGGCAGGGTCCACTGTAGGAACAGACTAACTAGAGAGCTCCATGCCACAAACAATAGGGCCATGGAGTCCTCTTGGCCTTTGCTAGGGCTGGAAGATTGGAAAGAAGGGTGCGTTGGCATTGTTGTATGGATGAGGGGTGAAGAGCTGCTTTTCCAGGTGCTACCAGCAACACCAAACACTGCCCCAGGCACTACAGGTCTTATGAAGGAGCCATGACTGCCTTGGTTTTGCTTGCTGGCCCTTCAGCTGCTCACTCTGCTGTTTGATCCTCTTACTACCAAACTGAGGGAGCAGAAGCCCAAGCTGGACCCTCTGCAGAGGATGGGGAGAGCCCACACCTCTGGCAGCAGTCTTCTTGGCTAATGCTGCTGAAAATACTTACCACTTACCCTCCTCTGAGATTCTAAAACTTAAGCTACACTTACACAGAGAAATAATCTGATCAGCCATGTTGTAGGGATCCTGAGGCTTCCTTGTACTCCATCCCTTCTCCTTTTAGCCCCTATTATCTGGCTGTATAAAAAGGACCTGTAAACACATGCAGCAATCTCATAGTCAGCAGCTATCTTAGCATGACAGAGACAAAATGTTTGAACCTGTGCTATGCCAAAATAGGCATCAGGTATATCTACAGAAAGCTTTTTTCCTAAACTGAGAAACTTCCATGATTAGAAACTACAGCTGGGTTTTTTCCTTCTCCATGCAGGACATGATAGGTAGAAAAGAATCCTGCACTTCAGGACCGATACCAATGACCGACCTCAGCTGCCTTGTCTATGGACTGGAGGAATGGACTGTTGTGGGGTTCCTGAAGCAATACCTTTTTCATGTGATCATCGCCTCACTGACAATTAGTGCTATATTAGTTATTTTTATAGTTCCTTTAACAATTGTCTTTTTCATTTACCTTACTAATTTTTCACTTTTAATATATCAGAGGAACAGTGAGTTAGAAGCAGATCCCTTGAGTAATGTTTGGGACAGAGCAAGGAAAACCATAGCAAGCTTTTGGGATATATATGCAAGAATATGGCATGGTAAGTATGACATGACTTGTCTGAAGCTTTGAACTACAGTAAGTAGTAAATACACAGTAGTTTTAATTTTAATTTTTTTTTCCAAATGGATGCAAATAAATGGCATTTATTGTACTTTATATGGCATCTAACCCAAAATTTTCTGCCTCAAAGACTGATTACAATATATAATAAGCAGAATGAAAGGGAGAAATTAATTAATATAGGGTAAATTTCTCTTCAGTGGATAGGCAGGTGCATTTCTCTGTATATGGTATCAGAGTGAAGTGCAGTGTTAATGTTAGTTCTAGTTGGAAATGTAATTACTGTATTTTTAGTTGGTAAAAACTACTTTGTGTTATGACAATTAAAAAAAAATTAAAGAGCTGTATGGATGAAGAAGTAATTAGATATCACATCTAAGTTTGTACTGTGGCAGAATTTAAAAACTAACCTGATTTTTCAGTTTCATTACACTCAACCTTCAGATACTTTCAACATACCCCACTCTGCAGGAAAATTTTCAGCAGCTTGCTAGGCTGCTTGTTCTTTCCACAGATGTGGTTTAAGACTATCAGCAAGGTAACTTTACTTTGCCATTCTAAGGATGAGGAGTAATAGATGTTATCTATGTTGCTGTCCTTCCCCACAGCTTTTCCCTTAATCTTTGAGCACACTGCATGTAAAAATTTCTCCACTTCTTCCTAGGACTCTGCCTGCTCCAATGCCATCCGAACAGCTCGTGACAGGAGCTGTAGGAGGGATGGAGATGAAGGCAGATAAGGTGGAGCAGAGCTCTTAGTTGGCAGAAGCTGTGGCTTTCCCACGCCTTTGTATACATCAGCCTTCTAGTCTGGCTCCACCTAAAACCTAACTCCAACGTAGGAAGAGCCAGGACAAGGATTCATAGAAGTCCATGTCTGTGAGGAAATTCCCTCCCACTGTGAAGTGAATACATTTCACTCTTGTGTAGAGAACCTCTCTTTGGGATTCTTACAGATTATGGTTTCAATTTAAACATCTCATCATTCTCAAAAAGAGAAACATTTTACTATGTAAAATCCTAATCTCTTCATTCTGCCTGATACAGACTGGAAAGTCATACTTTTGTATTTCAGGAAAACATCCAGACTGTTTGCCTCTAATTCTGCAAATGAATTGTTTTCACACCAATTAGTAATGTTTTTAGAATTTTTATTATTGTACTATGTACTGAGAAAAGTTCCTAATGGGAAATAATTATTTAGTTCCCTCACTGGGGAAGATGTCAGATTCAGGTCTCATCTAGTGATTAAGCTGACCAACAAATCAGTCCAGTGATAAGTGGTGGTGTTTGAGGGACTTTATTTTTTCTATTGACCAAAAGTTCCATCCAGAACCTAATTATTTTAAAAGCTACTGTAGAGACTTCCACAACTCTCTGGAAGTCATTTAACAAAGGACAGTAAATTGTTTTCTTTAAGCTGCCAGATGATTTACAGATATCATTGTCAGTGTATTATTTTCCACCCCAAACAGGTTATGAGCTTCATGGTGTGGAAAACCTACCAGAAGGACCAGGCATTCTTGTGTACTACCATGGAGCTATTCCTATAGACTACCTTTACTTTTTGTCTAGGCTGTTTCTCTGGAAGAAAAGACTTTGTCTGTCAGTAGCTGATCATTTTGTCTTTCGTTTACCAGGTAAAAACATGTTCTCTTGTATTTAAGCATTCGGGATTCACCCAACCTGTTGCTAGTTCAGGTGAACTTGGCATTTTAAACACTTTACTATGCTTTAAAGAGAGCTTTCAAACTAAAAGACTGCTTTCAGACTTTTAAACAGAAAGTTGGTAGACGTAACAGGACAAACAGGTAGAATATCCTGTCGTTTCAGTGAAAACATTGGTAAACTCTCCAAAGCCAACAAATAGGCATAAATTGCTTTTGAGGTGTAATGTCATGCCTCAGTAGAAAGTGCTGGATAGGACTCTGTTATTGATCTAGTGCTGAGTGGTCAGCAGTGGGCTGAGTGCAGAAGAGCTCAGTGAATGGTAGGATATCAGTTACCTACTTCATTGGGTAGGCATTGCAGTGGGGTATGACTTCGTTGAAGATTTTACTGTTGAAGAGACCTCTGTAATACTGGCCACCACAATATATTCAACACACTGTACGCTGAGAAAGAAAGAAAGAAAGAATTCCATCCTGAAAAAGAAAAGACAGAGAAGCAAAAAAATTTCAGTTTTAGAAAAACAAGTCATAAAGAAGTGCATCCAGAAGAATATCAGGGAGATTATTTCAAGGACCCTTTATACTACTTATATTAAAAGCTATTGTAATAATAAAGAGTAAAGGAAGCTATTTAGAAATAGGACACTCTTCAGAAAAGGAAGTTTTGTCTAAACACTGAAAACAAGTAGTGTGAAGCAAGTTTGATGTGAAAACCACATTCAAGCACCCCTAGAAAGATGACAAGAATTTTTTACAAGCACACTTAGTAGGCACTGTGTGGTACTAAGCACATCCTAAGTCTGAAGTTGTCAAGAGATCACTGGCTTTTTAGAGTATCCACAAAAGAAGAGAAAACTCAGCAAAATGTTGCAACAGAGACTCTTTTTAAGGGATAAATAAGAGGGCATTGTTTCAAATTGAAGTGTCCGTAGCACAGATTTTTATTAAAAATGTAGAGTACACCATTGTCAGAACTAAGTAACGCTCTCAGCTGTGCGATTTCTGTATTATTGATGTCTGCATAACATATTGCTTGAATTACGTTCATGCTAGAGAAACAGAAGGTGCCAAATATGGTGTCAACCTATAAAAAGGCTACCAAAAGGCATTTGGTAAAAAAGACCACAAATAATTGAGATCAGACCTCTCTAGAAAATGTGGCTAAAAGTAATAGCCCGAGCATAATCTCTCCCTAACCTGCTCCACCATATTCACTTGCTTTTTGCAAAGAAATGCTACACTTCACGGATGGGTTCTTTAAGGAGTGCTC
The DNA here is from genome assembly GCA_013399855.1 of Oxyruncus cristatus. Taxonomy (NCBI): domain Eukaryota; kingdom Metazoa; phylum Chordata; class Aves; order Passeriformes; family Cotingidae; genus Oxyruncus; species Oxyruncus cristatus. The sequence goes on from VXAY01004102.1 coordinate 587,498, forward strand.
ATGAGCATATGCTGATCCTCAGTTCAGTTTATTTATAGGATGAATCACAGTTACAGGAGAATTCTTCTTGTGAATTAATAACATCTCAGAGTAGCTGCAAAGTAATAAAGTTACAAAAAAAGGACAACGATGATCAGAGGCCTGGCATGGCTTCCTTTGAAGAGATAGTACATAAGACAGAAGTTTTGAATGACTAAGGGATACAAAATTCTGCGTGATCTGGAAAAGGGGAATAAGTGAAAATATGTTTATGTGATACATTATAATTCCTAACAGTCAAAAAAGTTTTAAAGCCAAGCAAATTAAGTACCTCTTCACTTAATAAGGATACGGCATTCCTGACTGTAGAATAAAACAGAAATATATATCTGAGTTCACAAAGGGCTTAAATAAAGTCAGCATCTGTCTTTGTCAGAAAGATCTATCAAACATGCTACCTTGAATGAGATTAAATTAAATTACAAGATTCAGCACTGTGTTTTCCATTGTCTTCCAAAGTTTCTGTTGCAGACCTTTGTCAAAGTCGTGCTGCTAAGCACGAGTTCTGGCAGTACATAGTTTTGCTTATGTTTATTATAAAAGAATTTCTTTGCAAATTATGCTGTTCAAACAGTGAATTTGCAGACTGAGGAAATGCCTGTTTACTGAAACTTTGTATGGGAATTCCAAACAAATATATTTAAAATATGAAGATAATATAAGAAAGCACAGAATGCTTCCATGGTTCTAGATCTGTCTTTTAGAGAAATCCCAGTTATGGAAACAGAGGAAGGAGATTCACTGAAATGTTCACGTGCTGCTGAAATTGTTCTGCTGACTTCTGTCATTCATGCATCTTAAGTCTTACAGCAGTCCAAGTTGATCCACACAGTTTGAAATTTAACCACAAAATACTCAATTTAACAACTCAAAACTTCAATGTTTAAAATGTTAAACATCCAATTTCTTTTAAAAGAAATAGCTGCTCGTCAGGTATTTAATTTTGCAGTAATCTTTATTATACTGATTTTTTTTTTCCCCTGTATTAAAGTATGTAAAAAGAAGAAAAGAGGAATATACACTTGTTTTCAGATTTCTAGCTATGATGCACAAGTTTTGCTTGCATAGGGCGTGTTTTGGTAATTATAGAAAATAGCATATGGAAACATTAGTTTATGGAGATGCTCCTGATAAGATGGTTCATCTTCATAACATTTGGGCAAAAATATTGTCATGTCTTTGGCATTTTACCAGTATTTCCTCTGTAGGTGTCTTAATTCCGCCATAAAAATTTGTCTTAGTCTAACTATATAGCCAATAGCTTTTCATTTAGCTGTAATATGGTTCCTACATGCAAGCAGTGTTTGCAACATATTGTTATAATAATATCCATTTGCTACTTCTTTATTGCAGGACTTAAATTATTATTGGGAGTGACAGGTGTTATACCAGGCACGAGGGAGGAGTGTCTGGTTGCACTGAAGAACGGATACTTGGTGTCCATCTCACCAGGTGGAGTTAGAGAAGCACTATTCAGTGATGAAAGTTACCAACTCATGTGGGGAAATAGAAAAGGTTTTGCTCAGGTTGCTCTAGATGCAAAAGTGGTGAGTATTATTATTATTACTATTACTATTATTATTATTACTACCACTAACAATCCCAGTTTATACCTTTTGCATATGTGCTTCATTGTAAAAGGCAGCTTAGGATTATTTGTTTGAAAATCTTCCAGACAAAAAACATGGTTGAGAAGTAAAGATTTCTTTACCTTCTCACTTTCCTCAAGCACATTAATCCATAAGGAGCAAGGATTTTGTGGAACCACTGAACTTTTTCTTGACTGTTGCAAAGCATCCATCTCTGTCAGGCAGTTCCATGTCTACAGTTCCATCATGCAGGTATCCAGTGTCTCATCTTGACTGTACTTCAGGAATCTTCATTGTGGTCCTTCTCCAGATTGTCCTAAGGTTTCATTCTTTTTTTCTCATCATACTAGACTTAATTACTTCTGTATACCCAGAAATTTTCTTAGGGCTCTTTAATGTAGTGTCCTTATCTTTCTTCTCATTTATTCTGGGAGGCTCTAGGATTTTGTCCTTACCCTTACTTTTCTTCATGTTTGTGAAAGATAACATCAACTAACCCAAGGTGTGTCTACATCACTGTCTGGGCATGAATCATGTGTGCACTTTTGAAGCAGTTTTTCCATCTCATTCACCATTCTTTCATTCACATCAAGGAACATGTTAGAATAGCTGAGCTGCATTCCATTTGGCTGAAAATAAACCGGGAGTGGGACCTAATACTCTCCAGTTGCAAATGGGCATTCAGTTAGTGGTACCAAAGAAGAATTAGTTCTACATAAAAACAGAACACTGAAATGTGTTCAGTGTTGATGTCGGGTCCTCAGCATCCTCTAGAGATGTGCTTCTCTTGGTTTGCACTCCGCCAATATACACATGGCCAACGCTTCAGCTACAGTTTCCATATGGATGATGATCTTTGAATACAACCTCCTACCTTCCATCCAAATCCACCTGTGAGACTGTATCTCATAGGAAATTATTTTATTGGGTTGGCATACAGCTGAATGAGCAGCAACCCTATCTTTTTCCTTGCCACTTGTCATGGGCAGCACTAGATATAAGTTTTCTGCCTTAATGTAGACTTAACATACCTGATGCTTTTCGTGTCTGACAATACTGGTGCAAATCCAGGCTTCATCCGTTCTGCCATGAGCTTTCTGCTGCTTTCTCATGAATTGCACAACCATCAATTTTTCTTCACATTCATATGAATACCTCATAAATTGCAGTGCTCTTTGGCCTTCCACATAAACTTTTCTGTCTATATAAGAGAAGCTGTACAGGGAATTGAGTTCTTCCCATGAAATTTGAATTTCTTACCCTCCCTTTCAGATTTTTGTGCATTTTATCTCTTTCTCACCCCATTGGATTTGTAGCTTCTCAAGCTTTGTTTTGGTCTCTTGTGCTATAGTTCCTACTACAAAGCACTTGGAGTTGCAAAACGCATGCTTCGGGTTAATATTTCTTCCTAACTCTATCTCTGAATTTTTGTGGGGGGATAACTAAACACTAGAATTAACTTAGGGGCACTTCCCAGTGAATAAATTTTAGGTTGGGAGACTTATTTCTACATTGTTTCGATATGTGGCCTTTTTAAAAGTCATGTTTTATGTGATTCTGTTCCCTTTCCTGTCCTTTTTCTCGGAAGTGTGGGCTGGTAAATGTTAGTCACAATACTTCATATGTTGTGTGGGCCCGTACACCACCACTACTAGGAAAATACCAGAATGTGGATGGGATAAACTTAGTCCATTCATATGGACATTTTGAATTCCCTTATAGTATTCTTATGTGTTAAGAGAATAATATACTCAGTCACAAAGAGGTGTCACTTTAACAAATTGAGTGATTTCTAATGATTTTGCTTTCATATCTGATTTTCAAGCTACTTCAGATATTTGAACAATCTATTGCCAGATGTTTTCCCTTCACCTGCAACCTTACAGTAATACAATGTAAAAGGTTGTGGGGTTTTTTAAATAAAAATTGAATTAAAAAACTCTGAGTGCCTTTACATAGACTGCCACCCTGATCAAAACACATCACAAAAATCCATGCTAGTAATCCTCTTAATTCTACCAGTTTTACATAATTCAGAAGCACATGGAAATAGCTGAACAGTAGTAGCCACCTAAAATTGTTAGCAACTTCTATTGACAAAATCTGTGGGTTTTCTAAAAAATTTTATTTAATGAATTGGGTATTCATTGAGGGTAAAGTTTTTTCAGTGTGAAACATTCTTTTGTTCATTTGCATAATGTTTGGTAATACATAGGACTGTTACCAGGAGGGCAGAGAGAATTTTACCCTTCGACAACTACTATCCTGAGCTTACCTGTACAAGTGCTGTGAGCTCTTGTATTACTTATTATTGTACTCCTTCAGTTTGGGCTTTTTGTTATGATCAGAAAGTCTGACTGGATCCCTGTATGGTGGGCATCATTGTAATTAGCTTGCATCTTTGATATTTCTCTGGAAATCTGTGATCGGACACACATTAGGTAACTAACACTTACAAAAAGAAAAAGTGCTGTGCATTTAACAGTAGAGGAGGCAATATTAAAGTAGCAACTGAATCCCATCTTTTGACAAATTTCAAAATGGATTGTTTGTTTGTTCTTGCTGCATCCTTTTCAATACTGGCCAGAATTATACATTGACCAAAGACTGGGGGACTCATCTAACTATCAGAACTTGCTTTATAATGTAGCAATTCATATATGTTTTGTTAATACTTACTTGGATCGTAAATGAAGGTAAAATAGAATTATGAGGGCCTTTTTTGAATTTATTCTACATACAGTGTAGCCATCAACCAAAGAACCACACACACTTTATTCAAAATGACTACGTTGTGGTTAATAACCTGCCACAGATGACTTGAGTGGGGATTTCAAAACCAACTTCATATATGAATAGATGTTCCCACTCTTCTTACAATATTACGGAAGTTCAATAGTTCTTCCACTGAAAAAGCTGAAGAAAAGCAAACAAAGAAGGTAGTTTCAGCCTCAGTCCTCGCCTACAGGTTCCCACATTCAGTTTCCACTTCATCTCGTGCAATTACTCTGCTTAACTGGAGTCAGAGAAGGAGAGGGTTACTGTTTAATGTTATGACTCAAAGTACCTCTGGGACATATATTTTTGCCTCCATCAAATTTATCTATGCCAGGGGCCTGACCTTCAGAAATACCCTCTGTCTATGGTTTGGTTTGAAAGGCTAATAGGGAGGGTTGATTGTTTCTGAAGATCCCTGAATTTTATCTGTGTCAAAAAATTGATTGCAGTCTATTTAGGTAAAAGATAAACAGAGACTGTGGAATAAAAAATTCTCATATATGTGCAAGGGGTTTGGACTACTTGATCTCCAGAGGTCCCTTCTAGCCCCAGCTATCCTGTGATTCTGTGATTTTTCAAGCTGACTGGTATATCCAGCTCAACTCCAGCACAGCAAATATTAATCTGTGGGTTACTGCAAATCTGACTGTGCTGCTTTACAAATGTAAGATTTTATATGTGTGCCTGTTTTTTCACTGAATGTTGTTGCCTACTCTGTACCTTGATGGCTGATCGTTGTATGAGAATAGCTTTTGTAGCTGCCAGATTTCTTTATAGACTAAGATGTATTTCTCTTGCACTATTTCTAAAATTTAAGGTGTTTTGTCTGTATGACAGAGAGTTTCAAGCATTTTACATGTTAGACATACAGTATTCAATCAATAGCTGAAGCTAACAGTGGTATTTTTAGTATCCAGTAGATGTGTTTTTAAAAGCTATTGCTGGTTATTTTTAAGGGGTTATATCTAATAATTTGCCTTAATTTCTCATTCTGAAGGGTTTACTATAAACACTTTATGTGTGTTTGATATTTTTGTTATCTCTCAGGGATTTTTTTCCTTTTAATGTTTTCCATCACTTTGAGTTACTCGTTAGGCTCTAATTAGGTGGTTTTCTTGCTTGTTTTTCTCTTGTCCTGTGGTTTCTGTTCTCTGGTAATGATTCTTAACAGCATAAAAGTCTTCTTTCACTACCTTATGGACAAGTAATTCCAACAACGTGCTCAAAATATGTTTAAAAAAAAGGAAAGGGTACAATAGTGGCCAAAAAAGTCATTGCATATATGGATACAATCACTGTCAGTTTGTCTACAAATTGTGAAATCTTACCTCAGGCTGTAAGACACGACTGTTTCAAGTGCAGGTATCTCAAGTGTGTTTCTTTTTAGTCACAATAATGAAGTGAACTTCTTCTGTAACTGCCTAAGGATCCACCTTCCAGAAGGTGTGTAGTTCAGGTCATTGAGGACATACAATTGCCTTGTTTGTCTAAGGGATCTGCAGAAATACTTTCCAGTGAAATGTTATCCAAATGTGACCGCTTCAGTGAGACCCTTGTTTGAGAAGCAGATGAGCCAACCATGAATGTCTAGTTGCTTTCTGCTAGACTTCACTAACTGAATACTCTCCTATTCACCACTCAAGATGAAACCTTTAGACAGGGAAACTGCAAAACTTCTTTTACGTTCCAGTCAGTGGTACTGCAATAAATATATAACATAAAAGTTACATAAACCCTAATACAATGTCAGTAATTTTCCTTACAGATAGTGGCTTTAAAACAGATATCTGTGGGAGCTGAGAAATAGAATTCTATTTCAATTCTTGTGTTTATTTTTTATATCAAGATTCCTTGTTTGCTCCTTAACTGACTGATAATTATCCTCTGTATTGAAGTGATTTTCTTAGGTGCATTAACAGGCACTAAAACATAAATTCAAACCTGGCGTAACATTTCCACTGTTTTGTTTTTTTTTTTTTTTTTGTGATCCCTTAGCCCATCATTCCAATGTATACTCAAAATGTCCGTGAAGGCTACAGGACGTTTAAAGAAAGAAGTAAGAAGTTAAAAATATATTTTAAGTATTTGGAATGCTCTATCCACCTTTCTCTCAGATTTCTCTCACTTTTTTCTTATATTTTGCTTTTCAGACTTCTGCTTGCTTTGGATTTTCTAGCACAGTTGCTATGGGTTAGAGGTATCTCAGATATGGAAATAGCTTGTGTATAACTGGTTTGTGCTGTGCGATTTGATTCTTTAATTCAGTCTTATTTCAGTGATCTGTTAAGTCTGTTGAGCTTTGTTTTGGTGGACAGTTACTTCAATCCTGCAACAACTTCTTGATTGTCAGATAAAGCATGTATTTTTAATAAGTCTTTGACATTAATCAGATTTCAAGTTTGGATTGTGTTTTCTGTGACTGTAATCTCACTTTTTCCTCCCATAAACTATTTCAGGATTTTTTAGACAGTTATATGAAAGTACTCGATTGCCTTTTATTCCTCCATATGGAGGACTTCCAGTCAAATTTCGCACGTACATTGGGAAGCCAATCCCTTACGATCCAAATATAACTACAGAGGAATTAGTAGAAAAGGTGAGTTATCTCTCCTTGCAAAATTGAGCTACATACTTTGCCTTCTCTTATGTATACTTGAAACTAGTTTTCTTCATGCTCAAACAAAGACAAATATACTTGTTAAAGCTATGGGCAGTTGAGGTCCATGATTATTTAATGTAGGGATACCTATGAGTAAGTATTTACATAGTAATAGTTGATTTCAGAATGTGTGAGCTCTGTCTTCCTGGCATGGTAGCTTTGTTTCTCCCATGCCTTTGGTAACTTTGATAACTGAAATTATGTAAACTATGTTTTAAGTGCAGTTTTCAGTAAGTATGAAAATAAATTTCATAGATAACAAATAAATTTGAGCATCTTCTCTAAATAGCATAGGACTCTAGAAACAAAGTTCCACAAGAGCTTCAGTCTCATTGTCAAAAGAAAAATGTTAAAAAAATAAGTTGCATCCAAAATATAAAAATATTTTGAGTTCCTACAGCTTGGTGAAATCAGTGGTGCCCAGGAGCATAAAAATGTTTGTAGATCCAGAGTTTAGGCGTTTTTCAAAATATTAAGCTAAACAGAAAACATGTTTTTAAATTTGCCCTGGAAGGTGAAAGGAGGGCTTTATGCAAAAACATAAACAAATCTATGAGCTAGGATCAAAACACTTGTTAGGAATCACTGATGAAAAAACACCTTGCTGTCCCCCAAAAGGTGCAAGAATGCCAACTTTCCTTTCATTTTTTTTTTCCTTTTCTTTTTTTTTTTCCCCCCATTTTTCAAGGATCTACTGCAGATTGTTCTGGGCTCCACAAAAGTGAAACCAGAAAGACAGGTTTGGTCTGTTACAAGGGAGCTGCCCCAGTAAGCCGTGGAGTTTGGTCTTAGCATATTTAGGAGGCTGGAAGCAGTATGACTGCCCTTACAGTTATTTATATGCTTGTATTTTGGGGGAACAGTATTTTGTGTATCTGCAAAACTGAAAGTGAAATTTCCCATGACGCTGATTTACTTTGTTAAACTGAAGGTTTTGGCCACCAGCTCTGACCACCACCCACTTCAGTGGGAGTACAGGTAGGTCTTCTGTGGCTTGTATTACTTAAAAAAAAAAAGGCAAGTTAAAGGGGGTTTGAGGTGAGCAGTGGCCTGGCTGACATCTATCAGATGCTGCCCTTGAAAGGAGTTAGGACATGAACCTGTCAGGAAAGGTTTAGCTACTCTTTTCTTATATTCACAGTGATATTCTACCATGACTCTGGAGTGGATCAGTGGAGTATGTTGCCACCCTTATTTCAAGCTTAAATACTTAAGGAAAACCAAAAGGAGATAATTTCTTATTTCTTTTAGAAATACAGAATGTTGTATGCATTCCCTTCCTGAACTTGCATTTGAATCTCATGTAGAGAATATTACGAATTCTCTTATTTTGTGTGTGCTGTATATGAACCAATTATGGGGGAATTCATATTGGGAAGGACAGACAGAGGTTCCTACTCCAAATTCCTAGTGCCAGCAAAGTCAGCTATGGGATCAGATGAGGTTAGTCAGTCTTTATGTAGCATTTTTGATGGAAACCTTCAGGCATGAAGATTGCACAAACTGAGTGTTTGTATGTGTTAAAGGCAACTGTGACTTAGTAATGCCCAGCTTTAGTAAAACTGAATCATTTGAGCCTATCCAAACTGCAGTCAATGTTTTTATTCCTTTCCTTTCCAAGAAAAGTGTCATTAGGACAACTGGCTAATATAAAAGCCTTTTTTTTTCTTACAGTGGATCTTATGAGTGGATTTCCCTGTGCTTCCTGAACTTCTGAGAAGTCAGTGTTTATACTGTTCTTCCATATTCTTCCTGCATAAGCAGGTCTGTAAAGGCAAATTTCTCTTCTCTTTTCAGACAAAGACTGCTGTCCAGGCTCTCATAAGAAAGCACCAAACACTTCCAGGCAACATATGGAAGGCTTTACTGGAGCGATTTGATAAACGTCGTAAAAGTGATTAGAATGCTTATGTTTATTTCATTGTTTTTACAGCATACAGTAAAAAACAATGTCCTACAGCACTGCTGACTATTAGTTGGTGTTCAACCAGTTTGATTTACAAGTTTCTACAGATTTGGCAGAAGAAAACAATTAACCTCTTGAGAAATATCCTGAACTCAGAAAGACTGAAGAAGATGACTTATGTATAATAGCAATGCAACAGCTAAATTCCCCAAAAGGAAATCATGTAGCCAGGATTTTCCTGGTTCCTAAAACGAGTACGTACTTACTCCGAGAGCCTTAGCACTTTTGTCTATATCTGTGGTTTTGTGTTTTGAGCAGATCACAGTCCAGTCTCAGAGAACCTCAGAGTCAGTGTTGTCCCACCAGAGACCACTCCACAGTGGGCACCTTCCCTGTTGGACCCCATGCAAGACAGTGTCAGAAGAGAAACTGTCTCACTTTAGCTGATGATCTACTGCTTAGGCATTCTTCTAGAGACTGTACAAAGAGACATAATCCCATTAAAACAGATAACAGACTCCTACAAACACATGAGCCTAGTGGTTCACACCGTGGAAAGCAGGACAGCTACATCCAAGACTTTGCCCCTCACCAAAAAAAAGTCTCCCTAAGAGAGGAAAAAAAGCTTTAGTTCAGTGTAGCGCTATGCAAATACATGTAGAAAGTAGTTTCAAGTCTGAGGTGGTGCTTGCATGCACTATTGCACCATACTGTAGTTGTTTAGTGGATGTGGCTGCCCCCAGTCTGAAAATCCCTAAATATAGTAAGTGCAGTATGGATGTGCTGTGTTTATCTCGCGGTGAACAGGGAACAGGCTGTGGGGGTAGTTTACTGAGGCTTATCATCACTGGTGGTTTGCCTAAAAATGCAGTACTGCAACACTGCTGTCTCCATACAGATTTAATCGAAATGCCTGTTTGGAAAGGTAGACATAGGCAGTGTTGTCATCCTAATGCAATTTGGGGAAAACTGAAACTTGCCACAAAGCAGAATGTGTTTTTACAGGCTGTGGGATGTTGTTACCGGTGGGAGTGGGAGAACTTTGTGTAATCTATCCAATATGCCATTAAATGCAACCAAGTCGGTTAACTTCAAACACCACGAAAGGTAATTTTTGTGCCTCGTTTTTCATTCTTGTGCTTTTAATACCTATATAATCTTTCCCTTCAACATCCTAAAAAGTTACATAGCATCTAAGAAACTATATACACCGTTTGCCCATTTTTCACTAGAAAACTAAATCTACTCTCTGGATTAGAATAAATTCTTCCGATGCTGCTTCTCTACAAATATTTCTTGCACATCTGCAGAAGGGAGCAGGATAGACAGGTGAGTTATTTCCCTGGAGCAAAAAGACAAGAATCCTGTCCTGAAAAAAATCTCAAATCTCTCCTAAGGTATAGGAATTTTTATTTGAACACCTTAACTATAATTGCTGTATACAGGCAGAAAGATTTTTCTCCCAGCAGAGGCTCGACATGCACAGATGATAAACTAAAGCAAATCAAGATGCAGACTGATACACCTGGACACAAACAGGAATTCAGACCAGTTCTTACACAGCACAGTTCAACTGTACAAGCTAAAATTCAAAGCCTGAACTAAAGTCAAGGGAGAAAAAGGAAAAGGCTATGGAATGCTAAAATGGACACAGATGAAGAAGCAAGAGGAATTAAGAGTAATCAAAATCTGAAAGCACTCTTCGTATTGCAGAAACTCAGAAGGACTAGACAGAATCATTCTCTGAGTATCTTATTTTTCAAGCAAATTAATATCATCATGGAACGAGTCCAAAGAAGGGCAACGAAGCTGGTAAAAGGTCTGTAGCACAGCTCTTATGAGGAGCATCTGAAGGACGTAGGGTTGTTTACCCTGGTGGAAAGGAGGCTCAGAGGGGATCCACAACTAGCTCAAAGGACGTTGGAGCCAGGTGAGGGTCAGTCTCTACTCCCAAGTAACAAGTGACAGGACAAGAGGAAAGAGCTTCAAGTTGTGCCATGGGAGGTTTGAATTGGATATTACTAAAAATTTCTTCACTGAAAGGGTCATCAAGCATTGAAACAGGCTGCCCAGGGAAGTGGTAGAGCCACCATCCCTGGAGGTATTTAAAAGATGTGTAGATGGGGCACTTGGGGAGATGCTTCAGCGGTGGGTTTGGCTGGGTTAATGGTTGGACTCAATGATCTTACATGTCTTTTCCAACCTAAACAATTCTGAATCTCTAACCAGTTAAACACTTCAATAATCTGAGTTTGCAAAACCTTTCAAATTCCATGATGCTAGGGGCTGTGCTGCAACTCAGAACAGAGCACAAGCCTTGGATAGGAGATACATAATCAGAGCACTGATTATCTTTCAAAGAAGAAACTCCTACCTATATCTCTCCTATTTAGACAGCTGTTAACATTTTACCAACAAAGTTCAAGTTTTTACTGGGCTATTTCATCTTACAGCAGCATCACTGTGTTATCTGCAGCTTATCTGAAATGAGCTGAAGTAAAAATTAATTTTTATTAGTTGTCTTCTGTCACAGTTGTCTGAAGGGTATTTTCTGGGGTCTCAAGATGATAGACAAAACTGTTATTGAGAAACAGGAGTGACTTTGAATGATGTATATGTGATTTTTCAAATGAAAAATTTAAAACAATTTTTTCCAGAAACACTGGAATAATAAGCAGTTACTATATGATTTTAGTGGCTCCCTGTAAATTTTTAGTATTTTTAGAGCAACATTATAGAAATTAGAACTAGAAACTGGTATTACAGAAACTAGAGCTTGTCATACAAATAGAATTGTAATTGCAAATCAAATCACTCCCATGCTACCCTTACTTTTCGCCTCCTCATCATGCAACAAAAAAGAAATTAAAACCAGCAAATGCAAATGACCTGTGCCTGCCTCAAAATGACAGCAGCATTTATGACTCTTCTTGGGTATAGTTTGCCCATTGAATAATGCAGGGAAATCCTGTTTTCAGAACTTTTTGCATATAAGGTTTATTCAGCTCAAACTACATGATTTTCCATTGGGGGAAAATACCCTATTGGTAACACTTGAAAAATAATAAAATCATGGAATCGTAGGCTATCCTGAACTGGAAGGGAACCACAGGGATCATCAAACCCCAACTCCTGGCCCTGCATGACAGCCCCTGGAGTCGCACCATGTCCCCGAGAGTGTTGTCCAAATGCTTCTTGAACTCTGGCCGGCTTGGTGCTGTGACCAATTAATTGAATGACAGTGCAAAGAGAGTTACACAAAGGCACAGCTGAGCAGCTGCAGACCTTGAATAGGCAGATGATGTGAATTTAGAAGACAGCCAGTTGGAAAGGAATGGGAAGCAGAGATCTGAAAGCACTCACAGCCAGTTCTGGCCAAGTTCACCTCACCTAAGGTTGAGGAAGAGGCCATGGCAGAGTTACATGTCGTCCCAGAAGGTAGGGAAGCTACATCACCCTGTGTGTTTGGAGCTGTACCTGTCACCACTGGAACACTGCGTATTTCTTTTACTGATTTTTATTTTTCTTTCCATATAAATCCAGGGATTACATCCAAGTCTGCTGGCCAGTCAGGAATACCTTAACAGCTCCGTGAATGCCACGCCCGAACTGCAAGCGGTCCAGACCTCTGACTGCCTGCGGTGGGAAGCAGCGGGTATTCCTGCAGCTGCGGGTATGAGTGGGTACTTCTCCAGCAGTGGTACCAGGTATGGCTGTTGCTGCTGCTGTGGCACCACCAGCGGGGCTGGAGAAGGCGAATTACACCCACCCCGGGCTGGCAGGTACTGGGAAGGGGTGGCTGGGCGGTGAGTGGTGCTGAAGGCAGCAGGGTGAACAGGTGGGACTCGGTATTTTCCAGTGGGCACCGCAGCCGAGCGGCTGAGGGAGCTGTGGTTGTGCAGCCTGGAGGAGGCTCAGGACGGACCTTATCGCCCTACAGCTGCCTGAAAGGAGGTTGTAGCCAGGTGGGGGTCGGTCTCTTCTCCCATACAGCCAGTGACAGGATGAGAGGACATAGTCTTAAACTGTGTCAAGGGAGGTTTAGGTTGGACCTTAAGAATTTCTTCACAGAAAGGGTGATTACACATTGGAATGGGCTGTCCGGGGAAGTGGTGAAGTCACCGTCCCTGGAGGTGTTTAAGGAAGGGCTGCACGTGGCACTTATTGCCATGTTCTAGTTAACACGGTGGTGCTCAGTCGTGGGTTGGACTCGCAGATCTCGGAGTTGTTTTCCCGCCTAATGGATTCTGAGATCCCGGGATCCCGAGCGCCCCGCCCTTCTCGCCCGCTCCGCCAGGGGGCGCCTCCCTCCCCGCCCCACCCACTGGCGGGGAGCGCGCGCCCCCT
>VXAY01004102.1:600997-632702 GCA_013399855.1 Oxyruncus cristatus
GGCTCCGGCAGGGACGCGGGGCCGGAGCCGGAGCCGCCTCCGCCAGGGGAAGGTGAGCGGGCGCTGCCGGGCGCGTTGTGGGGGCCTGGCCCGGGCCTGGCCCCGGCCTGGCCCCGCCGCCTCCCCGCGGGTGCCTCCCGGGAGACTCGGTCACCCCCGGGCTCGGGGCCTGGCTTTGATTCCTGTCGGGACGGGGGCTGCGGGAGCGGGGCGGCCGCGGGCGCTGCGTGGGGGTAGCCGGGCTGGGATCGCGTCCTTCGTGCCAGGAAAGAGGGGCCCGAGTCCCCCCACCCGCCTGCAGAACCAACATTGTCCCACCGGCACGGGAGCTAGGCCGGTTCTTGTGCCAAAACAAGGGCTAAACCACGCTGACTTCTACGATCTCTCCAGTCGCAGGTGCCGCTACCAGGATTATCAGGGTCTTCTGTTTTTTGTTTGTTTGCTTGCTTGTTTGTTTTGGTTTTGTTTGGGGGTTTTTTTGTGTGTGTTTGTGGTGGCATTGCTGGTTCTGGTGGCAATGCTCTCCGCAGCCGTGTATTTCTGTCGGCAAGGGCACGTCGTAGCTGCTGCTTTGCAGTGCCTTTCTCGTTTGGAGGTACTGGAATGTCCTCCAGAGGCTTCCCTTAAATATTTCATGTACATGCTGGAATCGTGCTGTGCGTGGTTTACAGCAGTCTGTGTTGCTGTCCGTAATTGCTCCTTCTAGCGTGATCAACAGGGTCTCAGTTAACCACGATGTGCAGACTGCAGCTGAAGACCACTGTTGCAGTTTAGTTAAGGACTTTTCTGGGTCGTGTGCCAGAAGTCAGTGGAAGGAATTGTTGTGTGTTAGCCTTGTTTCCACTTCACCATCAGCGTAAAGCCTTAAGTGTAAGCATAAGTCAGCATGTACTGTCATTAGTCAAATGAGAGCCTGCATCCTTTTGAACAAGTAGAAATGTGCGTAAGCTGCTGTATTAGGAAATTAGAACTTTTAATATGTAGTTTGAACTGCACAACGGCAAGTGTGTCAGTGCTGTCAGTTAAAATAAGAATGTGCTCATATTACAGAGAGGTTCTGCCTGTAGCTTGGCTAAAGGTGGCACTTAGTAGTACTACACTTAGTTGTACTGAACCCCGCTGTAGTTTTTAGATTTGGATGATGATGGCTCTCAGAGAACCTCTGACAGGGAAGGCAGGATGGTCTCTCTGCTTGGATGAGGTCCTCATCAGAGTGACATTGCTGGTGTTTCTGGAAGACAATGTACTTCATTTTAACTGCTCTGTGCAGTCATAACTGTACAGTTGGAACAGCCCAACATGTTGTTACCAGTTAGCATATAAGAGCCGTGTTGAACCTTTGTTCAGTGTGGAGCTCCTGTGCTTTTTTTGATCGTGATCTGCCTTCCCTCCTTCATTGTCATTGCAGCCACATGGGAAGTACCTTTCTGCTGCCCTTAAGGAGTGGTTGTAGAGAGGGAGAGGTAGAATCTTTGTACCAAAGGGACAGGGGGCAACAGGCACAGAGTATAGTAAGGGGAATTCTAACTAGAATGAGTAAAAACATTTTCACTATGAAGGTATTCAAGCACTGGATTAGGGGCCCAAAGAAGCTGTGGAATCTCTATGGAGATAATACAAATTGGACTGGATATGGCACTGAGCAACATGATCTAACTCCTTAGAAGAGATTGGACAAGTGCTGTTCAGTGAGTCTTTCTAGTGTGAATTATTCTATGATTCCCTTCAAGATGAATAAACAACACTGTTCAGAGTAGAGCTGAATGTCCCCAAGAGAAGGCAGTACTTCAGATCCTGCCTCTGTGTCTGGTAGCACACAAGATGTCAGATTTTAATTTCTGTTCCAGGTTAGCACATAAATATGCAGGTGAACTTATAAAACTGTGATGATTGCATTTGAGGTATTGCATCGAACATTATAGGCAAAAGGACACGTAATATTTTTGCAAGCCTGACATGTGTAGACAGGACTTTAAATTTACTTGATGAGGATTTTGGGTTTGGAGAAAGCCATAAACAATTAAAAATATAATCAGTGGGAGAGTATAGTTTAAGTAATCTTTTAAGCTACATAATCACCTCTCAGTTTTGAAAAAAATGTTTCTCTGCCATAACCCATGCTCCATATTGTTCTCTAGGTGGTAGGTGGAACCACTGTAGAAGTCCAGGCACAACAATCTGATAAATATTATGGTGTTGAATGCTACTCCTAAATCCTGCTTGGTCTCATAAGTTTTGTTTCTTGTACTTGCTGTGGGTGTTTGCTGCCTGACAGGTTCTGGAGTTCAGCTCTGGCAGCAGGAATGAGAAGGAACTTTCTCTTGCTCTCCCACACACTCACTCCCTCCCTTCCTTTCCCCCTAATGCACGTCCCCAAACACAAGCGCATGAAATCAGTGAAGTGCGTGTCACAAATGCTATGTGCTTTTACACTGCTGAAGATAAATCTGGTCACATTGTCATGCTGAGGGGCAAAGAACATGATGAGGAGAAAAATGTTGTAAGCCTGAATTAGTGGAACAGGCATGAATCGCAGGAACAAAATCCTTGTAATTAGATCAGCTTTCTTCTCATTAATAGGCGTTACCTTGAGCAATGTGGGTAGAGGCCGATTTCAAATCCAAAGGAAAAGGGACATCCTTGGTCTTTCAGAGTGTGAGGGAAAACTGAGACCGAGAAATAGCTGAGATGAGTTCTGGTATACTACACGTTTCAATGTCTCATAGCAAATGTGGAGTAAAACAGATCTGCTTCATAACTTTTGTTGTCATTGGGGTTCTGATAGTATTAACAAACTTTCTGAATTGCATTCATTTGTTGCATACAAAAACAGAGCAAGAGTAAAGGAATGATTGGCATATGCCCATCTAGTATCAGAGCTCTGCATTCATACGTGCTGTCACATTCTAATAAAAAACCAAAACACTACAACCTTGAGATAGATTCTTTCAGAAATATTGTTCTTAATCTGTTTCTTTCTACAATCCTGTGTTAAAGTTGCAACGTGTTTTTCTTCTTGGTCCTGACTAGCAGAATGTCAAGTCTTATCCTAGTCTAGATAAAGGGGTGGTCAACTTTTGTTCCCCAAGGTATTAAGCACTGTAGCTAAAATAGCCAAGCATTCAGGTTGTCTTGTATTCGTAAGGTGAAGTGAATAGCAGTTTTTCCCCTAAATTGTACAGAGCTAAGAAAAGTCTTGCTCCAGAGTTACAGGAAGCCTGAAATACCAACCCAGAGAGGTCTAGTCTGGGAACTTCTTAGGAGCTGGCGTTGGAGAAGAGAGATTCTTATACAAAGAGTAAAGCCAGAGCAGTTAAAACTTTTAGAGGACTTTTTGTGATTTTCTTCTCCTCCCCCTGCCCCTGCACCCCCATGTCTTTCCTGGTGCCTCTCTGTGTTGTACTCTGGGTTTTCTAGATACAGTTAAAGGTCTCTCCAGGCTTGAGACTTTGTTATTTGGGACCATCATCTTCTTCTTAAGTCACTGCATGGTTGTTGAAGTGTTCATTGGAGTTTCTTTTTTACAGCACTGGATTTGAGATTGTGCCATTTCTTGTTGTAGTTAATGCTTGGGAGAAGGTTTTGTTTTACTATAACAATAAATTAGACTAATCAATACAGCTTTCTGAAAATCAAAAATACAGTAGTAATTGGTATTGGTAACAGTATGAATGTTCTGAATCTGTGTAAGTTGAACAGTTTTCAATGAGATAAAATCTTAGCCTGAGATTAAGCAATTGCACTGTCTTTCTAAATTAGAATTGTCAGCATTTCTAGTACACAAAAGAAAAGGACTATAAAAATCAAACAAAAGTGTAGCTGCATGAACTGTTATATTTCTAGTAGGTGCTGCTGGGGTGTGGGCTAAGTGGTATATGAATAATGTATATGTGTATATATGAAATGCATATATAAATAAAGGCAGGTCTATATTTTTGGAAGATTTATTAATCTACTTTTTTTTTTTTTTTAAATTTGAACAGGAAATGACAGGTGGAAATGAATCCTGTATTGCAGGACCGATACCTATGTCCTACTTAACTTGCCTGACTTACATTCTGCAAGAATGGACTGGCGTGGAGCATATTGGAGATTATCTGAGTTATGCATTCTACCTTGTATGGGTGCTTTTTCCACTTGCAGTAGTTTTTATACTTCCAGGAATTATTGTTGCCCTCTTCTACATTTCCATTCTCCTTCTTCATATTTATAAAAGGAAGAATGAACTAAAGGAAGCTTATTCTCATGATATTTGGATTGGTGCAAGAGAAATGTTGGCTACCCTATGGGATGGACATGGAAAAATATGGCATGGTAAGCAAGATCTGACTTTCATTAAGACCTGCTGAAGCTTTATTTCTCATTTACCTTTCAAGATTATCATTATATACCTGATTGTTGCTGCTATCGAGTGCCAGTTCAGGCCAGGGTTTTTTTCTGTTTTATCAATGGCTACCAGTGGTGCTTGAGAGAAAAAAAAAAAAGCCATTGAGACTTTTTTATATGTAAAATTTTTGCCTCACGCATTTATTCCTTTGCTGCTACAAGTGAGATCTTTCTTTCTGAATATATAGGCTATTTTTAATTGCCAAATTTTTTTTTTCTTTTTTATATTTTATAGCTACCCCTGGATTTTCTCATTTGAAGAAGACCTGAAATGTCTGTTACGTTAAAAATTAGATCAATTAATCTGTATTATTTCATAATCAGTAAATGAAGACTGGAAGTTAAAATGCCAGTTCCTTGATAGCTAGTATGTTAGCACGTATTAGCATAATTTAATAGCACTTAAACAGTTTTTTACATAAAGTGCCAAATGAGGGCTAAAAGGAGCACTCAGTGTCAATTCACTCACTAGTTGCTTTTTGAAATTAACTTTAGACCCTGTTACAGAACTCTACTTTTTTATTTTCTTTCTGTCTATGTATTTTGGACAACTACTTTCTCTACTAGAATGTCAAAACTAAGGACCCTGTTCCTTGTCCTTCTACTATTATTTCTTTATAAAGACAGACTTAATAAATGATTTGGCTTTTCTTTCTAAGGAAATCATAAGCCTCTTTTGGAGCCATTCAGTCTAGATGCAGCTAAAGGAGAAAGAGATGCTTAAGAGCAATTTACATAAAGAACAAATCCTTCTTGAAAATCATCTCTATTTGTTCTCTACTCAAAGGGAAGCGGGTTTTCAAGGCATTGATAACCAGATGGTGCAGCAGCTGTATCAGATGGGCTTTGTAAGACTAGGATGTAACCTTCAAATCTAGGAAAGTACACTACATCAAAATCAACGGCTACATCAAAGAGCTTAAAATGCTCACTTCACAATAAAAAGCTATTTACTTTTTTTTTCATAAGAAAATGATTTTTTTTTTTTAAGGCCTTGGCTCTTTTAAACCTTAGTAACTTTTTCTTTTTGTAAGGTCTAACTTTTTATTTGCACGGAAAAGATTCTTATCCAGTCCCTCAGTGGCAGCTGTGACTTTTTTCTGCCTTGCCAGCTGCTTCCGTGTTATCTATTCACTTCTCTTCCTAAAGAATGAAATGTTTTGCCATTATTTTTTCCCCACTTGATCAACCAGTATATCATGGGAAGAGCTTTTAATCCTCAAATCTCACAGCATTATTAAAAAAAAAACAAACAGAAAAACAACCCCACAGCCTAAAAGCCCCAAACAAATGCCCCAAACTGGTGCATGATACCTGTAACTTTACATTTATTATGCCAATGCTGTATGTATTGACTGGCTGGCGTGGAGCACAGTTAGCCGTCACTTGGGATGGTACAGATGATGCTCTTGCAATCTGCTGCAGCTCCACGTGTATACAAAGTAAAACAGTGGGAGAAGAATCAAGAGTACCTTCAGAATTAAAAATAAATTAATGAAATAGGAATGGCAGACGTGGTTTACTTTGGAAGAAGTGAGAGGGTTTGGTTGGGGTGGTTTTTTTTGGTTGTTTTTGGGTTTTTTTGTTTGTTTATTTTATAAAAACCACAAACAAGATACTGTAACAGTACTGCTGGATATTAACTGAATATGTTTTATACTGATGCATTTTGATATTTTGTGTTAACTAAACATATTCTGCACTGTTAAATAGAAATGTAAATTCAGTAAGAAACTTACTGTGTTTATCTGTTTTTCAGCTAAGCATATAAAGCCCCAACTAGCTTTTAGTACTTAGTGATGGAAACCTGGAGCAGGTATAGCTTGGATACGAATAACAAAGATAAGCCTCATACCCTGGAGTAAAAGGAGACTTGTAAATGGGTGCTGTCACTTTTTAAACAGTCACGGGTGGCAATGAACTTCAAAAGGTTAATAATAGCTTGAAATAGTCATTTTACCACTTCAGCCCGTGTTGTGATTTCTCTTGAATGATTGATTCAGAGGACTTTGCAGCCGTGAAGACAGTGAACTGAAAAAATAAGGAAAAACGGTATAGTTGAAGACAGTAAGACTGAGTGCTTTAATTTATTTTTTAGTTCTTTCTTTAAGTGTGGCACATCTGCCTTGAAACTTTTATTTCCTTTAGCTTGTATTTCCTGTAAATGCTGCAAGTTGCCTCTTGGCTAGTGTGAAGGTCACTTTGCTCTTACTACTTCTCAATAGCTATAGGTTTCCGGCTTGCTCTAAGTTAGTTTCTTTAGGATACATTTGTATCAAACTTTGACATCTATTACGCTTTTGACAGGTTATGAGCTTCATGGTGTCAAAAATATCCCTGAAGGACCAGGGCTTGTTGTGTTTTATCATGGAGCTACTCCTGTTGACTGTATCTATTTCATGGCTAGACTTCACGTGACAATGAAGAGACGCTGCCACGTAGTAGCTGATCACTTCGTCTTTAGATTACCAGGTAACATACTTCGTTATGAACAAGCAGTTTTGGAACTCTAATTTTTTATTGGGTTAATTAATAAAAATTATACCACAGGAACACAGCTTTTAGAACAGACATTCAGACAAATTTAGTGAAAGTGTTGAAGTAGAGTTGTCTGTCACATGTTTTTTACAACCAAGAATGAGTTTCCAAGACTAGCCCATGCAAGGATGGGTCGTACTCCTCTCTGGGTAACATCTTCCAATGACTCCAGGGTGTTTAGAAGCAAATAGGAGATCATAGGAGAAACAGTTGTCTCTGTATTAATCATTAGCAAAGAATTCAGTAAGATGTTTCTTTTTTAATTAATATGGGCAGAATGAGTGGTGTAACCTGATTAAGAATTAAACTGTTTGGAATCAATGCCCTTAAAGTTAAAAATACTAGTCTGGAGGGACAATGTATTTTCTTATCCCACCCAGTTGAGTATGGTGAGTCAGGGGAACCTGTCCCCAGGAAGACTGTTTTGAGTAGAATCTTTTTTGGAGAAAAGCTGTAGAAGTGTCCAACATGTTCATGGTGAAACATGAGGTGAAGCATGAGGAAAATGAAAAATATCTTTAGGGCAATATTTTGACTGGACAGCCAACTGAAATACACTGCTGATGGGTAAAATTAATTGTGTGAGGGGTTTGGTTTTTGTCTGTGAGAAACACAGTAGTACCCAGTTCTTTTCGCAAGTTCAGTTTGTGGCTAAAAACCTGTCAATTCACAAAATGAATTACAAGGAGTGTTCTGTAGTGTATTGATGCTTTTAGTGGAAACAACTCATAGAAGACAACAGTTGTTTTGTCAATACAGTTTTATTTCTTAGTCCACAAGATAGTAGTATCTTCCTTCAGCCCTGAAAACTACACTTTAATCCTGATCACAGCATGGCTTTGCCTCTACAACTGCTTTTGCCAACAGATTCAGATTTGTGAATTGATTGTCAAATCTTTTGTATACAGATGACCAATATAACGTATTTCATAATGCAGACTTGGCTCCCTGTTGTATCTATTAATACTTAATGCACAGTTGTTTATCAGATGGTTGATTATGTTGGTTTTCTCCATTTCTGCCTTAAAATAAGGTTCTAAGTGTGAGTCTCCCAAATACCGTTTAGTAGCATTTCAAGACATCTGACTGAATGGCTGATCTTGAAGAACTGAGTTCAGCAGTACAACATCTAGCTAACAGCTGGTTTCTACAGGCATTCCTCAGGGGTTGATATTGGAATCACTGCTGCTTAGTGTTTTCATTTTACTGCTGGAGGAAGGGTTGGAGTATGCAGAGCAAATTCACCGATGATACCAAACTAGAGGAGCCGTCGGTATACTGAGGGTTAGAGCTTGTGTTCAGAGAGGCTTCATAGAAGTGAACTGGCAGAAACCTCATGAAATTCAGCAAAAATAAATATAAAGTTGTGCATCTGGGATAGAACAATTCCATGCAACAGTATCCTGGGTAAAAGGTGGCTCTGCAGGAAAGGATTTTGGCCTTTAGTGGACCACAAGTTGAGTGTGAATCAGGAATGTGTGCTTGCAACAGAGAAGATGAACTGCCCTCCGAGCTTTTTTTAGCATGAGTGTAGCCACCCGGTTGAGTGAAGAGGTTTTTTCCCTTGCCTTGGCACTTGTGCAAGGACATCTCCCAATATGGTGTCCAGTTTTGGACTCCCCAGTACAGGACACACTGACACATGGGAGTGTGTTCAGTGGATGATGGAGGGCCAGAGCACACAGTGTATGCAGAGAAGCTGAGAGAACTGGATTTGTTTGATCTGTACCAGATAAGAGTGGGGGAAGATATTATTGCTGTCTTCAGCAACCTAGCAGGAGGGTGGAGAGAAGAGGGAGTCATACTCTTCTGACAGGTGCACAGCGGTAGAATGAGAAGCAACAGAGACCAGTTGCAACACAGGAAATTCTGATTAGACATGTGGAAAGGTACTTTACCATTAGAGTGATCAGACACCTGAACAGATTGCTTAGACAAGCTGGGGAATCTACATCCCTGGAGACTTTCAAAACTCCGCTGGGTGAGGCCCTGAGCAGCCTGATCTAGTTGGACCCGCTTTGTGTGGGAGGTTGTACAAGATGACCTCCAGAGCTTCCTCCCAATCTACATAATTCTCTGTTTCTGTGAAGGACTTAAGGCTATTCAGGGAAGACAAGCCCAAAGAGCCCAGAAAATGTTCTGAATTGTTTAAAAATCTGCACAGTAATCTACGACTGGCAAGGTAGATGCTGCTTCTCTTGTGAATCAAACCAAAGAGATTGCATAAATTTGTCCTAATACTAAGGCTGTCTGATCTTGCTTAAATCTTCAGATTAAACTGGACACCTTTTCAGATGTTTTAACCAAAAGTTATTATGCTCAATGCAGGGGAAATGGGGGGGTGATTTGGGGGTTCTGTAAGACACACTTGGATTAGATAATTTAACGATTCTTCTTGGTTTATGATTATTAAATCTACTACGAATAGCTGTGAGGAGTGGCTTGTCCCATGACTCTGAATTTCAGGTCCATGCCAGTATGCATTTTCCAGGGCGCAGTCTCATTGCATCCTCTGCATGGGGCACTGCTGACCTGAATTAACTGGAATTAACTGGAATTAACTGGAGTGTGTTTGTAAAATGTTGCTGTGCCTCTTAAGGGATTCATGAGCCTGAAGTGTGTCAAACATGCCCCTCCCTACTCCTTAGTCTTGAAAGATAAGGCTTGATAACTTACGGAAGGGTATTCAAACTAATAGAAGACCTCCTATAGGTATCTGGAGATTCCTACTGAACATTACCTTCTGTGATTCTGTAATGTGTCTTTCTTTCACATTGTTGCAAAAGGAAATTATTTAATTGTCTTAGTTTATTCTGTGTCGGTATTAAGTATGCTTTTGTTGCTTGTATGTTGCAGGAGAAGGATATGAAATATGGTCATGTGGCTTCTTTTTTTACTTTTTCTTTTAATAACTGGAGGTTAGCCACAGGGGAAAAAAACCAAAACAGTATTCCAGGTTTCTGATTCTTTTGGATTCTTAGCTGTGTAATGCTCAGGAATTGATTTTTTTTTAAGGTTGAGCTAAGAGAAAGTCTTTTCCCGAAGAGTACAGTGAGGACTGAGATTTCACTTGTGTTCTCCATCACCCTCCCCTATAGTATGGGCCATATTTGCTTCCTAGAGTCACCTAGGAACCCTCTTTAAAAGGCTGCCTTCTATTTTGGGGCACTAAGGCAGCCCTTCTCCGGTAATGTCCCAGAGGAAAGGGGTTGTGGCTCCTCATCTGTTACTTTGCAACACCTTGTGTATGTATCTTGTGGACTAGATGCTCGGGAGATATATTACCTACAGTTGGGGAAGGTTGGATTCAATGATCTAAATGATTCCTCTGTGGTCTGAAATGCCAACCATAATAATAAAGATGACATCCTTGCCATCTTGCTACCACGTAGCTGGGAAGCCCTGATGTTACGGTCACTTGGTCTAAGTTAGAGAAATATTTATGGGGCACATATTGAGAGCAGTGTTAAAGGCATTACTGGGTACTCTCCAAAAGGTTTTCAAACATTTGTGCAGACACAATATTGTGGAAGAGAGAGGAGGAGCGTGTTGGGGCAAAGGGCAGAGTCCAGGTTAAACTGTGGAATAAAATTAATTTTGGGCTTCTTGGTATCTCGAAAAATTAGCATCCCTTCGTGCTCTGGAAGGCTGAAAAATTGCATTTAGATAATTTTGAGAGTTGTTTTGTTGTTTAAAATGGAAAAATAGGTTCTTGGTCACTTACATGCAACAGCCAGGTACTACCCCAGTGTTTTTTCTGATTTCATGATGACCTTTGCCTTGGGCACAGGTACCCTGGCTGTCCCTTCAGGGCCACTGCACTAATTTCTTTCTGCTGCTCCAACAGAGCCAGGTTCTTCTTCCTTGCTTCTGGAGCAGAGACACTGATAGTAATGTATGTTCTGCTGCCTAGGTTATAAAGTACAGCTCAGAATATAAAGTTTATACTGAAGGTCAAGGGGGGAAATGCATCTGAGAAATTTTGTGGAGACTTGAAACCTCCCCCCCAACTTTTCTGTAGTACAAATTTTTGCTTGTATTCTGTCTGTATTCTCTTCTTTTTTTATTGACCTATGAACTAGACAGACTCGTGATGTTGCTTTGTCACGCGCACCCTCCTGCCCACCCAGAATATCCAGTGAAGAAAGGAAGACTATTGTCACAGCTTCTGCTTCCTTGGAGTGTCTTTTCCTGCTCAGCTCAACCCTTCTCATGACTGTTTTGTCTCTCACCTGAGCTCACTGATAGGAAGGACTTAGAGACAGGCAGCTTCTTACCACCAGGTACTTTCCAGAGAGCTTTAATTAGTTTGGGAATACAAAACATTGTTAAAACCAGCTGTTGAAGATCACACAAAAAAAGCACCTGAAAGAAATGAATTTACTTTAGGAAAACGGTATTTCAGGTGTCCTCTGTGCAAATCCTACTAGATAAAGACTGTGTGTGTCACCAGCAGTGTGCGAGACAGGCACAGCAAAATATGTGACAGGTGTAGTGCAGCTGGTGTTTGTTCTGTTGTCATGTTTGTGGACAGATCCTGACTGTGTATCAAGGTGGATCGGGGATAATTATACTCACACCAACAACAAAGACTAGTTAGAGATCAGAGTTTAGTTAAGAATGAACTAATGATATGTTGCCTTATGCTTTTCTTCTCAAGCCCTTAGTTTATGAGAGCTGTAAGGGAAGACAGATCTGTCTTCCTAACTGTATTTCTAACACTTGTTCAGCATGTGAGTGTATGTAACAAATGTGTGTTCATTTGTTATTGAGAGGCAAACTGGTTTACATCAGTTCTGTTTCCTTGTCTGTGGCTGATAAGGTTGTTTGCCTCAGTGGGAAACTTGAAGAAAAAGAGAGAATGTTTGTTTCCCATGCTGCTCAGTTGTGGAAAGTTCCCATTTTGGTGTGTAGTACTCAAAAATACTGTATCAATATGAAATTTATTGAACCAGTTAACAGGACTGATTTCCTGCAAACAGAGGTTAATGCTAGTTATTGTCCTTAGTCTAAATTCAAGAGGTATGCTCTCATTTGATGTTTGTAAGCAAATTTTTGATATTCTGCTGTTTCTTGGAGAGTGGAGTCAGTATGACATTTCAAATTCAAGATGATATGAGGAGTTTATGTAACCTTAGGTTAAAAAAATCAGTTATAGTATAAACAGAAGATGAATATACCCAATTCAGGCTTGCCAGATTTTTGAATGAAAGGTACTCACGGACTGAACCAGGGAGTCAAGTGCTGCAGTGATCTGTAATGCAGAGAAATACAAAGAAAATGAATCATTCTCCTTGTGCTCAACTGCGCTTTGCCAAAGTTCACAAAATGAAAAAACCACAACAATTTGCTGGTATTGCTTCTTGTTGTATTTTATTTGGACTGTGCTACATTTGAACAGTAGAGCTCAAGCAAGGAGCCAGTGCCCTGGAGTCAACTTAACTCCTTTGAAGGGACACCTGACAGATGTCGCAGTGCCAATTTTTTTCAGTTTAGTCCTGATACTGAGGTATCACCTCACTTTACTATGACAAAAAGCCACTGAAACCCTAAATCATCAACTTTACAGACCAAAATCTGTAAGCGCGACTTAATGCTTCAGTCCCTCTTGGGGACTTGGGGCTACAGCTTATTAGACAAATAAGTTTTATCCATGGTGTTCTGTCTTGGGAATCTGTACTCAATGGTAGTATGCATGAACATTTTCTGAATTAATATTGCCTTACCCTGCAGGTTTTAAGATATTACTTGATGTACATGGAGTTATACCTGGACCAAGAGAAGCTTGTGTCAGTACTCTGAAGGAGGGCAACCTGTTAGCCATTGCCCCAGGTGGAGTTCGGGAAGCACTCTTTAGTGATGAGATGTACACTATTTTGTGGAGCAATCGGAAAGGCTTTGCTCAGGTGGCCATTGATGCAAAAGTGGTAAGTATGACAGGCCATGGAAGAGAAGCAGAGAATGCTAACTTACTGGTACTTTCTTCCAGGGACAGCTGTTTTGATTATCATGTATTTGCTGTTACATTGACTGTCATGAGTATGGTCTACTTGCTTTCATAACTACATTTCAATACTCTGTTTGTTGCTTTTGATAGATAAGAAGGCTTTAGAGTCAGCTAAGAATAGTTTGGTCAGGAAATCCAGAGTTTAAAAGAATGAAAGATGAAAGAAAGCATGATTTCTCTGTTACAAGAGTCTGCTGTTTTACACATAACTGGTCAGGATTGTGATGGCTTAACCCCTGACCAGAATGGTTGGGAATCAACCCTACATCAACATTTCTCCTTTCACGGAAGTATGCTGTGACCCGACTCACTGGCACTATGCACTGTCTTGGCATTTTATGGTAGTAAAATCCAGGGCATGCAGCAGGAGCAGCAGCAGTTCACTGGTGTGGACTGTCCCTTCACTTCTAATGTATAGCACTGTGCTTCACCAGCAGGCAGATAATTATTCATAGGGGACCAACTGTGAAAGGCACAACAGTGTGTGATATATTCGAATTGTAAATATTTTAATAATAATTTCAGAGTCCCTCTCATTCTATATTTGTACTTGAAAGGTATGTGCATATGTCCGTAGCTGCGCATATACTCAATTTAAAAGTAAGTCTCTCACCAAAAGTTTTATATTTAGGTACTGTCAAAGAGTGACTAGTTAAATTTCTGGATTTTATACAGAAATAGATTACTTTTAAGATCCAAGTGTGTGTCACTTTTCTCACAAGGAAAATAAGACTGCTTAAACAGGGTATTTTCAGCAGGTTTAGATTTTACTAATGTATTGTAATAGCATGTGAAAGGCCACACTTGAGATTCAACTATGGTTGTACTCATTACATTTATTTTATTGAATATGTGTTCGGTTCATTTTATGCACTCACTCACAAGGGTGTTGTAGCTTCATCGCCCCCAAAAAAACCCAACTGCGAGATGCAGGGAAAAAGGAATAGTGTTGGAGGCAGGCTGAAAGTGGGAAAAATATCTTTATTTAGATTAAAAATGAACTTTTAAGTACCTTGAATTCTAAGCAGAACTCCTCATGGAAAGAAAAATGTGTCTGAAGCATCAGAAAAATGTGTTTAAAATTGGAACCTTCAACTCCTTGAAATTGTCTCATTTCAGCTGTTTGTTTGCCAGAATTTTTGTCATATAACCTAACTTGGTGCGTACAAAAATCTCTACTTCTATATCAAAAGTAAAATGTTCCAAGTAAGATTTTTCTAGAATAAAGAAGTTTGTAACCATTCAGTTTAGGCAACTGCACTTCTTTTTATTCTCTGTAACTGTATCATATTATTTACAGACTTTGTTTCCCCCTAAAAAATCCCAATGTGATACCTTTCTGAAAAGTTTCGTGTACGAGCTCATCTCCATGCTTGTTTTTACGAAGTTTATAAGAATCTGAGTGTATGAAAATCCCATGAAGAGTTCTGTATTTCTGATGATGCTATGTACAGTGGCTACATGCCATAAAATGATAGTGAAAAACTTCATATTGTAGTTGCCCCCCTCACGGTTCTTGTAAATCTTGACAGCTGTTTGCAGTAAACAAAAACAGCAATAAAAACTTGAAATATTCAACACCATTCCAAGTATTCATCAGCAGAAATAAATCACGGACATGTATTGAATATGACACATCATGTGTGAAGCAATACCGTCAGCGTAGCAGAGATGAATCAGACAAGTTTAGTGTCCCAATCCTATGAATTCTTCCCTTTGAGCATAACTACAAATTAGGTAAGAGGTTTAAACACTTCAGTCACAACTGTGCAAACACTGCTAGATGGGGGGAGGGACGCTTAAATGCTCTAGGGTTCTGAAATTCTGGACTGCTTTGAGAAACTTGCTGAAACAGTGACTCCCTGAAATCCTGTGGTATTTTCCAGTTTGAAATCTCATGGCAGAACGTCACAGAAGAAATTAAGAATACTTGTTTTGCTCTCTCTATGTTCTTGTCTGAGAAACTCTTCTGAAATTATTTTGCTTGTTGTGTTTTGGTAAGGTAGAAGATTTTCAGTTAGAGCTATCTTCATTGAATTCTTAATTATTTTTTTTCCCTCCTAGCCCATCATTCCTATGTTTACACAAAATGTTCGAGAAGGCTTTAGGACATTAGGAGGAATAAGTAAGATATTTTCAATTTTTTTTTGTAGTTTCCATATGTGTTTAGCCTGTCTCTGTAGAAATAATTCCCATATAAATGTCACATTTAACACAGCCTTGTTTCTTGAGTTTTGCTCGCTGTTAGAATTCAGAGATGTTATTAGGATTTAATATCAGCATTAGATGTGGTATTGGCTCATCTGAATTACTCTCCATGTAAGCGTTCCTTTACAGAAGCAGTAGAAGAAGGGAAAAAGGAGCCAGAAAAAGGCAGAAAGATTTACAGTGCTTTTTTCACTGCTTGTATCTGCTAGGCCAACCCTAGGTTTTCTCCTGTCTGTTAAGAAGCAAAGCAAATGGGTTTGCAGCTGACACATAATTCCTTTAAATGTTCTCCTAAAGCTCTGTACTTACACCTTTAGCTGTTTGTAAACTTTGAGTGATTTAGACTATAATTTAATCTGTAGTTGCTTTACTATTCTGCACTAGACCTGTGGTTCCTTACAAAAACTTGCATTTGCCAGCTCTTTTTCCTCATCTCTGTGGGACTTCCAGACAGAACAGGAGTAGATGGATCTATGTCTGAAGCATCCAGCTCTTGGATGATTAGATGTCCACATCTCTGCTCATTTTCTAGTGTTAAAACTCCCTTTTTTTTTAAGCTCTTCAACTTACTCTTTAGCAGAAGGGGCTTGAACAGTCTCCTCCACGCCACATGTTCTGCCTCAAGTATGGTATCATCACCTTCCTTAGAGGACTACAGGGGCAACACAGTTCTGTTTCTCTCCCCCTCTAAGAGCTGAATATTGCATGGAGAAAGCCAAGGCATCACATGCAGATGCTCAGAATAATTCACAAATTTGTCATGTTGTACAAAAATAAACAGCAATTAATTGTTGCTGTGTTCAGGAGAATCATCCCAAACAGAAGAAATTTAAGCCAAAATTATTCATGCTCCTTGCATTCTACAGCAGAGTTGTTAGAGGAATTGAACTCTCTTGATCACTGAAGGTGTCCCTGCAGTTTTAGTAGTTTTTGAATACTTGTTTTTGTAGGTTGTGTACAGATAATTCCACATCTTGATCGATAAGGGTTTTCTTATGCCAACACATCTGTTAATGGAAATTCCTGTCTGCAGTTGAGAAAGATAATATTAGCAAGCATTCTTCAAAGAATCTCTTCTGAGTGCGTTTGGGATAAATGCCTAAAAGGTGGCATGTGGTGTAGATCATGTGTCATCTTAGAGCTGATTGAAATACCTGTTTTTTTCTCTCTTTTTATATTGTTTAACTGCAACCAGTGGGTGATCTGAAAGAGCAATTCAGAGTGTTAGCATGGCTGACCTTTAGGCAGATAAGGCTATTTCTGATTCTCTAGACCACAGTGGGATTGACCAGTGCAGTCTTCCAATACTAAAGCGCTTAACTAACCTGTAAAATGAGCTGAACCTGTAACCTGGTTTTTGTAGCATTCCTGTTCTCTCCAGACAGGCAGCTATTGAATTTTTCTCCTCTTCTTCCTTCCTGTTTCAGCTACTCTTTGAAGGAAAGATTCCACACCAAGTTAGGGTAGAAACAAATCTGATGTTAGCATTAATGCAGCTTTTGAAAAATGGAAGTCAAGGGTAGAACAGCGCTTGAGATCACATATTGTTTGAGAATCTGGTTTGGAGGCTGGATTACAATTTCAATGTTGAGATGTGGGTCAAAAAAAAACTTTACGGAATAATCACTCTCTCTCTCTCTCTCTCTCTCTCTCATCCAATCTCCCTGCCCCCGCCTTTCTTTCTCCTGCTTTCCCCTAAAATTTTTTCACATTAGAAATATTTAGGTCACTGTATGAACGTATTAGATTGCCTGTAGTTCCCCTATATGGTGGGTTTCCAGTCAAGCTACGTACGTTTATTGGAGAACCCATTCCATATGAACCAAATACGACTGCTGAGGAACTAGCTGCGAAGGTAAGATGTGATAGAGATATTTGTTTTGTTTTAAATATCGAATGTTCTGAAAGAAAACACTGCAATGTATTTTTCAAGTGATTTCTGCCTAGGAGCCAGTTATAAAAATTAATGGAATCATGGTTAGTTTTGTACTTGTTTAAGTCTCAATGCCCTTAAATACTATCTTTTTGTTACTACAACTTGCAGCTGTTCTAGGTCTTTTAAAGTTTATTACACCCTATATTTGCTTTGAGAAACAGCTTGCTTTAAAGACTGAAGAAGTTCAGTCAGATCAAACAGCTCTGGGTTGATAAATAGAGAAGCACTTCTTCCAGGGGGAAGTGTTCTGTTTCTTAGTCTACTCAGAAAGATACTGATGAAGCCTTTCAAACATAGCAAATCTGTGTTCACAAGCTATTAGAATTTCACGCAATAAAAAAAATAAGATAAATAATTTCACTGCTTTGTCTAGTGTGTTTCTATTTCCTCCAATTTCACACCCAACAAATTAATTTTTAAATGTTTCCCTAATTCAGATTTAGGTGCTTTGTAGAAAGGATTGTCAGGTCCTCATGTTCATTCAGTTTATTAATAGATTTCATAGTGCAAGACATAAACCAGTTAAATGGTGGAGCAGTGAGATGGAGGGGGCTGAAATAGCCATTTTTGAAAGCTCTACAGATGGTCACTTAAAACATTCTGAAAACTTAACTTGAGAGAAAGAGACTTTTCTTCTTGACTATACAGGTGTCAGTTGTCTCTCCTCATCTGTTTACTCTCTGATTAGATCTCTGCAAAATGACTTAAATGTTTATCTTAAATTGTTTATCTGCATTATCTTAAACCCTGCTTATGGAAAATTGGTTGTTTCTTTTGGGGATTCAGTCTGACAGGACTTCAGAACTGTTGGCTTTCAGGAGAGAATGTGTATTTCCATGGCTTTCAAACATGCATTGGAATCGTAATTTGGGCCAACCCTCACTTGCTTCTGATTTAAATGCAAATTCTGCTGGATAAGGCCCCTAGAATGTGAATTCCACAGAATCCTAGTTTGAGTGATTTTAAAGTTGTATCTCATGCCATGGCACAGTATGCATCTTTCAGTTATATATTATTAAGAAAATTAAGCTCACTTTTTTTACCTAATACAAATTTTAGATCTTTGGAAACACTTAGGACCAGATCTATGAAGTCCTTCTCCAGGACTTAACAGCTGATCACATACTTCATATGAACAGTGGGAGCTTGTACCAACAATCATCTCCCTTGCTGACCACTGGTTTACAAAGGCAAATAATTCTTTGTTCTGTATCTGGCCTTAAGGATTCTCTGGTCTGTGCTTCTCTTGGCAGAATAGGAAGGCTACAGTGTGTCCTCACCACAGCTTTTGTGTATTGCCCTGCTTTGAATGTTCCCAATAGAGCTTTTATATAGTAAGAATGGCTGCTGTGAACTCCTTGGCCTGGTTGGTTTTTGAGTGAAAGTGAAGGCTGCTGTCACGTGCAGCTAAGTGACCTAAGTGTGATTTACGGGACCGGTTACTTTTGGGGACTTGGATGCAGGGGTCATTGCTTTGTACAAGTCAAATGTGCTGAGACATGATGGTGTTTCCAGTGCTGCTTCTGAGTGTGTGTAGAAGCAAAGTTCATGGACACTGGAAAAGGGTTACTGATGCAAACCTGGGCATTTTTACTCCGTTTGTCATTTTGTTTTTGCGTATCACTAATAGAGTTTCTGAACTCAGCTACCAGAGGAAAAAGGTACCAGTTTGTTGGTCTGTTCCATGGCAGTGTAGCTGCAATCACATCTTTTGGGCTTAAATATGGAAAAACAGTATTTTGTACTTGCAGTAGTTCTGTGGCATTTGAAAGGATGAAGAAATTGTGAAGAATTGAAGCCTAGAACTTGTGCTGATATATGAGCAACATAAAGATGACTTAATCTGACCAAAACCTTTTCTCTTTCCCTACAGACAAAAGCAGCAGTCCAAGCTCTAATAGAAAAACATCAGAAAATACCAGGAAATATATTTAGGGCTTTAATGGAACGATTTCAATCACATAAGAAAGACGATTAAGGTCTCCTGAACTTAAACTACTGTAAACTACTATTTAGTTATCATATTCTTAAAGTCACATTTGCAAATTACTCATTCTTCTAATAATAGGTTTTAAATACTGTCCTAAAGATACTGTTGTATAATTTAAGGTAGAAGTCTCTTGCCCTTTCCTCTGTCCATTATCAAGCTCAGGAACCCAAACTTCAAATCATTCATAATGGAGCAAAGTTTAATTTTTGATAAATGCATTCCTACCCTGAAAGTGTCTGGGTAATTGTTGGGGTTTTTGGTTTGGTTTGGTTTTTTTCCCCCCAAAATGACACTGAAAGCCTTTGTGTACGTGGTCTGTCCTTTTTTTGGTGTGTTGACATCTCTCCCACCACCCCCTGCCTCGCCCAGAGATGGAGTCTTACTGGTTTTATCCTCATTACCGTAAGTAGGTTTTTCAGGCCAGATTAATGCTGTACAACACGTATGAAAACTTTCTTTAGATTGTTACTCTCACACTGATGGAATACAGGCAACCTTTGGCCTGCAGAACCTCTAGCAATGACTGCAAAACCTGTGCTGTAAAGTGTTTAGTTTTACTGGGTGAGCTCAGAAAGAATTTGGAGGAATCAAAATTGATTAGAGAACTTGAGTGATCCAAGGAAGTTTGTTAGAGGAACCACTCCAATGCAGTGAATGAAAACCCTGCAACAGAGCTTCTGTTTCAAGCCAAGCCATATTCGATATCTGCTGTTCACTAGAGGCTTGTCCCATATATTTCTCATTTAATCTACAAATTCTCTTTTGAAAGAATGAATCAAGCATTTAAGTGTCAAGAAGTGGAATTGAGACTACTCTTTTGTAAGATGAGCTCACAAAGGTTTATTTTGAAGGGAAGAAAAAGTGATTACAACACTCTTTAAAAACAGAAGTTCTTTTGAAAAATAGGATAGACATTTCCAAATAACCTTTAGATCTAGTATGTGGGTAAAGTGTTAAACACACATATTCTTCAAACAGTTATTTACATAAGTTATTAAATCAGGGTTGAGATGGAAGGTCTGTATACTTTCCTTAAGTGAAAACAATTGAATCAACAGGAAGGAGTTGTAGGATTGGGCTATTGTGCACTTACAGCAAATTGTATTGTTATATTTTTTCTGAACTAAAGCCTGTGCTTTTATTTCCAAATAGGAAATACCTGAAATATTTCTTCCAATTTCCAGCAACTTTAATCTACAGTTCTTAAATTAACATTTGGGACCTTTTTGGTTTTGGGATGAGGAGAAATTCCTTAAGAAAAGACAAAAGAGGTTTTTGCTGTACGACATGGTCTCCTTTGAGTATTGTTGGGGCT
Organism: Oxyruncus cristatus; assembly: GCA_013399855.1. Classification (NCBI taxonomy): domain Eukaryota; kingdom Metazoa; phylum Chordata; class Aves; order Passeriformes; family Cotingidae; genus Oxyruncus; species Oxyruncus cristatus. The sequence goes on from VXAY01004102.1 coordinate 621,378, forward strand.
TGACCTTTTCTTAAAAAAACCTCCATGCACACCCTCCAAAAAAACCCCAACACCCAAATTTTGAAGGAACAGTTGTATTGGATTTAGTATCCATTCCTCTCACCATTTAAGCACATGCTTTGCTTTGTGCTCCTTTAAACATTTAAATTAGTGACATTACATAAGTGCATGTGGATGATGCCCTATGTTAGAAAAATATCACTTTATGCAAAACTGTCTATCAGTTATGGTTTACAAGAAGCAAAAAGCTTACTTATGATGTTATTTTATATCAAAAGCATTTTATGTGGTGTTAAATTAAATTTTTTAAAACTTTGGGGAGAATCATGTTACACAAAAGCAAATGCCCATTCTAAAGTTTTTAAAATTACTTGGACTTTACTCGAAGGCAAGATTGTGTTCTTTTTAATTTATTGGATGTGTTTAAAAAAAATTAACGCAGTATGTAATGAAAAATGATAATGCCAAATTCCTGCTTTGAATTATAAATTAAGTATGACCTTTTTTTTAACTGTCCAGCTTGAAGAAAATGTGCATCATTCTATATTGTGAACATCTCAAAGGCAATTGAACATATTTTGTGTTGAGGTTGCATATATGTGTAAAAGAAAACTCAGTCTAAAAAGTTCTGTTAGACATGAACAGACATTTCTTATCAGAGATTTTGTAAAATTTATTTTACTAAATATGTGGGCTGTTTGCTGCAGTTTTGTCCCTTTAAGTATTGAAAGATGAGTAAAAAGATGAAGGACAGTATTGGTACTCTTTTAAGTGTTCATGTTTGTATAGGCCTTTCGTATTTATTTCTATATATTAAAAATGTATAGAAGACACCTTTTGAATAAAATTGACAACTGGAATAGACTTTTGAAGTTTTGTGTTGTGTTTGAACTAAATGGCATGATACATGACCTATCCTGCTGAATCTTCAGGATGGCTTTGAGGAGCATGTCATAGCCTTGAGAAGCCCTTCTTGCCTAGTGTCTGCATAGGGATGGAAGGATCAAAACCTCAGAAGGAATGAATTAAAGGAAAAATAATTCAGACAACAGTGGAATAAAGGACAAAAGTCACATTAAGAAATAGGGGCTGAGTTTTAATAGTTGCAGTCAGTACTGCAGGAGGCCTTTAACAGGCACTGCAATTCCACTTTAGTTAAAGGTCCTGCAACAGAAAATAGGTCATAAATACTGACTCATAAGGTTTATTTATACATATTCAGTGTGTGAATGCCTGCTTTATTGCATTGAAAAAGGGGGCAAACCTGGAGCAAGACTCTCACAAATAAGGTTATAGACCAGATGTCCTTTTAGCTGATTTGGTTTACTGTGCATCAGGCAGAAGTATTCAAAGGAAATTTTAGCAGCTTGAGACTAAACCACTCTTTGCCTGGTTAGCCTTTGGATATGCTGAAGACATCACATGTTTTTCTCCATGCGAGCATAAGCAGGGTATGTATTTTTAGGTTGTTTGGAAGAAGACCAACTGCTGTACTGACAGGTATTCATCATTATCTCTCAGCAAGACCCAAATCTCCTACTGGCCAATTTACTGTCCTGTTGTGTAATAGCAGAGCTCAGTCTGAACATCTATTATTAGGATGCTTTCACATGAAATTAATCTCTGCAAATGCAAGGTAGAGCAGTTAATCAGCATTGTCAACACAACTGTGTGGTTCTTCCAGTGTTGGGTTTGCTGTACAAGTGTACCATTATGTTGCTTCATCCTATTATTCTGTATAGAAAAATACAGCTATGATGACAGTGTGTGAGCTCCACAGTGCTTAATCCCTGTTAAGCCCATCATGGACACAAGAATGTTTTTTTTGGTGTTACTTTTGCATCAAAAAATTGTGGTACCAAAAGTAAATGGGAAGGTGCATGGAATTGCTACATGAGCATAGTAGCACTGAAAATACATGTTAAGTAAGATAATTCTCCAAAACACGTCTGCTAGAACTTCATGAGGCAATCCAATGACACTTAGTAGATCTATTCCCTTTTTAACTCAGAACTAGTCAAAAGAAATGATAGTCTCAAGCTTCTGAAGATGATCAGAGGGCTGGAGCACCTCTCCTTGAAGACAGACTAGAGAGTTAGGGTTGTTCAACATGGAGAAGAGAAGGCTCAGGAGAGAGTTTAGAGCAGCCTTCCAGTACCTAAGGGGGGCCTACAAAAGAGCTGGAGATGGGCTTTTGACAAGAGCATGTAGCGACAGGACAAGGGGCATTAGCTTTAAACTGAAAGAGGACAGTTTAGATATTAGGAAGAAATTCTTTTCTGTGAGGCTGGTGAGGCACTGGACCAGGTTGTCCAGAGCAGTTGTGGATGCCCCATCCCTTGCAGTGTTCAAGGCCAGGTTGGATGGGGCTTTGAGCAGCCTGGTCTAGTGGAAAGTGTCCCTGCTCATGGCAGGAGGGTTGGAACTGGGTTAACTTGGAGGTCCCTTCCAACCCAAGCCGCTCAGTGATTCTATGATACTTTTCTCCTCATTTGTGGGTTATTTGCAGCATTAGCTTGTCTGCCTTTTTTTTTTTTTTTTGAGTAATTTTGTTTTGCACAGGTGGTTGCAGATTTATCACATACAACCTTGAATTTTGTCGCAGCACTCATCATGTGCATACCATATGTTGCTTCGAGAAAGATTTTAAAATTGTTATAATCATCTCGTCATGTCAGAAAATTGGTCAGAAAGATGTAATAAGCTTTGAAACTGTAAGGATCATTTTCCTAAACCCTGAAGTGTTTGCTAACACTTCTCGCTCTTGCATCTGTGTGAAACATTGCTAGAAGGTGAGATGCTATTTGGAATTAACATCAGGCTACATAATATTTTTTTCCCCACCGTGGAGCTGAGTCAGCTGTTGTAGAGCAGATCCTCTTCCACCAGGCCTTGTGTCACAGCCGTCACGAGAGAAAGCCCAAGCACTCCCTGCTGTCCATACTAGTTAATATAATGAGAGAATTCAGCACAATTCGTCAAATCACCTTTGGCTTCTGTTTTCTGGCTAAAACCATGGCATGCCCTGGGAACATGAAGTGCTGAAGTTCTAACGAAATACAGATGGAAGTACCACATTATTTAGGGAAGATCTTAAAAGTTTAAAAGTCAAGAAGCAGAACCATTTTTACCTAATTCTCTCTAGTGGGAAATGGAATGTACCTAGCATCGAGGACGATAGAAATTCACAACTTTGTGTCATCTTTACAGGGAATTTGTGGCAGATGAATTGGGATGAGTCCCATTGCAGATGGGGCTGATCTTCATATATTCCAGAGGGGTTTGCTTTTCTGTTTCTTCCAGTAGTGTTTTCTTATGGTCAGGTCTACACTCTGCTCAGAGCAACTTATTTTTCTTTCAGTTACTTCCTACGTGGGAACAGAAATGGAGACCCCAGTAAACATTTGTTTGGTTCTCTGTTTGATCTATTTGAAGTCTATCGAAGGTATCTGGAAACATTTCTGAGCTCTTATTTCAACTGCTGTAGTGGAGTTGCCAGCTCTACAGACACTTCTTTAAAGTGATTTCTCCTTACCATATAAAAAGCACTCTCCTGACAGATCCACCAAAACTTTTGAAGTGTCCTGTCCATTCAGGAATGAATTAATTTTCTTCTGCCCATCATGCGGTGGATTAATTTTTTTAACTAATGGGCACAGTTGTTGCAGGCTTGCTTGGTTAATGCTTTTTACCATCGATTTCCACATTCCAGACAGACATTTTGGTAATTTATTTGGCTTTATGAGAAGAAGTTTGAGGGAAAAGACTAACTGCAACTTGACTCAGTTCCAGAAGGCATTAATGAAAATATAAACCAAACTCCACAGCTTAAGCAAGCACCCAAACCCCAAATTAGTTTTGGAATTCTGATTCTGCACAATCTTGACTCCCGTTTATGGAAACAAAATTTCCTGGCTCCGTTTTGCTCCTTGCAAAACCTGGCACCAGCATAGAAGCACAGCAGTTGTGATGGCATTTCCCAGACTTAAGTTGCCATCTGACTTGAGCAGTGATGGGGGCACTTATTTGGGAGGAGCAGTCTTAAGAGAAGACCTTAGCACTGCTCAGGGCTTGTCTGAAGCAAAGTACAAATCGGTAGCATCTAGTGGAAGATGTCTAATAGTCAATGCTGTATTAGACTTGCTCATCAGGTAGCAGCACCTCCAGGCTTGCTGCTTCCTCTCAAAAGCAGGCTAGTGATCATGCATGCTGCCCAACTCCTCTGTCTGTCACTAGCCTTGGTCTGTAATCTTTCCTGCAGATGCCGCTGCTCCCCATGGTGATACCCAGGATAGTTCAGGACAAGGCTTGAGTGACACTAAAGCTTTGCCTTTGCAAGGGGGCGAAACAAGCTGGAGCGCCTGCAGATCGTGTGGCATGGGGGCAGCGCGTGGTGTGGTGCTGTGGTGGGGCTGCCTTTGCAGGGCAGTCAGAGGAAGGGGCAGCAGCCCGGCTGGCCCAGTCGCCCCAGACAGTTTTAAGAGGTGCAGCTGGCCCAGCCACCCTGTTTTCAGTGCCTTGTATGCCCTGGAATATCTTGTTCAGCCTGGGGCTGGCTCATGGGTGGCTGAACACACACAGGAAGTTAGAGCTGAGGAGCTAATGTGGTTAAGTTCTGGTCTTTGTGCACATCCTACTACCTGCTTTAGGATCCCCACAGAAAGCAGACCTGATAGGGAAAGCTGCTTTCCTAAAAGGTGAGGGAGTTTTATATGAGGAACCTCTGGTATTTTTCTGTCATTGTACAGTATGCAAAAATACCATTTCTAGGAGTCAATAAGCTTTCTGCATAGCAGCTGTAATAAATGAACCAACAGGCAGTCTTATATGTGTAATTTATCCACCCTTCTGGTGCAGCAGCGGGATCACACATAGGTCTGAGATTGTGCTGAACACACCACTTTCAAGCTCTTTTGGTTACTCCATGCCCAATGCTATATTTGCAAAGCTTTCCTTTTGAGCCAGTGGGTATCCAGCTTGACAAGCATTTAAAATTGGAGGATGGCTTCTTTTGCTGTCTTCAGCAAGGTGAGTCAGGAGAGCCTGGCATGTGGGCAGCTAAGCACCCACAAGTGCCCAAAAACACACTTCAAGAAAAGATGAGAGTAGAGAGCTGACTTAAAAAGGCAGCCAGAAAAATCTCAGCCACTGGAATGCATCAGTCTGTCTTTAGTTTCTTATCTCATAACATCTTTCCACTAATAGCTGCAGGACGAGATACTGACTTAATTTTACACAGCAGCATAGGTAAGTGTTGCTGTGTTCGTATGTGTGATGCCCTGTTCCTTTGGTATAAACAAGAGCATGAAACCTACTTCGGCTGCTGTTGCAAGGCAAATAGCAGACCATTATTATTCAATCCACCTGAGCTTTTCGAATGTCAAGATGATATCGCTCTTGCTTGCTTTGTCATTATTATGCTTAATCATTTTTATTAGCTGGTGAACGAAGCAATTTTGGTAGATGTGCTGATTTCTAACAGATCGTCCCTTCAAATCATGCAGCAAAACACAGATAGCAAGCAAGTAATTATTTCCAGAGCCCAAGCTCCTAATTTTAATGCAGGTCTCTGTAATTGTAGGAACTAAGCCTATAGGAAGTTTTCATCAATGAGGAATTTGTCCGCCTCTGAGGACTTGGGCCCCATTTGCAATGTCCATAGTAGGAGACAGCATGCTCACACTGGGGCAAATAAAGCCAGAAACACTCAGGTTCCAGAATAATGTTGCCATATTTGTTGTGTAATATATATATATCAGGATATTCCTAAGCTCCAGAGAAAAAACACCAAAGGACTTACAGGTTTCACAATAAGGGAAACTGACATATTCAAATATAAAAGGGCAATTTCACCTGTGGGAAAGGGACGTCCCAATAAAAGACTGAACTTTTCATATTGGGGCTTTCCTTTAGAAGGATCTTGATTGCTTTGGCACGCTGTCCTGTTTTGACAGTCCCTGCTCCTTTCCAGGCAGTGTGCCAGGCAAGAAACAGCAGTGGAGACAGGCAGTCAAAGGAAAACACGAGAGCCTGTAGTATCGGCTCTTTTGGGACAGAATTAGGACCTGCTTCCATTGAATTTAATCAGATTTAGTACTCAACTGCTGTTGAGCAGATACTATTTTGCAACTGGAGGGAGAAAAAGACATTTGGCTGACCACAGACAGGCTGTTGGGAGAAGGTGGTGGTGATTCAGCCCAGTATAAATGTGCCACTGCTGGGGTGGGGCAAAGACAATTTTAAGAGGTGCAGCAAGTGTTGGCAGCTGCATGAAATAAATGAATAAGTCAAATGAAGAAAACATTGCTGGCTCCAGGTAATTCATATGCTCATGACCCAAATTTCCCATCCTGGCATCCCATACTGCTCTGTGCTTGTGCTGGGTTTACCATACATATCAGCAGAAAAGCTGAAGGTTTATTTCTCCCAAGAATCCATTTGTCTAACAACAGTGCATCTATAATGGAAACAATTGATCCCATGCAGGTTGCTGGGCTGTTTTTCTCCCCCTCTTCATTACATACCTTTTAGTCCTGTCTTTAGTGAGCAGTGCTGCCCCATTACAACCATCCTCATAAAAAAATCACCAATTTTAACAGCCACTAGCACATACATTATTTAGCAAGGCAGGTTGTCTGAAGTTAGAAAAGCTGTCAAAATGCAAGATGTGTGCCAAGTAGCTGAGGTCACTTGGTTTGTTCAGCCTGGAGAAGAGGAGACTGAGGGGAGACCTCATTGCAGTCTACAACTTCCTGAAAAGGAAGAGGAGGGGCAGGCACTGATCTCGTTTCTGTGTTGACCAGGGACAGAACCCAAGGAATGGCCCGAAGTTGTGTCATGGAAGGTTTAGGTAGATATTAGAAAAAGGTTGTTCACCCAGTGGGTGGTTGGGCACTGCAACAGGTTGCCTGGGGAAGTGGTCACAGCACCAAGCCTGACAGAGTTCAAGAGGCATTTGGATGATACTCTCAGGCATATACTGTGACTCTTGGTGCTGCCCTGTGCAGGGCCAAGAGTTGGACTGGGTGATCCTTGTGGGTCCCTTCCAAATCAGGATGTTCTATGATAGCTCGGCATGGCTTAGATGGTGCAGTTATTCCCCTTTGTAAGATGAAAGGAATTTTTTTGTTATATGCCTGATCCCTAAAGATGTTTGCCCTGGCCAGCCTGGAAGTAGCCCTCCCTGTCTGACCACCTTTTGGAGTTAGGTCTGCTCAGTTCACAGTTACAAATGCCATAATTTCCATGGCATGGAAAACCCCAAAAATTGCATCTCCTTTGCTGATATCTGAGGGCAAATGAAGGAACTATCCTTGCATGGGGAAGCTTGCAGTGTGAAAAGATGTGCTAACATTTTGGCTTCTGTGTTTTCATTTTTTTCACCCAAGCATTTTGGCTGTATGTTTGTAGTCAGTGTTTCCAATATCAGGAGCAATAAGGACATGGGGAATTTAAAAGCACTGCTGCCTTGGCACAAGTGGAAAACCACATTGCTGAAGCAGAGGTTATTCCTCTGAACACTAGCTGAGCATCTCTGAGCATTCACACCAAATGCTGCATTCGCGTCCTGACAGCTTGCAGGAAGGGCTGAGATTGGTGCCATGTACCGTCTTAGACAGCAGCAATGCAAGCTGGTACACAAGGAGCCAGTTATTCATGCAGCCTGATGTGGACTGAAAAAGCCAGTATGAGAAAGTTGTCTTTGCAGCCTCTGCTTAAAAACCAGACGTGCGGGACCTGGAAAATGCCAGAACACGGAGCACTGTCCTGCCACAGATAAAAGCTCAGCTCTGGCAAGGCAGCAGACAACGGTGCCCAGCTCCATTACTCACCCTTCCTGACTTCATTACTCACCTGTCTGACTGGCTGTATCTCCTTGCTGCCTCTGCCTACTCCTCCTGCATGTTTTGATCTGTACACTTATGCCTTGACACCTAGGTATAGAGTCTTTGTATATTTGTCCCAGGCAGTTAAAAGATAAATAACGGGAAGATCCTGAGCCTAGAATCTTCTCTGCTTTCTTTCCCCTACACTAACTGCCTTCATAAGAGGCAGAGCATCTCCTTTGGGATCTGTCTTCTGGTATAAATTCGAATGGCATCCTCTTTAATACTTCTTTTGAATTGAGGTAGTAGATAATGCAGAGCAAATTACTGCTTCTGAAAACTCAGGTTTCAGAGAAATGTCAGATAAAGTCTTCAAGGCAAACTGTAATGAACACAAGACTTTTATGTTCTTCCAAGATTTTTTGTTTTTCTTTAAGGCTGCCCTATTTCTTCTTCCTCTTCCTTTAGGAAATATAAGAGCTGTGATCTCAAAAGATGTTGCACATGTGCACGCAAGAAAAACTGCTCCAAAGGATAAAAGTGCAACTAAACAGTTCCCTTCCTATTTTAATTCTGCTTCAGGCAGAAATAAAAAGCAAGTATATTATCTCTATGCACAGTCACAAGCATCCTGTAGCATATGCTGCTGGTGAAAATGAATTATCTATGCAAGAAAAGTTAATTAAAGAAAAGGTTTTCGAAAATCTGTATTCAAAACAATGTTGAAAAAAGTTAAATTCAGAATTGAGGTGTCTCATATCCTACTTGCATGCACTAATAGGGGAATGGCATACCTGATTGGAAACACAGTGCGATGATGTGTCAGTCACTACTGAGGGAAGAGTTGTGCCATGCTGAATCAGATCATTAGCCATATCACCATCTAAACCAAGGCACACACTGGTGAGGACTGCAAAGTCCTGCCAGACAACTTGCTCTTGTGCAGATCCATAGGTCTGCATGGTAGGTGAGACAAATCCAGACAAAGCAACAATGCCCCTGTGCCCTGCAAGAGGCACAAAAGTCTTTAAAATGGGTAGAAGCCAGAGCTGACATCGTGTAGGTGGCTGGGTGACAGGATCAGGCAGAAGCACAAATGGTCCTTTTCCATTCCCAGCTCCCCAGCCCAGATTTTAAATGTCACCATCATTGTGTGTCAGAGATCCAACCGAGCACTTAGAATGAATACTGTGGACCACACTCTTTGGATCCCCAAATTTCCAAGAACATTTCTCATTTAACTGCATATTTTCTGGAGATGTCTGGTTCTAGCAATTCATACAGGGAAATCAAACACAGAAGTTTGACCCTGCAAGTCTTTCTGCAACAAACCCTCACAGAGATGCTCTACGGGCAAGGTAAAATAATTTTATATGCTACATAATGCACCACTTTAATGAAATCCTGTCCCATTAGGGTGTTGAAGAAGCTATTACCACTGAATCTCATGTTTTATCAGCACAGAGTAACAGTTTGGGATAAGATGATGTGACTAAATGTGAAAAACTGGTAACTACATAAATAGAATGAAGTTGGATAATTATAACTTTCAAGATCAGATGAATCAGGTACAGAACCAAAAGCCCATCTACAGGATAAATTTGATTCATTATTAGTTACAAGTCATACATAGGAGTTAATGCCACTTTAAAGAAACATATAACCATGAAGTATAATTATTCTTAACAGCCAGTGATGACCTGCCTGCTTTCTGCTGGGGCAAAGAGGGGAGAGCTATAACCCCTGTGTGAGCACCAATGTTTCTCACAGGAGGCAAAACAGCTCTTGTCTGCCTTTAAATCGTATAATGGAACTCAGGCTTCAACCTCATTTTCCCTTTACAAACACGGAGTACACTGCACTGTGTATGTTGCTCACACGGGCAAGATATTTGGAGGTGCTCATTAAAGGAGATCTAGTTGACAGGGTGGTGTTGGGTCATAGGTTGGACTCGATGATCTCAGAGGTCTTTTCAACTTGGTTGACTCTGTGATTCTGTGATTAAGACATGCTATATGCTTTATGCCATAGCAGAATTTAAGCACATGGCGATTATTTGCGTTCCTTGGAGATGATGAATGCCCTAGGACACTATGGCTAAGGCGGGATCTCCTTATTTTGGGTTGGGTTTTTTTTAGATTTTTAAATATGGGCTAGGTGAAGCCACACACAACAGTCAAAGAAATTCCAAGTCAGCACAACAGATCCTGGGGTGAAACTGTAAGTAGAAGATGGCACAGAGTACCTAACAAAACATTGACCAGTCAGAGAAGTGGAGAGATGGGTAAATTTTCTTGATTTTTATCAGGAAATTGTTAGAACATTCTGCAGGACATCAGGCCTCAGAAAAATGCCACACACCTGTAATGTAAACACACAGCTCCTCTCGCAACTGCTGCACCAACACAGTCACCTGGTATCAAAGTCAGCATGAAAAGGTGACAGCATTTGAAATGTAGTCTCAAACGTAACAGATGGCAAGCTGAGCCCAAAGCAAAAAATACATTCCTGAAGGAAATCACAAAAACAAATATCAGAGGCAAACGCGCATTTAAAATAAATGAAGAAACACACACAAAAAGAAAATGCCTTAAAGCGAGAATCTTGGAAGAGTTACAAAATCATCAGACTAGAAAAAAAAAGAGCAGTAGAGACACGTGAAATATGGAAGGGCTGAGTTGTGTAATGCTGCTCACTCAGTCTGAAGGAGACTCCAAATGTTCCCTCTTAGTCTCATGTAACTACAAGTTGTGAAATAGCTGGTGAGGCTAGCTGAGGCTGGTAACACAGTGCCTCTTGTCTCACACTGACCTGGTGAGGAGAAACTACATTCATTTCACTCCAGTGGTGGATCCATTGGCATGGCAGAAGATTGCACAAAGCTAACACAGGAATAAAGTAGGGCTAATGCTGGTGAAGACAAAGAGAAGCTACTAGAACTGGCTACTGCTAGAGCTCTAGTAGTCACAGATGTTAAAAATGAAGTTATGTTCATATTGAAGTGGTCTGTGGAGCTAAATGAATTGATAAAATTCCAAATTGGGACTCCTACATTCTCTAGAGACACAGGAAATCTCTCTAGAGACACAGGAATTTTCTCTAGAGACACTTCAACTTAATACAAGAATAATGTGCTTAAAACAATGAGATAGTTTGATGGTGAACCGCAGCAAACCACAATATCAGTCATAATCCATTAGCTCAATTCCAATTATTTATAATGCTAATGGTCTTAACTTTATCCTTCCATGTTTTGGGACATTATCGGTGATCTTGCTTTCCGTAACTGGTCAACTTGATTAATAATGTAAGTTCTATGAGTGTATATAGAGTCACACAGCAGTGGGAAATACCACGTGTATCTTGGGTGTGATCATGGCAGTGTAGCTTATGCTCACAGCCCTTAACAAGAGCCTGATTAAAAATAAATGACCTGGTTACTGGGAGACATAGTGAGTATCTCTTTGTCCTTTTTTTTTTTTTTTTTTTTTTTTTTTTT